>SNQJ01S0003397.1:48163-79171 GCA_010110895.2 Picea sitchensis | reverse complement strand
TATAAATAAAAATGATAAATTATGTAAGACAAAATGATACAAGTCAATATGATACGTCATGTCCAAACGATATAAGTCAACATGAAACATGTCAAAATGATACAACTCAATAATATGGTACTGGAGGTCGTGAAAATGATACATATGATAGTAACCATGAAAAGAGGCATTATAACAATATATCAAAAATGATCCATGATACAGTCTATATGATCATGAATGTCACTGGTTGCTACCAACAACTGCCTCAACATCATCATCACCATCGTGATCATGATCATCATGATCGTCATCTGCATTGGAAATGACATTGTTGTCATTTGTATCTGTGTCATCACGAGCATCATCTGCCATCTCAACATCGGACCCAACATCATGATATGGATCTATTTGTTGAGGATGATCCGAATCTTCTGGAAGATCCTTGTTCTGCAAAAACAAACATTTAGAATGAAAAGTTATTATTTATTTCATGCAATAATTAATTTCTCTATTATATATCTAATATTACAACATATGAAATGAAACGATAATCATATTACATCATACCAAAGTGCACATACGATAATAAAATATCAAATAAGTTACAACTAAGATGTCATTCCAATGATGTAAAACATTCAACAATTCTAATAAATGTTAGTAAAGATCATAAAAAAATTCTATGCCTAGCCTTGCCTTGCCTTGACATGCCATGCCTTGCCTTGACATGCCATGCCTTTCCTTGCCTTGACATGCCATGCACTGCCTTGACATGCCATGCCTAGCCTTGCCATGCCTTGCCTTGACATGCCATGCCTTGCATTGACATTCCTTTCCTTTCCTCTCCTTGCTTTGCCATGCATTTCCCTGACATGCCTTGCCTTGAATTAAAATGCCTTTCCTTGACAGATCTTGCTTTGAATTGACATGCCTTTCCTTGACATGCCATGCCTTGCATTGACATGCCTTTCCTTGACATGCCATGCCTAGCCTGGCCATGCCTTTCCTTGACAAGCCATGCCTTTCCTTGACATGTCTTACCTTGCCTTTCCATGCCTTACCTTTCCATGCCTTGCCTTGAGAATCCATGACTTGCCTTGACATGCCTTGCAATGCCTTGTCTTACCATGCATTCCCTTGCCTTGCCTTTCCATGCCTTGCATTGACATGCCATGACTTGCCTTATCTTTCCTTGCCTTGACATGCCTTTCCTCGACATGACTTGCCTTGAATTAACATGCCATGCATTTCCTTTCCTTGACATGTGATGCCTTGCCTTGCCTTGACATGCCATGCCTAGCCTGACCATGCCTTGTCTTGAAAAGCCATGCCTTTCCTTGACATGCCTTACCTTGCCTTGCCATGCCTTGCCTTGCCATGCCTTGCCTTGAAAAGCCATGCCTTGCCTTTCCATGCCATGCTTTTCCATGCATTTTCATGCCTTACCATGACATGCCTTGCAATGCCTTGCCTTTCCATGCATTCCCCTGCCTTGCCTTTCCATGCCTTTCATTGACATGCCATGACTTGCCTTGCCATGCCTTTCCCTAACATGCCTTGCATTGAATTAACATACCTTTCCTTGACATACATTGCCTTGCATTGACATACCTTTCCTTGACATGCCATGCCTTGCATTGACATACCTAGTGCCTAAAACCCAATCGGGCACCTGGCCCACCACAGTTTTCATTTCCTAACCCATTTTACCAATATTGACTAATTACCTACCAATAGGCTGCACCCCTATTGCTAGTCTAGGATTTGACTATTTACTTCACTATTAATGAATGAGCCTTTTTTGTTCTTCCTGAATCAACAACCTTTGCCATATAATTTTCCTTTGCTATCCTTTACCGAGTTGATCCATCAGTTTGAAAGACTACAACATCCCTTACGGTTCCAACTTACCTTCGCCCGATACATGAGTCGGAACTAGTGAATTATAAAGCAACATAAGTAGTAGAGTTAAAGATGGAAACATCACCCACAATAGATTCTTTTTACCAAGTCCTAGTGGCAGAGTCTTTAGGCACAGATTCAACGACACATGAATAAGCAACTGATCTGTTTGAAGCAATCAATTCATTAGTCACAATTGAAGCTACAGTTTCATTCATTGACCCAACAACTGCTTCCCCATCAATTATAGTTCTAAATCCAGTCAATTATCGAGTTGTGATTTCATAAGTAGCAAAGCAAGCTAGAGCAAAGGCAACAAAGACAAAGGAAAGAGCTGGAAAGGTAGGAGCAGAGCGCCTAGTTACAATTTACCTGGTTGAAGCATCACTAGAAGCATATGTGGTTTGCTGAGTAAAAGCTTCAGTTGATACACTTGAACCAATAGATTCACCATCTTATGTTCCAATACCTACAACCACCCTTGTTTCTGGAACTCCATATGTATCTGTGCTTGCCTCTCCTACCTTTTCTCTAGGTGCTCTTACCCTTGCTTCTGCATCTAGTGCTATGAATGAATCATTTCTTAGTGGATAAAGAACTTAAACTCGAGCTGTTTCCTACACTGGGTAGTAAAACGACTTGGATGCTGCTAATGATGATGGTGATTCCCTTGCCTATGCTCTTATCCTCACCATTAGGATTGGTTCTCTGCTTGAATATTATAGCTGCATGAGCTTCGGTCGTGGTAATGCCTGAGATGTGGCTTACTTTGGGATTGGTACGGAGATCCTCGAGGCTTGGATTTATTGAGATACCGTGAGAAATTGAATGCATGACATACGACTGCGGTGTGGCTTGGGGGATTGGATCAGAAGAGACGTGCTCCCAACTATGATATCGTAGGATGATCGAGACTTAAACCTAGGCAATTGGGCCTACCTACCCCTTGATTTATTGACCTCCCATGTGAAAAAGTTCGCCTGTCCATAGAGGCATAGGCTTAAGAGGCAGTGATTGAACCAACCGAGGTTAAGGCAAAGGACACTGGGGCTACATACAGTGGCAGCTTAAGCACCAAAGGAGAAATTGGTAGGGTAAGTTTAAGCGGAATGGAAATTGTGGATGATGCGGGGTAAGTTTGTTGTTTACACAGACATAACTTAATAGTGAATGAAGAATTGTATGGCTGGAAATTGACATTTTTGTAGGCCCTCTATAGGTGCTCTACTTATGCACATACTAGACAAAAAAGAGAGATTCTATCCCAAGTTCAAAGACACCATGCAACCTTTCAAAGAAATAATATGGTACAATGCTTCAAATATGGGAATAAAAACAACAAAGAGATGAATTGTTAGCACCTTATTCATTCCCTTTCCTACATGGCATTGCATAACATAAATTTATACAATAGATTAAGTTTATTTTTAGGATGGTTGGAGGTGTATAACTAGTTCCTAAAACCCAATTGGGCATATGGAGTCATAGGGATTTTAAGCAGACTGGAAATTGTGGATGATGTGAGGTAAGTTTTTTGTTTACATAGACAAAACTTAATAGTGAATGCATAATTATATGGCTGGAAATTGACAGTTTTGTAGGCCCTCTATAGGTTCTCTGCTTATGCACATACTAGACAACAAAAAGAGATTCTATCATACAAACAAGACACCATGAAACCTTTCAAAGAAATAATATCATACAATGCTTCAAATTTGGAAATAAAAATAGCAAAGAGATGAATTGTTAGCACCTTATTCATTCCCTTTCTTCCATGACATTGCAGCCCTAACATGAAGTCCTTCTTGTCCTAGGTTTTAGCAAGAAATTCCAGCACACAAATTCACCAACAACTTGAACTATGAAAATCCACACACATTTAGATAACCTTCATGAGCAAGATAGGAAAAGGCCAAGCATGAGTTTTTTTTCAATTCTCCATCAACCATTACAAGGTGAGTGAGTCTCTATTATATAGATCTAGGGGCTCAAATCACTTACCAAATAAAAATAATAATATCCAAAGTTAGATCCATGATCTCTCCTAGAAGTACATAAACAATAATATCCATCTAACAACCTCTAATATAATTCAACGACCCTAGAGAAAGTAAAACAATAAGATAGATGACCAATAAAGTGGAGATGCCACTTGTCCAAGTCATGTGCATGATGCCTCCATAGTTCAATCAATTTTGACCAAGTAAATTCTCCTTAAAATCACACGTGTGACCTTATCCTAGGGAATGGCCCTCCATAATACATCAAACCAAGTGCTCGAATACCAAAGTGAGGGGTTAATCCAATATAATAGTGGGTAAATGATAACCCAATAACAACCATATGCTCAAAACAAAAAAACCCTCCAAAGCATAAAATGTGCATAAGAGGAAGCACTCAATCAAACTAACAATGAAACATCGTGAATAATCCATCAATTAAGTAGAAAGATAACATCCATCTAAATATCTCCTCAAGCAAGCCAATCAAGGCACAAATATCCATGGTAAGGTGCTCTAGGGGCGTAAAAATAAGCAAAACAAATGTGCAAATGGATAGCCCTCCTCAAGACACCTCAACGCCCACCAAAGTGGTCAACGGATAAACTGTCACAAGGGAAGTGTCATGGAGAGTGTCTAAGATAATATGCACAAGCAAAATGCTGCTCAGTAGGCCATAAATCTCCATTGAATAATCTTTTATATCTCTCTATCATGTATGAAGATAAAACCAACGAATGATAATCACTAATATCTATGCACTAAAATGGCATGAGATGGCTTAAAACCATTAAACTCCAATGCGGGTTTCTTGGGAAGGGTCTTCAATCTTGATCAAAATCCTCATGTCACCTTCAAGGAAAGACTTTACTATTTTTTGTAGCCTATATGGAAAAGTTTTGTACCTCGGACAAGTAGTTGGTAGATGTATTAGCTCTTTTCGCTTATTCTTGTGGTGGCTACTCTAAGCAGCTGAGTTTTTTTTTAAATGTTTTGTACATATGTTTTATTAATATATATAACTTTATAAGGAAACATTTTGTTAAAAAAAACTGCCTTTGTATATTAAATTTCTATCATGATGACAATTTACAAATCAACCTAGCCATGAGACTTCTTTCATCTCTGAAAATTACATTACATGACTGAACTGTAGTTAATATAACTAAGATGTGGTCATCCTCATCACTATGGGTTGGTCATCCTCTTTAGTTGTAGGTCTCCCAATCCTAACATACGAAGCAGGCTCAATGAATGTGATGCCAGATGGTCAATGATTTTCTAATTGCCTTAGCTTGCTTCTCCATCGCTCTTGAATTTATCTGTACTTTTTGAGCTTCTCCAATGTCTCTCCATGCAAATGGGTGATAGTTTAGTTCAGAGCATTCATTTTTCCTTGTGGACTAACTCACTTATCATTTATTTGGACATATTGTCCTCATTCTTTCCATGTAATGTTGGCTCTGACTGTCTACAAGTTTTGAACTACACTTGTGTGTTGCGCCACTAACATAATCTTGTGAATTTGATTCCTAAGTTTCCACAGGTGAACGTAAGGGAATTTTTTCTAAAACAAGGGCAAGAAGCTTGGAATTATGTTATATTCAAGGGTTACATTAGCTTTTCAGATATTTAAGTATATATGCTTTTGGTTTAATTCTTGGCAGGAGAGAATTCCTCATTGGCAGGGGCAATTGGAATTACCAATTTTCATTCACTAGTCATGCAATCAGTTCATATGCCAATAGGCCTGTTATGCATGCCAATTTGGCATGGACAACAACCCCATTGGCTGTTGTGCATTCCAAATTGGCATGCACAACATCCATGCCAATTTGGCATGCACAACAACCAATAGGGGTGTTCCAACAATAACTGTTTATACTAAGGATGTCTCTACAATTAGATGTGTTCCAATAAGTAACGTTCCAGAATATGTGGGTGTTCCAACCTTCCCTTATGTTCCTAATAGTTATGTAGATGTGCACCGTAGAAGTGTAGTTACAGTTACAGATCCAGTTTACTTCATTTACCCAACATTAGTAAATGACCCTGCATCCAAGCAAGGAGCATCACCAATTTAAGAGTGAGTTATTTAGCTTAGACCTGTATCCCTTTGCTCAGTATCCTTTCATGTTTAATATCCATCACCTCCCATTTTAGTCCTGAGAGGGACTGGTCCTAAGACTCAACAGAGCATCATGGGGCTCCATGAAACTAGTATCTAAGATTTGGAAGAGGATCCGGCCACTGCAACATCAAAGAATATTCCTCCCCTACTTCTATAGTGCATGGGCTAGTCATGAAGACCGTTTTGATTGACCAATTCATCAAATAAACAAAATCTTGCATTTCTAGCTGGTTGGCACAAGCTATAGTTGGCAAAAGAAGATTTGATTCGTGATTGAAACCAAAGACCCAGTTCGAGGCATATAAACAAATCCCCTATCTCATTTTTCTAGTGCCCATTCCCCTTCATACTAGATCTTGACAAGGAGATTGACGTGGAGCCATCCTTTCTCACCTTTTGATTGATGTTGGGTGAGTTTGTAGGCATAATCGGTAACTGGGTTCCCTAACTCGAATTTGGCTTTAGTCAAGTGGATTTTTGAAGAACTCTGCTACCTCCCTAAGTGGCTTTCCCCCCCACCCATGGATCATACCTAGCCTCCTTATGGGCATAGTTCCAAGCCAGGCTCTACTCTAGTGAGCAGGGCAGTTATAAGCTTAGTATAACATGAAATATTAATCCCAGGAGAAGAAGGGTTTATTCGAGAACCATTAGGAAGTATTAAGTATAGAGATTGGTTTATGTATTAGTGTATGTTATACCTTTTCCTTTTTATTGTTAGAATATATTTGAAATAGATTAGAAAAGATAGGGATTAAGATGTAAGAATTTAGAATTAGGCTTTAAGAACAATAAAGAGATAGGAGTATATCAACTTCTTAGAAAGATAAGACTAAGACTTCCTTTAGAGAGTTTATATTAGGAAATCATATCTTTGTCCCTTATATAGTTTAATTCTCCTTTAGATAACCAATAATTAAGACTGTTACACTGTCTTTATTGTTCTTTACAGACTATATCTCCTTATGATGTAGGAAGTCAAGTCTAAGTTATAAGGTATGTTATGAAGAAGTTAGATAAGTTATAGAAAGGGAGATGTAGGAATTAGATAAGATTTTTTAAGCTTTGTAGGGATTAATTAATAGAGTATGAATAATAGAACTAGAGGCTCTTACTTCCTTGGCTATTACTTACTCAAGCTAAATCAAGGATTATATTACTACCACCTTGCTTTTAATACTACTACAACCTTTTACTAGAGAAAAATAGATACTATAACTATGCCCTAACTCAGCTCTAAACTCAAGCCAACTAAGCTCAATGCTTTACACTTTCACTAGAAACTAGAAGAGAAAGATTACTCCTCATGAATCAAGGAATAGACTTAAAATGCTCCTTACTATGCATTATAAACACAACTAGTTGCTTTAGGTAGAATAATAATTATAAGAAACTGCATGAAGACCAATAATATATATATATATATTCATATTTTTTCATATGTTATGTGGAATTAATAAGTGTTATTATAGATCTCGTTGAAAGTCTTGTTAGCATACAATAGGAACTGTTCTTGGTGTTAGTTGTCTACTCGAGAAAACAAACCAACCCAGCCAGGGAGTTTAGTTGCTTAAGTAATGATGTATATAAACACCAAGCTAATCCATACTATATCAACCAATAATCAAGATAATGGCTGCTGTGCATGCCAATTTGGCATGCACAACAACCAATAGGGCTGTTGTGCATGCATGTCAAGTCTACACATCATCCCACATTTTCAAGGAATGTCATGTCACATTGGGTAGGGACATATGATACTTCAAAGCATCTCCAAAAAGGTAAAAATTTTAGTTGGAGTCATTTGACTTCCCAAACCTAACATTTCCAAAGCCTCTTCCATCTAACCAATGCCATCTTCTCCTTCTCATGTTTACTAGTCCACATGAAACTTCAAATCTTCCTTCTCATTTTTGGTATTTTGTATTGACTTATGAAGCATAGAAAGATACCCTTAGGAACTATAAACTCTTTACTCTTTAGATCAAGATAGGGGAGAGAACCAGAGAGAGGCTCCACACTACACCAACTTTATTCTTACTTTGCTTTGACTACACGACTCCTAACTAGTACTTTGCTTTGACTACACGACTCCTAACTAGATTATCACTTTACGTCTTTATGAAGAAGGCAAGGAACCTTTAACTATATACTTACGAATATAGAACTCACCCCTTACATTACTATGACTCAAGACTCGCCACAATGGTAGCAACGAAAAGGGTATTCCTTTATAAATATAAGGAAGATAAAAATATGTATGCTTTTTCACTTTAAGTCTAGGAACTAGAAGAGATAAAGAGGATTTCATATTAGATTATATAGCTTAGAGTATATATATTTTAGTAGATAGTAATTTAGAGATAATTGAATGTAGATATCCTCATCTAGATAAACTTGAAACATGTAATAGGCTTCCTCAAACTCCTAGAGAATACTCTCAGTTGGTATTGGTTGAGAATCATCATGGGATTCTTTCTTTACTATAGGATTTATTTGGGATATCATAAGACATGAGCTTTTATAACAGGGAAACACCATGACTCAACCCCTCCTTCAAGGCCTTTCTCTTTTCTTTATCCTTTTAGTTACAAAGAACAAGGGATCAAAAGTTGGAAGGATCTCTTTTAGCCTTTTTAGGTATAGCATTATCAAGTACACATAGGAATAAGAAGAATAAGAAGTTGGTGGAAGTGTAGCAAACAAAATAATATATCATGTCATAACCAACTCCATCTAACTCAACATGTAGGTGAATGAATCAAGGAGAGAGAGAGCACTCCCATAAATGTTGCAACAAACTAGCATGTGTGGCTCCAACAAACTAGTAACCATGTCAAAAAACTCAAGAAATGGTTCATGCAAGTGTAAAAAATTCCAAATACCTCAACGAGGCACACTGCAAATTCGACAGAGGGGGTCAAATTTCACAATCTCTGTGTCAAGTGATTGTGGGCACCGTGGTCGCATGGGCATTGGCCATATGGACCTTCCAAAGTTTACAAAACTCAGTTACGTCACCTTGTTGTCATTTTGTGCCCTTAGACCAAATTGACATTGTCTCCCTGAATGGATTCAGGAAGCGAGTTGCAACTCTGTATAACACGCAAATCGTGCCTCAGATCAATGAGTAATTAGTTCCATTGGACTCCTGCCACTATATTCCAGCTAGGGGGACCCCTCTCTTGTGATTCTGTCGCCCTGAAAAGTGTTTCGTAGAGGATCTATGGAACTAGAGTTTTTATCAGTGAGGCACAATGCAAATCCGACATAGGGGGTTAACTTTCAAAACCCCTGTGTCGGGCGATTGTGGGCATCATGGTCTCATGGATATTTTCCATATGGACCTTTTGGAGCTTAAAAAACTCAGTTACATCGCCCTATTGTGATTTTGTAACCCCAGATCAAATTGTCATTGTGTCCTTGAATGACTTCAGGAGGCTAATTGCAACACGCCATAACACGTAAACCATGCCTGGAATCGACGAACCGTCAGTTTCGTTGGAATCCTGGCATTGGATTCCAACTAGCGGGACCCCTCTCCTGTGATTTCGTCACCTATAAAAGTGTTTGTTAGAGGATCTCCGAAACTAGATTTTGCTCAATGAGGCACAATGCAAATCCGACACAGGGGGTCAAATTTCACAACCCCTGTGTCAGGAGATTGTGGGCATTTTGGTCGCATGGGGGTTGGCCATATGGACCTTCCGGAGATTATAGAACTCAGTTACGTCGCCCGATTGTGATTTTGTGCCCCCGAACCAAATTATCACTGTCTCCCTGAATGGCTTCAGTAGGTGAGTTGAAACTCGGCATAACACACAAAGTGTGCCTTAAATCGATGAACCGTCAGTTCCGTTGGACTCCTGGCACCAGATTCCAGCTAGGGGGAGCCCTCTCCTGTGATTTTGTTGCCCAAAAAAGTGTTTCTTAGAGGATCTCCAGAACTAGAGTTTTTCCCAGTGAGGCACAATGCAAATCCGACACAGGGGGTCAACTTTCAAGACCCCTATGTCAGGGGATTGTGGACATTGTGGTCCCATGGGAATTGGCCATACATACCTTCCGAGCTTACGGAACTCAGTTACGTCGCCCAATTGTGATTTTATACCCCATACCAAATTGTCATTGTGTCCTTGAATGGCTTCAAGAGGTGAATTGCAAGATGCCATAACACACAAACCATGCCTCGAATCGATGAACCGTTAGTACCATTGGAATCCTAGCACGAGATTCCAGCTAGGGGGATCCCTCTCCTTTGATTTCTTCGCCCGTAAAAGTGATTGTTAGAGGATCTTCAGAACTAGGTTTTTGGTTAGTGAGGCATAATGCAAATATGACACAAGGGGGTTGACTTTCACAACCCATGTGTCGGGCGATTATGAGCACCGTGGTCGTGTGGATGTTGGCCATACAAACCTTCTGGAGCTTACGAAACTCAGTTACATCTCTTGATTGTGATTTTGTGCCACCAGACCAAATTGTCATTGTCTCCCTAAATGGCTTCATGAGGGGAGTTGAAACTCGGCATAACACACAAACCGTGCCTTAGATCGGTGAACCGTCAGTTCCGTTGGACTCCCGGCACCAGATTCCATTTAGGGGGACCCCTCTCCTATGATTTTTTTTCCCGAAAAAGTGTTTCTTAGAGGATATTTGGAACTAGAGTTTTGCTTAGTGAGGCATAATGCAAATCTGACACAGGGGGTCAACTTTCAAGACCCCATGTGTCGGGTGATTGTGGGCATCATGGTCCTGTGGGAATTGGCCATATGGACCTTCCAGAGATTACAACATTCAGTTATGTCACCCGATTGTGATTTTGTACCCCCAGACCAAATTGTCATTATGTCCCTGAATGACTTCATGAGGCAAATTGAAACACGCCATAACACACAAACCATGCCTCGGATTGACGAACCGTCAGTTCCGTTGAACTCCTGGCACGAGATTCCAGCTAGGGGGACTTGTCTCCTATGATTCCGTTACCCGTAAAAGTGTTTGTTAGAGGATCTCCAGAATTAGGGTTTTTCTCAGTGAGGCACAATGCAAATCCAACACGGGGGGTTGACTTTCACAACCCCTGTGTCGGGAGATTGTGGGAACCATGGTCGCAAGGCAAAAAATGTCAAGGTAAGACATGGCATGTCAAGGCAAGGAAATGGAATTTCAAGTCAAGGCAAGGCATGTCAAGGAAGGACATGGCATGTCAAGGCAATACATGTCAAGAAAAGGCAAGGAATGTCAGGGAAAGGCATGGTAAGGCGTGCAAGGCAAGGCAAGGAATGTCAAGGCAAGGCATGTCAAGGAAAGGAATGGAAAGGAAAGGAAAGGGAATGCATGGCAAGCCAAGGCATGGCAGGGCAAGGCATGGCATGGCAAGTCATGGTAAGGCATGACAAAGCATGGAAAGGAAAGACAAGGCATGGCATGTCAAGAAAAGGCATGGCAAGGGAATGCATGGAAATGCAAGGCATGGCAACACACGACAACACATGAAAAATAATGACAAGGAAAGACAAGACATGTCATGTCAAGGAAAGGCATGACATATCAAGGTAAGACAATGCATGGCAAGGCATGACAAGGCATGCATGGCATGCCAAGGAAAGGTATGGCATGTCAAGATAAGGCAATGCATGGAAATGCATAGGATGTCAAGGCAAGGCAACACATGGCATGTCAAGGCAAGGAAAGGAATGAAATTTCAAGGCAAGGCAAGACATGTCAAGGCAAGGCATGGATTGTCAAGGAAAGGCATGACAAGGTTAGGCATGGCATGTCAAGGCAAGGCATGACATGTCAAGGCAAGGCATGACATGTCAAGGCAAGGCAAGGCATGGCATGTCAAGGAAAGACATGTAAAGGCAAGGCATGGAATGTAAAGGACACCAGCCCTTGGGCTGGTGTGCATGCCAAATTGGCATGCACACCAGCTATATTGGTTGGTGTGCATGCTAATTTGGTATTCACACCAGCCATAGGGATAATGTGCATGCTAATTTGGCATGCATAGAAGCCACATGGCTGGTGTGCATGCCAATTTGGCATGCACACCAACCCAAGGGTTGGTGTGCTGGTGTGCATGCCATATTGGAATACAAGAATGACCAACATGACCTTGAAATATTGGAATGGGGTGGTTGCACATCTATTTGTTTCAAGTCTATCAACTGACATATGCCTGAATTAAACAGGGCAGATTCCAAGATCCCATTAGCCCCAACTGATATCATGAAATTATTATGGCACAAGTTTCCAACATTAGCAATTTCATCACTTCCAAGTAAAGGGTTCACAATGCATTTTTCTTGACAATTCAATTTCATGTTCCCTTGAAACTGCAGTTTCTTCATCAATGTCTTACCTGAACCACTGAATAATGGCTAGTGATTATCATGTTTTCTTGCAACTGATGTTTTGAAAGGGTATGTCTCCTTGAAAGATAAGTGCAAAATTCTTTTCTCACCCATTTCAGTTTCTCTTGCATTGGTAATATGAGTTAAAATGTTGTTTAGATTCACCCTGTTCTTCATTTCAATTGAAGGCAAAGGCAAAGGTTGGGTTTGAGAAGACAAGCTAATGTTATTTTCCAGAAGATATACAGGACTTACAAATCAGTCTAGAACACCCAAGCTTGGGAATTTTGTTGTGAACTTATTAGATTGTTTTTGAAAGGAAGTTTCCTTTATTACACCCAATGAGGCCAAGTCCTCCAAGGGTCAAGTCCATATTTGTAAGCATTAAGTGTCAAGCTTGAATCACCCAGTTTTATTATTTTCATTAACAAGAAAAGGTTATTGGGCCAAATACTCATCGAGCCCAGTCTTTAAGCATTAAATCAAAGACTAAGCTACTATCACCACATTCACCATCAAGGAAGCCCACGAGTTGCATGGTGAGTGCTCAATGCATCGAAAGGTATTATAGGTATCTGGATATATAAAGAGAAAAATTATTATTTTCTTGTACATGTGGGATATATCCCACAGAGGAAAATTAAATGCACTTTGAATGGCACATGAAGTGGCAACTTGTTTGAAAGTTTTGGTCTTCTTGGGATTATGAGAAAAGGGCTTATACAGAGATGTCAATGCAAATAGGAGAAGTGTACTCATTTCTTGGCTTGACGACGTTTCAGAGGAATGAAATTATGTCCCATACACACTTTATTTGTTAATATATTATATTGAAAAAATTTCTATCGTCAATGGTGAGTGCCATTGCCAAAGAAAGATTGGGTCAAATAACAATGGAAGATTTGATGAATTTTCACAAATTTCTTCGTTACTGGGACATTGAGTAGTCTATGCAACAGAGACAATGATATTTCAAATTCAATCAAGAGAATCAAAGACAAAAAATACAGAGGCATTTGATTCAAAATCCAGAGATATTACAGAGGAATGGAAATCCAAGATAAATCTTGAAGGAGATGTCACCAATGGCAATGCATTGAAATCCCATGTCTTCTTGCAAATTTGGGTTACTTTCATAATAACATCAGATTTTGATAAGGATGACTTATGAAAACTTGTTCTTGCAGTTGCAAATGACAAAAAATCAACAAACTAAAAGCAAAGATCATTCTTGGTGATGAGAAGAAAAGGATTACTACTGTGCAATGCTTATGTAAAAGGAGTTCCTTATTGCTTAGATTTATATGTGAAATGCATTTTTTTCTCTTATTGTTGCAGGAATGTGACAGTGGAAAAACTGGTTATTACATGAGCTGGTGCAATGACTTGCAATAATATTCCATTGCGCAAGTGCTTCATAGTTCAAACATTTCAGAGATGACTAGACAAACAACATTTCTTATTGAATTGTTGTTCTACAATCATACTCTTCGAGAATATGTATCCAGTGAGCTTGTCAGGGGTTTGATAGCTTCTTTAGACAGAGAATTATGTGTCACTGCTATTGTCAAAAAGGAGATTGTGAAAGTTATCAACACACTGAAGACTTCTTTCATCTTCTCTAGAATTGTTTTTGGCATTCTCTTTGTCATCGATATGGGGTAAACAATCCTCTGATGCAGTACCATTTGGCACGATGTTTGTTTTGGTATTTTTGTAGTTTGGGATATCTATGCCTTTGGTCTTTGTTGGTATTTACTTTGGCTACATGAAACCTGCAATTGGAGATCCTGTTAAGACAAATAAAGTTCCCAGGCAGATTCTAGACTAGACATGGTACATGCAACCGATTTTCTCCATATTTAGTTGAGGCACATGATTATATGCTTTGAGAAATGTGGAAAATCATATGGAAAAGAGATATACCATATGACAACAAAGGAGAGTTTTTGAATAATATTTTGGAGTTGATAACAGGGACATGGCGTATATTTCTCCTAAATGACTACAACAACCCTTTGCAGTTCCATATTTACAGGTTCTATAGAAACTCATGTAAACATTTACTGCTTGAAGGTACTTCTGTTTTTAAGGTATTTTCATGGCTCGATTACTAGGAAAGACATGGTGTTTTCCAAAGTGTGTTGTGGAGGAAATTTGTGCCTATGGATCAATAACACCATTGAATGAAGCTGAGGTTTTTGGGGAATAAGAAACGTGAACCTACTGTCCCTCCCAACGTATATATTAATCATATAAAACTCATTAGTAATGTACTAACATAGCATCAAGACATGAGAGAAACGAGAAATGCGTCTTTTGGTCAGGTTTTTGGTAACTTACTAGTTCTGTTATCCAATATGTTAAAAACTCAATAAAAATACATAATGGAATCTAATTTACAATCACATTGTGAATGATCGATTATCCTTGGCTGTAGAAATGAAAATTTTCTTCTACAACCCTGTGTCGATGGTTAAATGCGATGGTTGTTTCGATAAGTTCCACGGTTCGATTCTTTTTCCCAATATTTCCAATTTGAATAATCAATAGACTGATATGTCAAAATATCAAAACTCTTGTCCTATGTTTCAATTTAAATAATCCATGGAGAGGAGTTTACCTGCCATATTGGGGATGAGTTCGAGCTCACTCTCAGCATCCTCAATGAGATCCTCGAACTATCCGCAAGCGATCTGTTTCTCGATCGTCTCCCAATCGTCTTCTTCCCGACATACCTTCATCTAGTGTTTGGTGAAGGCCTCCACATGCCTCCTGTGGGGGACATTCTCTGGAATTGTCTTGATTTCATTGAGGGTTTTTTGATAGAGAGAAATGAGCACTTCCCTCGTGTTGGGAACCACTTTGAGACTGACTATGCCTATGGTTTCCTTCACCTTGGCCAGTAATGGCCCTGCGAATCTCCGTAGAAACATCTTTCTTGCGCTTTTATTATTTCTCCTGCTCGCTCTCCGATTACTTCCCCACCTGGCCTCTGAAGGATCCTTCAAGTTGCTTCACCCACATTAACAAGAATAAAATATGGTGGGAAATGAAAAAAATAGTAGCAAATATTAATCCAAATAACATAATAGAATGGTAGCTATACAATTCAATGTGTAGATAGTACACATCATTCATAAGTAAGGTTTTATGATGATGGAGTATATTTTATATAAGAAGAGGAATTTAACATTTTATGAGTATATGGTGTAGGGTTATGGGGAAGATGGGAGATGAGGATGTCAATTTGGCCATTATAGTGGATGTCTTTTTAAGCATGAGAAAGGAAAGCAATAGAGTCTCCTTGATGCAAGAGAATAAATCGAGAAATACCAATAAAATAAAACATATTTTGGAAGTTTCCTTAAATCTCAATCTCAAGACAAGAATAATAGATGCACATACATTTTGAGAGCCACATGGAAATAATTTTCCTTACCATGAACGTGTGCATGATTTTGTAATGGCACATGGAATTTGGAAAGCATGTTCGCTAATTAGAAACACTCATCGACGTCTTAATTGGTCATTAGCCAAAGCTCGATGCCAAGAAACTTGTGGGATCTAACAAATTGAGTTATATTGTCTTTTATTATTATTATTATTATTATTAATGATTTGGGGTGGCTAGATATGTGTGATAGATGAATGAAGCTAGGATTTATTAGTTCCCAATCTTACATTGGTATCCATTAATCCCCTAGTCCATAATCCCTAAGCCATTAACCATTAAACTATCTAACCCATAAGCACCAAATCCCTGAGCTCTTGACCCTTAATCGCTTAAACCCTAACCCCTAATCCCTTAACCCTTAATCCCTGTACCCCAAATCCCTAAATCCCATAATCCTCAAAGTCCCTATCCACTTAACCCCCAACACATCAACTAATTAACTATTTAGGCACATCCGATGCTAAATCCTAGAACACTTGATAGTTCTAGGATTAAGATAGATCTAGATTGGTGTTATTTTGTTTTGTGATCACACACACACACACACACACACACACACAATAGATTTAGATTGGTGTTATTTTGTTTTGTGATCACACACACATGTTCAGCACATACAAAACACACATATATATATAACACACATGAAACTTTTAGTCATAGCTCAACCAAATGCTGTCACAAATGTATTGACGACGACTCCCCCTTGCTTGAGGGACAACACAGCCCCTTGCATAGTAATTTGATTCTTTAGTTTATAAAGGTGTACATACCCCACTCTAAGTTGTTATTAAAATATTAAGTTACTTAAATTTTATTATTATTAGTAGTATTCTAACATATGCCACATCAACATTACATTACAAGTTCCCTTTGTATCGAAGTTAGTTTTTTTTTTTTTGTTTGTTTGAATAATCGACGCTAAATTGGGCGCCATTAGCGCTAGATTTAGCATCGATTGTTGGCCAAAAATGTAATCATTTTGGGGTGTTAATGGGGTGAAAATTGTACCTAATTTAGCACCTATCATCATCAAATTGCGCCTAATTTAGTGCCTTGTTAGGTGTTGTCCCTACTTCTTTCTGTTACCTTGTTCTGCCTCAACCTTCTTCATGACCTTTTGGTAATTTTTCATGTCAATTGTTTCCTTTCCCTTGGGCACTCCCTACCAAATCAAGGGTACCCTATTGGAAACATTGCTATCATTGATGATGTGAGGAGGGAGTCCATGGAGCATATAGACGTGCTTGAATAATATATCAACAATCTCATAAGTTATAAGTTCATTGATCAAATGTATGAAATGATCATATTTGTTAAATGATTGACAAACACAGAGATACCATCCTTATCTTTTGAGAGTGATAAACTTGTGATGAATTGCATAGAAACCTTACCTTGCTTCTGATTTGGGTTAGCATTAGGCTAAATAATACTAGGATAAAGGAGGATTAAAACCTTGTTGCATTGACAAGTATCACATTTTACCACAAGTTGCTCAATATCAAACTCATTTCCTAGTAGTAAAGGTTGGAGGAGACATTATTGTAAGTTTTGGGAAAACCCATGTGATTGATAGAGAGATATGCATATTGATGTTGATAAGTTTGTCGTATAACAAGAAAACCATGTTGTAAATAGATGAAATTCTTTAAGAGGATGACACCATTCATGATAGTCCAAGTTTGACACTTATTTCTATCTGCAATGCACTATAGTAGGATCCTTCAAGGAACTCTTGTACGCTTGTAGCTTGGTTGATTGAGAAGGACTTGAAGGTGTGTCATATTCCTAAAAGTGGTTAATCCTTTTCTTTTGCTCATTTGTTATGTTATCTTGCATTAGTAAGTCCTTCAAACTAAGTTAGTCAATTTTAATAAATAACGTATTACCAATGATGAATTTGCTCCACTTGGACACAACATGAGGTATGCACATCTATGTCTTGTATGTGGACATGTGTCATTCTTTGTCATTAACTTCCTACTTTAAAAATAAATGGGTCTATCATATTGTGAGAGTACTAGAACAAGTCCAAACCCATCAAAATCACACTCTACAATGAAGGGTCATATGAAATTTGGGGTAGCAAGCAATGGGCTCAAAGAAAGGGATTCAATTAGGTTATCACAATATTGTTGTGCATGAACCAACTAGGAAGGAAATATTCTTTGTTGAATTGGTTAGTGGATGAGAAATAAAAGAGAAATATATAGTGGAAGCCTTATATGTCAAAAACTCCTGAAGTTCATTAAGGGTCCTAGACCCCTGAGTGGATTGAATCTTTATAGGATTAAAATGAGAACCCTTTACAAAGATAATATGGCAATGATATTACATGAGTCTTTTCAATTCACAGTTATATTATTTTTCATAAATATTTTATTTTATGGGGAACTTATTTTTTATAGTGTTTCAATTATGTCCTCTGTAATAAATACATAGGTAATAAGAGCCATGTTTTTACCTTTCTAAGATGATAGGAGAAACACAGGGATTCTGACTACCAATGGTGATCTTAACTTCCAATAATTCCTCCACAAGACTTTCAATCTTAGACTTCTCAAAGTGAAAATTCTTACGAGGGAAAAAATGTGGGGCATTTACTATGGTCAATCTTAATAACATGTTTCATACCACTATAAAGTGGAAGTTTTACAGAAATCACTTGGAAGACCCCCTTATGCAAGGTAGAGAGGATGGAATATGTGTTTGTCAAGAAGGAACTACCTTCATACAATATAAGAGATACATAAAGACAAATTGGCCCTTCTTCATAAACCTAGACATTTTAATTGATTTTATAGTATATATACTCTTAGGTGGATTTGATTTTGTCCGTGGGTCCATACGTTTACTAGCATAGACAATTCACTTAGTACTGTGTATTTTTGATACTTAATGAAAATATATGATTTCCCCATTACAACACATGGATAAAATGTAACCATCTAACCATGTAAAATTTCAATGCATACAATCACATTTTGAAGAAATTTCAACGTTGGCCCGCCCCATTCACTGCTCATTGTTCCGGGTCGGTTGATGAAATTGTAGATGGGCATGTTGGAAGACATTCCATGACATTTCAAGAGAGTTTCAAACAAGATTATGTAGATGGGAATGAGAAATGAGGAAAATGAGACCGCATAATGAAGGTTCATGCAAACGTGGAGGATGTTGAAGATTATGCGGGGACGTCATACATCCTTGAGTCTTGAAACCCTTACACACCGTCAAGGCATGTGTCTCGTCTAACCATGCCAAATTTCGATGCATACAGGTAGAGTTTGAAGAAATTTTAACGTTGGCACCATTCACTGCTCACCATGAGGCGTTGGTGGATGACATTGGTGATGGACGTGTTGGAAGATGTTCCATGACATTTCAAGAGAGTTTCGACAAAGATTCTATAGATGGGAATGAGGAATGATGAAAATGAGACTGCATTATGAACATTGATGCAAGCATGGACGATCTCAAAGATTATGTGAGGACATCAAACATCCTGGAGTCTTGAAACCCTCACATACCGTCAAGGCATGTGTCTACTCTAACCATGTCAAATTTCGATGCATACAGGCACAATTTGAAGAAATTTTAACGTTCACCCCATTCATCGGTCACCGTGCAATGTCGATGGATGACATTGGTGATGGGCGTGTTGTTTGAAGACGTTCCATGAAATTTTGAGAGAGTTTCAACAAAGATTATTTAGATGGGAATTATGACGAATGATGACAATGAGACTACATGATAAACATTGATGCAAACATGGACGATATCAAAGATTATGCGAGGACGTTAGGCAATATCCTTCAATATTGATACCCTCGCATACTGTCAAGTCACGTGTCTAGTCTAACCATGTCAAATTTCGACACATGCATGAACAATTTGAAGAAATTTCAACATTGGCCCCATTCACTAATCACTACTCACCATGCGACATTGGTGGATGACATTGGTGATGGGCATGCTGGAATACGTTCCATGACATTTCAAGAGAGTTTCGACAAACATTCTATAGATGTGAATGACGCATGATGACAATGAGACTACATGATGAACATTGATGAAAACATAGATGATCTCAAAGATTATGTGGGGACATCAAGCATCCTTGAGTCTTAAAACCCTTGCATACAGTCAATGCATGTGTCTAGTCTAACCATGTCAAATTTCAACACATACAAGAATAGTTTGAAGAAATTTCAACATTGGCCCCATTCACTGCTCACCATGTGGAATAGGTGGATGACATTGGTGATGGGCGTGTTGGAAGATGTTCCATTAAATTTCAAGAGAGATCTGACAAAGACCTAAATCCCCTAGCCTGTAAGCCATTGACCTTTAAAGCCTTAAGCCCTAATCCATAAACCCTGAAGCCCTCAACCTTAGTTAATCACTAATACCTTAACAAAAAAACCCTAAATCCCCTAATTCCTAAGCCATCAACCCTTAAAAACTTAAACCCTAATCCCTTAATCCATAAAACCCTATGCCCTAAGCACTTAAACATTAATCCCTAGCCCATAATCCCTAAGCTATTAACCATTAAACAACCTAACCTGTAAGTGCCAAATCCCTTAGCTCTTGACCCTTAATCCCTTAAACCCTAACCCCTAATCCCTTAACCCTTAATCCATGTACCCCAAATCCCTAAATCCCATAATCCTCAAAGCCCCTATCAATTTAACCCCCAACACCTCAACTAATTAAATATTTAGGCACATCTGACGCTAAACCTGGTGCTAAATCCGACGCTAATTTCGACGCTAAATCCGACGCTATTTACAGCCCTAAATCCAAAGCTAAATTCGATACTATGTACGACGCTAAAGATGACACTATTTTCCGGCACTATTAGCGCCTAAATGTTTTGGTCGGCACAAAAAATGCCATAAATAACACCATCCTGATAAATAGCGCCGACTTTTTCAAAAAATTGGAGAAAAATACACTAAAACAAAAAAGGGAGCAAATCATAGGGATTTGTTGTAGTGTAGAGAGAATTATCACAGACATGACAACTCGCTTCTTCGACAACAAATAATCTGGTTACAATACATATAACCCCTTTACAAGCTTCTCTTTGCAGATAAGGTAATGGTCGTCTTTCCTTAGGTGGTCTGACCCCTTCTACACATGAGAAATATGAATGAATGACCCCCCAAAACATATACTAAGGCCAACAATATATATTACATGCCTTAAACTAGACACTTTCCAACTTTAGAAGTAGCTTTAGCCAATTGGTGACTCGTTCCCATCCCTCAGGAACTTATGATAAACAAATATCCATAAATTACACTTCTTAGTAATATTAATAAAATATTCTCTAGGACTTAAGTCCCCCCCTTTTTTCCTTTTCGGTGGAGTTATCCCCCCATCTCATTTCGCTTGTTCTGTTTGGTGCAACGATGTGATAATATTAATAACTTGAGTATCATTAAACATTACAAGGATAAGCACACTAGCCTATTTGTGTCCCGACTCACCAGCCTCATAATCACACAGGCTCTCTGGCCTCAAATACATATACATCAATATATATGTCTATATATATATAATTCGGCTCGGTGCACAGTTCCAGGTAATCCCCGCGCACTTACTCAAGTGCGCACAACACTGTGAAATGTGCACACCCTTCCTTTGATGTGCAACCATGCACACTTACCCAGGTGCGCACATCACTATGAAACATACACACCCTTTCTTTATTAAAAATCCTTGCGCACTACTCAGGTGCGTGCAAAACCAAAAATTGGTGCCAACGACTCACCAACCTATATGTACATTTACATTTATAATTGGTACCCGTGTCTCACCAGCCTATATGTACAATTACAAAGGGGTTCGGATTAAGGACATCACAATCCTTTCCATTGGATGGATATCCTTTGTGATTAGAAATGACAAGGATATAGATGTAATAGGAAGAGGAAAATAATATTGGGAGAATGTCATTTTATCACTAAAACAATTCTAGGCTTGCTTCTATCCATTAAAGGGGACATCTTAAATAATGTCTATTTGGGTCAAATTTCCCTACCCACCATTAGAGGTATGGAAAGAAAAAAGTCTCAAAGCAATTGGAAACATAATGGGTAGGTTCCTTGATATTGATGTGAAAGTTAGTTGCTAAGATTTGTGTGGAATTAATCTAGGTGGTGGCCTTAGAGATGCCATGGACATTGAGGTTCAAATATGGTCCTATTAACAATAGATATGTTATGCGAAATTCCCCTTTCGATGCATTTTATGTAAAGCATATGGACATCTTAAGAGAATCCTTATGTTAGCATCCCACCCTAACTCGCCTGGTCAGTGGAATAGAGTGTTACTTAATGTATTGAAATACATATTTATTAAATAATGATCCATAAGGCAGTACAATGTGAAATAAACAAATGCAAGTGGAATCATTGAAGAAGGTCCATTAATTAATGGTTTAGGCCTCATTAATGGAGGTCCACTAGGTGGTTGGGGTTTTCGTCAATTAGAAAATATATGTAGTAATAGAAGCTATGTAATACATTGTCAAGATAATAATATTGTATTTGGATCTCAACTCATGTTGGAGGTTTCCCCCTCGAAGAGGCAAGTGAACATTGTATCTAGTTTTGGATATCAATAAAGGTTTTCTTATTGCTATTATTTTCCAATTCTGGTTCTATTTATTTTCTTTCCACAACTATATTTCTTGTTATCTTGCTCTGTTTATTTTCTTTCCATAGCTATATTCCATCTATTTTTCTTTGAATATTTTGTTTCAACTAACAAGGAACATCGCAAGGTGATAGGCAAAGGAAAATGGCATTGGGACAATGCCATTTTGTCACTAAAAAACTATGGCATGTTTGGTTTATCCATTAAAGGAGACATCGTAAATAGTGCCTATCTAGGTCAAATTGCCTTACCCACCATTGGAGCTATGGAAAGAAAAAAGTCTCATAAAAATTGGCAACCAAATGGGGAAGTTTCCTTGATATTGACAAGAAAACTCTTATGAAGGAGGTTCCTTTAGTAGCTAATATTTGTGGATAATTAAATCTAGGTGATGGCCTTTTGGATGCCATGGACATTGAGGTTCAAAGATGAACCTATCGACAATAGATATACTATGTGAAAATAATTTTAGATGCATTTTATGTAAATCATATGGATATCTTAAGAAAACATGCCTTAAAAAAGATGAAGTAGAGTTAGACTCAGAAACAAACACAAAGGTAGAACATACAAATTGAGGAAAGCGGTCAATTGTTGGGTTGGAGGACAATGAGTTGAACTAAGGGAAAGGAAATTTTTTTAAGGAAGGAGCAATGGAGTCATCATCCTAGGCAATGGTAGACAAAAAATTTCAAGAACCAACCTTGGTACAAGAAAAGTGATACCACTTCTAACATACTGAGGGTTTTAACCTAGACCCGGAAACCATGATGGTATTTGGGCACAAGGAGAATCAATATATGCAGCTGATATAATTATAAGAGGAAAATTTTATGGATATAATATGCCACAACTTGTCTACCAACCTCCTTTAGATCTAGACATTCATGATCATTAAGCATTTATTATGCAATGACATATTAGTTATTGTGTGTAGACATAATCCACTTTGATCATCTTAAATTAGTTAGGTTAGTTAACTAATTAACATGGTCAACTATGATCATTATCCTTGTAAACTTATAAATAAGATCTATGGAGAATAAAAAGGACAAGGGTGATTCTAGATGCTCATTGGTGTTTGTTATTGTTTATGACCTTTCTATTTTCAACCACAAAGTGTTTTAGGGTTTGTGGCTTATCAATTGGTATCACAACATGTTGATTTATTGATAGAAAATAAAAAATAAAAAGTCTTAGATTATCCTAGCTCTTGCTATATCTTGGCTTAATTTTGAGGTTCTCACATCCAACCCCCAAAAAAACTCGTTTTAGTTCTTAGTATAATTTGAGGTTCTCACCTCCAACCTTTAATCTTGGGATAATTTGAGGTTCTCAGTTCCAATCCCATGGACACCATTCTCTTTGATTGGGTGCTAAAAACCCTAACTAATACATTGGGCCTCTTACTTTAGTAGTCTTTAAAGTGTCAAATCTAGCACTTCAACTCTAGTATTCAAAGTGCTTCAACACTTCATAGGTTTTCTCTCAATCAAACACTTGCAACTCTGCTCCACATAATATGGAAATCTGACATCTCGCTGCATGCATTTGCTACATTTCTTGTTTATCACTCTTGAGGGTGACTAGAGAGGTACCCTCATTAGACCTACAACAATTCTTTTCTATTCATAAAAATATTTTTAGTAATTATTTATTTCCAACACTCCTCTATAACAACCAACAACTTCACCAACCCTTCTCTTAGCAACTCCACCACCTTGTTGTCTCTTCATGCATGGGTTCACCTCCTCTGGATCATAAACACCCCAAATCAAAGTTGAAATTCCATGACCTTCCAGAAGACAAGCGTGGCCTTGAGGACACAATTTCCTCGAAATCCATGATATGGTTTGTTGGTTGTTATTGTGAAATTGTTGTTTTGGACAATCTATTGAGGACAGATCGGATCTGCGATGATCCAATCCTCTCATTGATCCTCTTATTGTTCTTGTTAAATGTAAGCCTTTGGGTGTTGCTGAGAGAGGTCGACACAATGTAGAATCAGGTCGAGGAGTGACTTGGGCCTGAGAAGCACCCTTAAGAGTATAATCGAGCTTGATCTATATAAAACTGTGTATTTTATGTATTCTAGAGTTCTATGTTTTATTTTTATTAAATCTTGTGTGGTTGAATCCACGATTTTGAGCGTGTGTGAGAGTGAGGCAGAGAGTGAGAAAGTTGCAGGCCTGAAGATGAGAGGAAGCTATATTCCGGGCAAGGAGGAGGTCCACTGTTGATCACTATAACGATCAATGGTGATCCGAGGTTTAACAATATCGTGACACGTGTAGATATGGTCGTATGATGGATTGAAGATCGACGGTCATCGTTCCATAACCAGACCGGATCGACGGTCATCGTGTAGAACCGGATCGACCCTCTTACGTCGGATCGAATCGGGAGTTTGGCGCATGTGTTTGTATGCGATCTGATCTCCCGATAAACACCTGGTTCTACAACGTGGTCGCGTGAAGCGCTAAAGTGACAAAGGGGCCACCAGTGTTGAGGATGACAAGGTTTGAAGCTGTGAACGTGGATTTTCATAGTACAAGATCGATCCACGAGACCTTTATGTGGACAAATTGAGACCAATGAAGGATAATGAAGTTCCTATGAACTTCATGGCTGGCTCTCGATAAGAGAAATAGACTCTAAGGTATGATCCAAGGTACACGAGGAAGAAATGGATAGAGGAATTATTGTTTCATGGAAGTAGTTTCAGTGCACATGTGGGATAAATAACCCACAAGTCCTAGGATCGAATTCACTTATCTTCAGGACCCCAGAATCGATCTTCATAATCTTCCTATGTGAGTACCCAGTACCCCTTGCATCTTCAATCCTAACTTCTTGTTCTTTTTATTTTTGGATCCATATTTTATTAAGGGTGTGTCCCTCCTCCTCAAACCATGCTCCATTTCCAACACCACATTTTCCATTACATGGATTTTTTTTTGGATGTGTGTGTTTGTGTATGCATAGAGGCATGTGTGGGTGTGTACATGTGTATTTATTTTCCTAAGGAAACCTTACCAGGGAATCTCTAGGAACCTCCATGCACTTCATAGATGGTACCCATTATAAACTCTTCGAAACTAATTATGGAACTTGACCTAATAGGGACATCGAATGAGGCACACAGTAGAGGAAACCAACTACTTGGGAGATCAACCCTGAGACCTCCTACATGAAGCTCAAAGCACTCAACCACTCGAGTTAGCCTAATGCGTTGTGTGTATGTGTACACACATATTTGACATAGTATACATCACAAACACTTCCTCTCATTTTGAGGATGGGTACCAAGGGAAAACATGATTCTTTAGGGCATAAGGGCAAGTTAGAAATTCTCTCTCTCTCTCTCTCTCTCTCTCTCTCTCTCTCTCTCTCTCGCACACACATATGTATGTGTGTGTACACACACATGAATGTATGTATATAGATATATGCACACACACACACATGATGCTAGCAGGTGCACGATTTGAATCTCCATGGGGGAGGTGCACTAATCTATTTTGACGATTTTACTAGGGATGCCATCTGCAAATATTGGAAACATTCCTTGGGTTTCCCCACAATGTTTTCTTTGGGAAAAAAAATGCTTGTGTGTGTGTAATCCCAAGGGGTTAGCTCAACTAATTGTCACCAATGTTGTTTGGCATTTGGCTAATTATGTGCCAACAAATGCCCAATTTGAATCCCCCTCAATTAGACACACTAGTCTATGCCAGTGGGTTTACTAGGGATGCCATCCATGAATGTGGGGAAGAATCCCTTGGGTTTCCCTACAATATTTTCCTTATATATATAAATAAATAAAATAGCTTAGTGGGATAACTCACCTGACGAAATCTCAACACTTCAAGGAAAAAGTAGTAGAATTTTGACACCCCCCTCCATATAGAAATGTTAGGGAAGAGGGAGGGAATCTCACGAAGTGTTTATTTAGGAAAAAATAAAGATAATGCATATCATTTATTTAAATATCCTTAATATATCTAAATCTTATAATTATATCGTATGAAAGTCAATTAGATATTTCTGTGAAAGGATGTGATTGGTGGGATGATATTCTTTCTTCTTCTTCTTCTTCTTTCCAATGAAATAACTTTACATAGAACCTCCCCCATCTTCACCATAAATTTTGGATGGATGGAAAATCAATCAACAATAGAAAATGTGACCAGTAAACCCTAAAGGACCCAATGAGATTGGATCCCTAGATCTCCATGGACTTAACATAGGAGCCTCTTACCAATCAATATAACCCTTAAGGTTTGATTGGATAATATTTTTTTATAAGCTATATTAATTCCATTATTATGAAGAAATGGAGCAACAAAAGATAGAAAAGAAATATGTCACCTAAAAGAATAGGATAATGAAGAGAAAAGGGTCTTTGAAGACTATAATTCCTTCTAGGAAATGGTGATGTCACACCTCCTAAATGTCACCTTTAGTCCATTGTTGACCATCATGATGCACTTTCCATGTCAATAAGCCTTTTTCTAATAGTATTTTTAGTTCCCATTAGGTAGGATCCTCTTGTCTCCCATGCATTTGAGATCACCACCACCGAATTGGTACCTCTCATAGTAAAACTTGCCACCTTGACACCACATGTTGTTACAGTAGGGGCCTTAGGACCATTACCCCCCTAACACCACCAATGATTATTTTCCTATTGTTTCCCCTTCTTCGAGACGACACCATGCACAACATGGTCAACCTCATGATTATCATTGTTGTCATATGCCATTAACACTTTCAACATGAGACTAATATGTATACCCCAACAAATATAATTTACCATGTAAACATGACATGTGGTCCCTTCCATGTAGTACACATGCCATGTCATCTGGTGCTACTTGAATCTATCACATTAATGCAAATTTTATTCCACATCAACAAACAACAAACACTGCCATGTCCTAGTTTTCATAATCAACATTACCATGTCAGAATTTGCATAGTCAACACTACCATAGTTAGCATTTTGAGGAACCCCTTTGTCATGCTTCTAATTTTTGGTACCCCATTTCAAAACGATGATATATTTTTCATACAAAGTTTGTTTTTAATACAATTTATTATTATTATTATCTCTACTAATATTCAATATATACACATTGGTTTAGTTTATTTTTAGAATTTTTACCATCTACTGCTCTAATTTTACATTTTTCCATAAAATACATACATTGCCCCCCTTTTGTAACTTTCTAAAAGGTAATTCTTTGTCATATTGACATATTTTTTCATGTTGTTTTTTGAAGTAGATATTATTCACATGCATGTCTTTTTCATATTCACATATTTTTTAATGTCATTTTTTGAAGTAGGTATTTGTTCACATACTTTATGTCAGCGTCATTGGTTTCTATTGTCAAAGCCACATGGTCATTATTGTTTTTTTTTTAAATAGTAACTAGGACTGATCCAACAAATCTATGATAGAATAGATTGCAAAAATACCCTTTTCCCATTAGAGGAAGAATAGGGAGTGATCCAATCATTTTCCTCCCATATATAACATTGAATGCTTCATGTTTACATGAGTGAATTCGAATAAATTTTCCACATAAAATAATGTAAAGACAACACATAATTATCTTTTATGTAGATTTCTTCCTCCACTATTTAAGATAGCATCCAAAACTTGTTCACTTCTCAACATAACTTTTTATTATGCCTCTTTCTCGATTTGATTTCCTTCACTTTGTTAGTAGGGGAGAGGGGCGTGAGTATTTTCTCAAAACTTCTGCAAAGGAAGGGGAGTCAGAACATTTAAGGTGATTTGCTTCCCCTTCCTCCTTTTATTCTTTTAATTCCTCCTCAAATCTTTCAGAATCTTCTTTTGAGAGGGTGTCGAAACCCCAAACGAAGCTGCTTATGGAATGCGTGAAGTCGAGATCTATGATTTTTTAGCTGATGGATCTAAGTGAGTCTTTGGAATTTCCTCTTCCACTTCCTCTTGATTCTCATGGACTTCAAATTTGGTGGATTCCTCTTGATCTGATGAACCAATTTTACGAGTCACCACCCTTTCTTCTTCCACATCCTTGTTGAACTTATGATTATACTGAGAGGGGGGAGGGGTGAATTAGTATAAGATAATTTTTAATTTAATTGATCATTCATCAATCTTTCATTAACTTGAAAATAATAAATGCATGTAAACTCAAATCACGGTACACAACGTTTAACCTGGAAATCCTTGCGGGAGAAAACCAAAAAAACTTATTTTTATAAATTTCTGTAGGCACCAACCTACTGCTAAAAATCTTATTGGAACTGACCTACTGCTACAAATATTGTAGGCACCAACCTACTGGAGACACCAATATCCTCAACTAAGCACCAACCCACCGAGATATTGTGTAGGAACCAACCTACTGGAGACACAAATCTTCTCAATTGAGCACCAACTCAGCAAGACTTGTGTAGGCACCAACCTATTGGAGACACTAATCTCCTCAACTGAGCACCAACTCAATAGGACCTATATAAGCACCAACCTAATATATTCATACACATAGTACTTCTTACTTCACCTACATGCTTCATACTTCATGTATTTCATAACATCATCATACCCTTAACTTTCATGCTCCAATGCCTCTCTTTGCTTCATACCCCAGACATAGATTCAAACCCTAGTCAGATTTAGACTTCATGCCATGGAAAAATTCATAGCATCATTACTAGAATATAATCCCAGAATACAACATCACAACCTCAAAACAACTCGCTTTGCAACTTCATAGACCTTATTCCTTCACATCACACCCTTAAAACTCCAAGAAAACTCCTCTTGCCCTTTAGAGCCCAAGAATACTCTACAAATTATCTTGTGCACCTTAGGTCTCCCCTGTCATGTGTTTTTAACATCCACTATCAATGTATCATTGGCTTCCTTTATCTTGAGCATACATTGCAAGTCCACATTCTTCCTTCTTCAGTTCTTCTTGCTTCCTTTTCCACACCTTTGTGTATTCTTTTCTATGCTTGGTAATATCATCTTCTTCCCTATTTTGTTTAGGAGACTTTATTATGTTTCTTCTATAGTCACGTTCTATGTTCCTATAGTTATTGCACTTATAACATTCAGTAATGTAATCAAGTAGGGGAACAAATGAATTGTAGTTTCTATCAATGGACCTGTGAGAACTTATGGTTTTGTTGATCACATAATCATTCTTTGAGGTCTTATAAGAACCTTTATTTATATCTCTCTCATGATCACTTCTTGCATAATCTCTACAATATATTGCTTTATGACCAAAATTATTGCAAGAAAAACAATAGCCAAGAAAAAGATTTTGGTACAGGGTTGTGAAAGGTCTTCTTGGTGGAGCGAATCTTATGAAATCATTCTTGTGAGAATGATCATATTTCTTCTGGTCATCATTTTCTTTCCTACTGCTACTTTCATTGTCGATGGAGCCTTTGAGAATAATTCCATAGGTTTTAGGATTTTCTTCATTTTCCTTTTGTGATGGTTTTGTGACCTTAGTGCTTGCATCTCCCTCGAGTTTTTTTTGTTTATTGTCGTAGCTAAGACCTATCTTAATGAATGGTGACTTTTGGCTACTGAGAATATTATCTAATATTTTTGTACTCTTTCAAAACTTCAAGCTTATTTTCAAGTGATCAATTGTTTTCTATAGTTCCTTTCTTAAGGAAACTATTTCGTCTTCTAGCTTCTTGCAATTTTCTTCCTTCTCTTTTAGTTGGCTTCTCACCATTTCTTATATCCTTTTTGCCTATTCCAGTTGAGTCTTCAGGATGATAATTGTCTTCTCTATTTATTCAAGATCAGGATCCTTCTTTTCATGTTTTTGTAATTGTTCCTTCTGTTTTATATTCTTTCCCCTGAGTCTATCTATTTCTTCTAAGGCACTAATAGGTTCTGCTTTGAGATTCACTTCCTATGAATCTGGGTTTTCTTTCTAATTATCTTTATTTTCTTCATCAACAAGTTTTGTTTCCATGGTTATGGAGAGAGATTCTTCTTCATCGTCAATATATTCCCTTTCTTTGGATTTTCCAGGTTTTTCGTTTTTCTTTCTCACAAATTGTGCTTCATCTATCTTTGATTCATAGCTAGAACAATCACTCGATCTCCTTCATAAATGTTTTGTAGCTTGCCCCAAATATGTTTAGCTAATGTAAAATGTATTACCTTGACAGTATTATAATTTGATATGCCACTCATGATGACATCTATTGCTTTTGCATTGTGTTCACTTAACTCCTTCCCAACTTCATCTATATAACATGTTGTGACTGATTCCCAGATACCAAACCCAAGGGCCATCAAACATGTCTTCATTATTATACTCCACGATGCATATATTGTTCCATCGAGAAAATGAGCTATGTTTGTAGGGATACCTTCCTTACAATCCATATGTTCTCGAGATCTTCCTTCTAGTGGTTAAACTATTTATGAAGGAACTCGCTCTAATACCAATTGTTGAATTTATGCTTATA
>SNQJ01S0003397.1:19434-48113 GCA_010110895.2 Picea sitchensis | reverse complement strand
AATCAATATAAGATACCTTTTAATTTAGTTTATCATTCATAAGTAATTAATTAACTTTAAAATAGTAAATGCATGTAAACTCAAATCACGATACACAAAGTTTAACTCGGAAACCCTTACTGGAGAAAACCAGAAAATCTTATCTTTATAAATGTCTATAGGCACCAACCCACTGGAGACACTAATCTCCTCAACTGAGCTCCAACTCAGCAAGATATTGTGTAGGAACTGGAGACACCAATCTCCTCAACCGAGCACCAACTCAACAAGACTTGTGTAGGCACCAACCTACTGGAGACACCAATATTCTCAGTCGAGAACCAACTCAGTAAGACATGTATAGGCACCAAACTAATATATTCATACATAGAGTAATTATAAATTCACATGAATGCCTTGTACTTCATGTATTTCTCACATATATATGTGAGCATGCTCACATATATGTGAGAATGATCACATATATAGCATCATCATACCCTTAACTTTCATGCCCCAACTCCTCTCTTTGATTCATACCCCAGACATAGATTCAAACCCTAGTCAGATTTATCCTTTATGCCCTAGTGAACCTCGTAGCATAATTCCTAGAATATAATCCCAAACTGCAACATAAAAACCTAAAAAAAAATCACTTTGGAACTTCATAGACCTTAGTCCTAGATAATGTACCCTTAAAACTCCAAGAAAACTCCTCTTGCGCCTTTAGACCCAAAGAATACTCTCCAACTTCTCTTGCGCACCTTATATCTCTTCTGTGCACCTAAGACTTGATATTCTTGATTGGTTTCTCTTCAAATTCACACATATATCATGTATTTATAGTGTTTTTGTGCTCACTTTTAGGGCCAACTTGTAAAGATTGGTTGGGCCAACCTGGAATTTCTAGTTGGGTTGTCTGATAGAGAAATTCATATCTCATCATTCCTAAGGAGACAAAGGGAGTGACATATACCATTGGAAAGGTATCAAAATGATATTTCCAACCATATAAGCTATGCTCCCATTTGAGCTAGGTATTTATATTAAAAATTCCTTCAAATATAGGGTATCCAAACTGAGCATCAAACTCCCAAAAATAATATTTCTAACAATCTCCATCTTGCAATATTTATCTTGGACATCTGTAGCCTCCCCCTATCTTTGAAATCAATGAAAACAATATTTCCAACAATCCCTTGTTTAAGGGATTAAAATATGTTGCTAGATGGGATGGACAGGTCTGTCTAAGGTATTTTTGTAGGCTGAGATCCCTTGGATTGTTGCTTCTTGCACCTTCCACATACGTGTTTAAATGATTCTCGTTCATTATTGATTTGGGAAATAAGGCCCTGTTTCAAAAGGTGTCGTGTTTCTTACGTTTTAGGGAAACATTTTATGAATTCACCATACTTGTTGGTAGGAGTTACACCTAAAGGGGATTTTCTCATAGTCAAGGGATTGAATATGACTCCAACTCTCCATATTGATTTAAATCACCTCTAGAAAGGCATTTTCTAGATCCATTCCAACACAAATTCTAGATCATGTATATACATTCCTTTCTGGCTTAGCTTGATATGTATAGTGGCCTAGCTTGTGTCCAATGTATTTGAGAAAATATTCATCTCATAAAATAATATGGAGGTGTGGTAACCTCACCAATACAAGGGAAACTGTGATTTCCATGCCTAGATCAAAATCCATGGTTCAATGGGTAAGGACCATTCCCCTGGAACACATGAAGTAGTGGCCTAATTTGAAGATCAATCCCTTTGTTATTTGTTGCTAAATAAAAACAAATAATAACCCCTTCAATAATAATAACCAGAGACCTGGGACAATATCCCAATGCTCTAAGATCCATATCTAGACTTCTTGAGGGTTAGGTTGGAGACTTTAGAACTTTCACTTATGATCTTCTTCATGCAACATTGTGGCTTTCCTCTTTGCATCTTTAGACATGTCCAACTTGGGGATGGTTTCAACCCTTTTAACAAACCTTCTCTTCTTTGGTAGTTTCCCACTAGCAGAAGATCTGAGCAGAGAAGCATTAGTATCCTTTTCATGATTAGTAGATACATCCATGGTGACCAGAGGGGAATATTACATCCCAAACCTTTAACTTGACCACAACTAGGGCGAATGACAGTTTCACATAGCCCGACACCCAAAGTGACCTGGTTCAAGCCAACAAACCAACATTTTCTTCTACTCCAACATGTGAGTTGCAACAAATACTTTATAATGATGGTTTCTACTTCCACCAACACGTGATCTGTTGGAATACTGAGAGGGGGGGTGAATCAATATGATCACTTTTTACCACTTTTAACCACAATATATAAACTTTAACTTAATCAAAAATATATAATCACTATATCATGAGCATATAAACATAAGAAACATCACATCAAGTACACAGTACACCAGAATATACGTGGAAACCCAAATGAGAGAAAACCATAGAATGCTTTCTTATATATCAAAGAATGCATTCATTGGAAGCACCAACTTCCCAATTCTCCAGATGCAACTGGAAGGAGGCTACAAACCCCTATTTATAGGCTCCAACTTGAAGGAATCTATAACTCCATGAATTCTCTGGATCCAACCAGAAGGAGGCTACAACCCCTTGATTCTCAGGCTCCAAACTGAGGAATCTCCAACTCCCTGATTCTCCAGCTCCAACCAGAAGGAGGCTACAACCCCCTTATTCTTAGGCTCCAACCTGAAGAAAGCTCCAACTCCCTGAATTCTCTGGCACCAATCGGAAGGAGGATACAACCCCCTTTCCTTTCCCTGTCCCGCTGCCCTAAAATATAAGTGTAGACCAACTGTCACTACCACAATCACTTCCACTGTCACGCCAACCTATAACATGTCGACCTGTCACTATCACTGTTAACCTATCACCGCCAACCTATCACTATCAACCTGTCAATGTATCCAACTTGTCACCATCACCGATACTCAACCAGATCCTCTCACATGGATCATATACCAAGGACACCTCTCAACTAGATGTCCAACATCACCAACACATGCCTCTACCAAGCATGTACCAATATCACCAACATACCATCACAAGATATGTGTCTCAACCATGTGCCAAGGCATGTACCAAACCATCAACCTGTACCATACCAAACATCAATCATGTACCACAACTTGTACCACAACAAGTGCATCAACCATGCACCAACACCAACACCAAACTGTGCATCAAACATGCACCAACACCAACACCAAACTGTGCATCAAACATGCACCACAAATAGTACCATATGCATCAACAATGTACATCAACACCATACCATGTATCAATCTTGAACCATACCATGTATTAACCATGTTCCAACCATGCACGTCAACCATACCAAGTGTCTCAACCATATACCATATCATGGCATATACCAATATAACCAAGATATGAAACAACAATGTACCTTATTAGATATACCTCAACCAACATGTACCGTACATCCAATATGTGCCTCAATTCATATACCAAACCTTACAAACACATTCCTCAAGCATGCTCCTCAATATCACCAAGATTTCACCTCATAAGACATAGAACACCATACCTTTTACATCTATAACTGACCTGGTGCTTCTGAACCTGATACACAATCTTGTAGCTTCACCTCAGACCTCAAAAAACAGGAACACACATCCTCCTTCACTCATGTCTTGTCCTCACGGGACGAAGACTACCTGTCATGTGGGGCCTCACGTGACATTCCCTAGGAAACCCGTGGGGGTTCCTCACAGGATACCTTATGCCTAACCCGTGAGGGCCACCCAAATTAGGGTTTTACAAAAACCCTTGCACTCTGTAGCTCCAAAACTTTCACACTTTCCTCACACTTTCTCCACTTCCTCAGACTTGCTGTCAGATTCACCAATAGACCAAAATACTAGACCATAACATTCTCACATGATAGATATTCAATGTAAGTGTATGTCATTATGAGAGACTCCTTGAGGCGTATTTATACTTTTTCTAGGTAACCTCTTTCCTTAATCTTAGGGATTCTATTACTTTCTTTTCACAACCACTTTACCCTTTCAATAATGACTTGTAACTAATTAGGGGCTTCTTGACCATTCTTCAAGGCTTCTAACTTCACANTCTCCACTTCCTCAGACTTGCTGTCAGATTCACCAATAGACCAAAATACTAGACCATAACATTCTCACATGATAGATATTCAATGTAAGTGTATGTCATTATGAGAGACTCCTTGAGGTGTATTTATACTTTTTCTAGGTAACCTCTTTCCTTAATCTTAGGGATTCTATTACTTTCTTTTCACAACCACTTTACCCTTTCAATAATGACTTGTAACTAATTAGGGGCTTCTTGACCATTCTTCAAGGCTTCTAACTTCACAAGGCCATATCTTCCTAACCATGAGGAACCACGTGGCGTACCACATAACACTAGAATTGGAATGACAAGGACTATCCATCTATGAGTGTATTACCTGCATTTACATTGTCCTTCATGTCCATATTCCTCAACCAACTTCCGGTACCATAACCAAAACTCTGAGGATTCATGTAGACTTCATCAAATGCACCCAACACATCTGCTGACATGAACCACTTCATTAATGACAACTAAATCACCATCAATATCAACCACATCTCTAGGGCTTCCAAAATTCTCCAAGGGTTGACATCAATGACAACCAATTGTCCAACAATATCCTCCTTTGGCGTTGATGGTAACACCAACATGGATGGAAACATTGATGGCAACATTTATGCTCCCCCTGTGACCATTTCTCCTCATCAATGTTTCTCACTCTCCCCCTTTGACATCAATGGAAAAGGGTCTATTTCCTTGGGGTTGCTCCTCCTGTCTTCATGCATCTGTTCTCTCTCTCTCTATTTCCATGCCTTTGTTCTTTCTATTTACATGTTTCTCTCCTCATGTTACTTTTCTTGAAAATATACCTTCTCTGAACAATCCTTCTCTAAATTCATGTGCTTGACTTTTACTCTTCTGATATTTATGTTTCTCTCCCTTTGACATCATGGGAAAAAGGATAACTCCCCATGTCTGTATGCTATTGATCTTCCTTTCTTGATTATTTTTCTTCCTTTGACTTCTTTGCAAGATGTTATGTAGATCAATGTAGGGATACCTGTAAGTGTTTCCTTTCCTCTCTTCTAGTGCTTGCTAATTGTCCATTGGTGCTTCCTCTTGTAACTCTTTGACATATATAAAAATCATTCATTGCTTGATTTCTTCATTCACTTGTCATTTTCATATGACCATATTTTTCAATGATTTTCTTCTAATTATTTAGCTTCTGCTGTGTATTTCTCTTTCCCTATTCTATTGTGCCTTTTATTGCTTGCCTTTCTATGACCAATTGATTCCAACTGATTCCACTGATTCCAATTGTAGATGCAATACTATGTATCTTCTTTGACCCATGTTATATGTACCTACTAACTATCTGTCCCTTTCCATAAATGCTATGCATATTCTCTGACCCATGTTTTATGTACCTGCTAAATATCCATCTCTATCCATATGTTGCAAACTGTCCATAACTCTTCTACTCAATTATCCACAATGCTCACCCATCTATCACTATTCTATCATGAAAGTTTCATGGATACAACTGATCATCACATATTCATGTTTCTTCAAATTGTATCAAATGTGTCCACTGGTCTTCTCTATCTCCAAATCAACCTCTACATGTCTGGAACAACTTGTACTGCGGATATCCCTTCATGAATACATACATGGAATACAATCATAAAGTTTTGTATGTGTAACTGCCAACTGATACCTATGTGGGAACACTACTTCTCAATTGATCAATCTCTCATTATGTACTTCTGCTATCTGACTGCTCTAAATATGTCTATGCAAATACTTGAACCTACTCGAAGGATGGTTCTCTGATATATAGTGGCTACTGCACTGAACCCCCCGTTCAATATTCATATTTACTGGGAATCTCCAATCCAAATGGATTAGAAAAATACCTGCTCTGATAAAAAGTAATCTTCCTCTTCATTTGTAGGCTCATCATCTTTCCTAGCTCTAACTTCTTCATTTTTGCCTATGGATTGATCTCACACTACAATTCATGAAAGTACAATCTCTTGGGCATGTCCTTTATTCACCTGCTCTTATTTTCTTTCTCGCAATACTGTCAATTCCGCAATCTCTCAGACATGTTCTTTATTCTCATGTCCTTCTTGTTTTCCATTTCTTCTCCAAACTTTCTTGTATCTTGCATCTTCCTTTTTTCCTGTAAATTTTTCTTGATCTCATACTATTTCCAATCCCGAGAGTATGACTTTTGGGTGTCCTTCATTCATCTGTTCTTGTTTTCTTTTCTATATCTTTTTATATATGATATCAATGTTCTCTTTCATAGAAGTATCCATCATGAAGTATCCATGTGTCCATAGTTATGAAATTTGTAACATTCAATGTTATGTGGGGCCACATAAGCATTTATTACTTGAACATTTCTTCCATAAGCCCTGCAATCAACAACTTTATGTCCAAAGTTAGTAGAATAAAAACAATGACCATAAAAGAAATTTATGTACCTGGGAGTGAATGATATTCTTTGTGGTGTAGTCCTTTTGAATTCCTGCCTTGGATGATCATGATCATGATCATGATTGAAGCTTCTTTGTGGCCTGAATGTGGAGGGTCTTCTTGAAGATGTATCTCTATCATTTTTCTTTGATTCTGGCTGACCATGATTCCTTCTGTATGATTTTTACTCTTTTCTTCATTCTTCTTTTTTGACAACCTAGAGTGATTATGTTCAACATTCTCTACTAATGATGTGGATGTTTCCTTCTCTTCATCATTATTTCCGAGCTTGACAATTTTGGCCCTCAATGTGACAACTTCTTCTTCAAGCTTCTCAACCTCTTCTTTTTTCTTCATCATCTAAATCTTCATGACTTCTTTTGCTCGCTTTGCTTCTTCAAGGAGATGATTTCTTTTTCAAGTCTTCTTTAATCTTGACCAAATTTTGCTTCAAGTTGATTTAAGTCCTCAGTTATTTCCTTAAGGTGATCTACCAAAATCTTTTCTCTTTTCTTTGCTTCCTTTCTTTTGGCTTCCAAACACCACTTCTCTTCCATTGCTTCCTTTCTTAGTGTTGCTATCTTGGCTTCCAAACACTACTTTTATTTCATCTTACCTTTGTATGTTTCTTCAATCTTTCTATCTTCTTCTAGTTGAGCTTTTAGTTTCACGATGCCCTGTTGGGCTTCTTCAGAACTTTCTTGAGAATTCTTCTTGACTAATTGTTCCTTAAGTGGCTTGTTCTTCTTCCTTTATTTTGTCAATTTTTCTAAAGCACTAATCAAATCTGCTTCAAGGTCTACTATGCCTTCTTCACAATATTATTCTTATGAATCTGCCTGACATGATGAGAATCTTTCTTCTTGTTTTGTTCTTGCATCTTCTTTAGCATTCTCTGGCTTTGTGATGGGAGATTTCTCAAAGTAGAAATTATGTAACTTATCCCAAAGTTCTTTAGCTGATGAAAATTTTCCAACCTTTTCTCTTACCAGATCAGGTAATGCTTCCCAGATGAAATCCATTTCTATTTTGTTGTTTATTTTTAATTCCTTATTGGTTGTTGTTTTTGGCTTCTTTGTAGCGGTGTATCTTGTAACAATTGAGTACCAAACATCATATCCTTGTGATTGTAATTTTTTTTTCATCCTAATACTCCACATTTCATACTCCTGACCATTCTGACCATTGAACTATAGTATTTCATTTTTATGCAAATTGTTTTTCTCCATGATCTACCTTCCAATGGTTAAACCGTTTCCTGAAGGAACTCGCTCTGATACCAATTGTTGGAATACTGAGAGGGGAGGAGGGGGGGTGAATCATTATGAGAACTTTTACCACTTTTAACCAAAATATCTAAAATTCAACTTAATCAATAGAATATCATCAGTATATCATGAGAATATAAACATAAGCAACAACACATCAAGTACACAGTACACCAGAATTTACATGGAAACCCAAACGAGAGAAAACCACATAATGTTTTCCTATATATCAAAGAATACATTCAATGGAAGCACCAACTTCCCAATTCTCTAGCTACAACTGGAAGGAGGCTACGACCCCCTATTTACATTATCCAACCTGAAGGAAGCTACAACTCCGTGAATTTTATGGCTCCGACCAGAAGGAGGCTACAACCCCCTAATTCTCAGGCTCCAACTTGAAGGAAGCTCCAACTCCCTAATTCTTCGGCTTCAACCGGAAGTAAGATACAACCCCTTGATTTTCAAGCTCCAACCTGAAGGAATCTCCAACTCCTTGAGTTCTCCAGTACCAACCGAAAGAAGGCTACAACCCCCTTTCCTTGCCCCATCCTGCCACCCTGAAATATAAGTGTAGACCAATTGTCACTACCACAGTCACTGCCACTATCATGTCAACCTGTAACCTGTCAAACTATCATCCTCAACCTATCATTCTATCCAACCTGTCACTATCACCGATACTCAACCAGATCCTCTCACATGGAACATATACCAAGGACACCTCTCAACTAGATGTCCAACATCAACAAAACATGCCTCTACCAAGCATGTACCAAGATCACCAACATACCATCACAAGATATGTGTCTCAACCATGTACCAAAGCATGTACCAAACCATCAACCTATATCATACTAAACATCAACAATGTACCACAACCTGTACCACAATAAGTGCATCAACTAGGCACCAACACATGCATCAAACTGTGCATCAACCATGCACCATAACCCATACTATATGCCTCAACCATCAACCATGTACATCAACACCATACCATGTATAAATCATGTACCATACCATGCATTGACCATGTGCCAACCATGCACATCAACCATAACAAGTGTCTCAACCATATACCATATCATTCCATATACCAATATAACCAAGATATGAACCAACAATGTACCTTATCAGATATACCTCAACCAACATGTACCATACATCCAATATGTGCCTCAAATCATATACCAAATCTCACAAACACATGCCTCAAGCATGCTCCTAAAGATCACCAAGATACAACCTTATAATACATAGAATAACATACCTTTTACATCTGTAACTGACCTGGTGCTTTTGAACCCGAGACACAATCTTGTAGCTTCACCTCATACCTCAACAACCAGGAAGAAACATCCTCCTTCACTTCTGTCTTGCCCTTGCGAGACGAAGATTACCTGTCAGCGGGGCCTCGTGTGACGTTCCCTAGGAAACCCGCATGTGTGCCTCGCAAGATACCTTATGCCTCACCCGTGAGGGCCAACCAAATTAGTGTTTTACATGAACCCTAACTCTCTATAGCTCCAAAAATTTCACTCTTGCCTCACACTTTCTCCGTTGCCTCAAACTTGTCGTCAAATTCACCAATAGACCAAAATACTAGACCATAACATTCTCACAAGATAGATATTCAATTTAAGTGTATGTTATTATGAGAGACACCTTGAGGTGTATTTATACTTTTGCTAGGTAACCTCTTTCCTTAATCTTGGGGATTTTAGTACTTTCTTGTCACAACCAATTTACCCTTTCAATCATGGCTTGTAACCAATTAGGGGCTTCTTGACCATTATTTGGGGCTTCTAACTTCACAAGGCCATATCTCCCTAACCGTAAGGAACTACGTTACCAAATAACACCGAAAACAATACGACAAGGACTATTCATCTATGAGTGTCTTACCTGCATTTACAATGTCCTTCATGTCCATATTCCTCAACCAACTTTGGATACCATAACCACACCTTTGGGGATTCATGTAGACTTCATCAAATGCACCCAACACATCTTCTGACATCAACCACTCCATTAATGACAATTAACTCACCACCAATCTCAACCACATCTCTAGGGATTCTGGACTTCTCCAAGGGTTGACATCAGTCTCCAAGGGGTTGACATTAATGACAACCAATTGTCCAAACCAACTTTCCAACATTATTTGCAACAAAGTTTCTTTGAATAGTGGTGGTGGTTGTTAGGGTAAACCCTAATTGCCAAGGAAGACATTATTCGACTACTTTTGTCTCATTTTTTCATGAAAACTTAGCATATTTAACAAATTCAACAGTTAATTTCAGTCATTCATACTTGAAATGATATTGGATGACAAGGATCTCAAGGGAGTTATTATATTTTGGTCATTTTAACTTTCAAAGAGACCCACATGGTTACTATTTGTTACTACACAAATATAAATAAAATCCACCTAGAAAATACCAACTACTATTGTTGGAAACCCTACATGGAGGACCTAGGTGAGAAGTGAAGGGTTGCACAATATCACTGTAGGAATATATCTTGCACCATGATATGCCTTAAAGACAACTAAGTGGATCTACAAAAATGATGAAGTACACAGGCTCATTGGCATGTATATTGATGAATATCTAGCATCTCATCTTTAGAATATTGATACTCAATTTGACACAAGGTAGAATTAGTTAATGTTTTCTCTCTTGATTGATTAACCATAAAAACAATATCTTATTGACAATTTTTTATGACATCTTTTGGCATTTTCTTCTCCTTCGTGAAGTACTTTGTATGGATTTATATGTTGGCACCACATTTTACTCAGAGTGCTTACGTTGGTTGTTAACATTTTTTCCATTTGGTGTATTTGCATCAAATAATCTTTATATTCACCATGATCTGTAACATTTTTAAAGACTATTCATCAATAACGTTGTGGACGAATTCCCAATCTTGATCACTTTTCCCATGCTCAAAGATGGAACCCCTTATCAACTTTATTGATTTATGGAAATAAAGTTTGGTTTCTAAGAGGCTATAATTCTAATGAAATCTTTGCTTCCAACTTGTTTTTCACCTTGTAATGATCAAGATGTTTTCAGAGCTACACACTTAGTTTTCTAATCCCTTGACTAAATCCAAGTTCCTTCATTTTCAATCTTTTCCAAGAATGAAGGATGTTTTTTTCTAGGTAACATATCTCAGGGAAAATACCCAAGCACTTCCCATGATTCTAAGGATGGTACCAAGGGTAAGCCCTAGATTCTTCAAGGCACAAGTCCAAGTCAACAACAGGGCTCAAAAATGTCACAATGGTATACTTATAATCAACTCAACATGTCACTTATGAGAGTAGAACCTAGGTGGATAGGATAACGTTCCATCCCACAACCACTTGGGCTAGACCCAATTGAAAACATTCACATAAAAAATAATATGCATTAGCACTATGAGGGATTGAACCTTTGACCTTGTGTGAACAACCACACACTCTGATCGATTGAGCTACTCCAACAATAGTACAAGAATGGACGAGGTTATCATTAAGGCATAATAATATCTCGTTCCTCCTCCCTTCTCCTTCTGCCCTTTTGTAAATACTTTTTCCTTCCCAAATTAATATTAAGGGGAGATGTTGAAATATTAGACATTTGGATATTTCTAAAACTCAATTTGGTCTAATTCGTCTAATGTACCCTTAGTTATACATGTTTTATTTTTTTTATATATCTTGAAAAAATTATAATTTTATTTAAAAAAAATAAAATTATACTTTGCATATGCATCACTTCATACTTCATAGGATACATTTGATTTAAAAACAACAAACATAGATCATTATAGTTCCCATATCTCTCTTTGAAAACCCCCTTTGTATTACATAAAGACACCATAACAATTCCACCATCATGTGTCTTGAATAAAAACCTTGAGATACTACTCATAATACATATTAAAAAACATAGAGATCAATCACTCTCCCCAAGGGAAAGAGAAAAATATATATAAAGTATGTAGGCATGATCAGAAAATTCCAATAAAAAGGATCATGAAAAAACTCAAAGCCAACCTCATCTTCAAATTCTTGGATATGCCACACCCTTGGCTCCATCGAAAGGCCATATTGAGATAAAACATCTACTTCCATGTTCTTCTCCCTATATATATTCATAAAGGAAATCTCATCAAAGGTGAGACATATTATCTCAATATAATCAAATATAGGTATTAAAGTATAATTGTTCAACTTATATAACCTAATTATCTAGTTTATAACATTAAGGGAGTCACCAAAAAAACGTCATGCATGTTTCTTAGTTTATTAGTGTGTTTATCATATGAAGCTCACTATTGTACTTTGAACATGAGTGATTTGATGATCATTATTTTCTTTATAGTCACAATATTTGATCCTTGTCCTTTCATTTGATTGGTTCATGCTCCATTTTTAAAGAGTTTGCATGCCCTTTCTGGAGGCATGTATTGGATTTTTAGGTGTTAAGAGAAACATTATTTTTGGTCTTTTCTAGATTGGAGTTTATTCTTTATATGGTTCTTCACTATATAGTTGGTGTCTTAATCTATGATTCTTTGTGGGTTATTTCTACTCGGTGGTCAACTCTTTGACTATAGCTCACTTATTTTCTAAGAAAATATACCTTATAGTCAAAATTCAAAACTTCATAATTTCACATTTAACAACAAAATCTAGGGTATTTTTATTGCGCAATTTGTACTTTCCCAAAGCCAAAGACAAATGTATATTGAATTGGTGTAACAAGGAGGATGACCTATCACCATCACCTTAATATGACACCTCTTTCTATTTAGGAGTAGCACCCCAGGGGAGATGTCCCTAGTGACTTGGGGGTTTGAGAAGGCTAAGGTAAAAGTTGTAAGAAAGTTAAAAGTCAAAATGAAACCTTGAGATGCTTCACCCAGGGATTCCTGAGAAAGCAATAAATGGCTTCTCATCAAGAAAAGGGGACCCGTAAAATAAAATAAAACTTAAGATCCAACTAGTGGATAGGAGGTCTCATCCTGAGCCGACCTATTAGTTCCATGGGCATGTAGTGGTATGGCACTGACATCCACCTGGTCACCAAACCAAGGTAGTGGTTGTTGGTGGCATAGCTAAGAGAAATGGGGTCGCATCACGATCCAACCTTCTCATTTTCGTGAAGTGCTTATGGGTAACGTTGTCACCATTGGTCACCAAGCCAAGACAATGTCCTCCAACTATTCTCTTGAAAAGAAAAAGCAATAAGACAATGAATGAAAGGAATTGAATGGGATAGTAAACAATGGCACCCATGACAAGGTGCAACTCACCCTCTATAGAGGCACCCATAGGTAAGACCTACATTTCCTTGTTATCACTGGACCCCTTGCCCAAACATTCCCTACACCATATCATACATCTACATGACCTAGATTGGTCTTAATCTGGGAAACACCCCAAACTTGAGGAGGATTAGCCCAATAGGACATCCTGAGACCCTCTCCAAATATGGCTTGTTAAACTACATAACGACTTTTAGCATTTGTCTGGGTAAAGGGGGGTTTGATGCACATGTCTGGGTAATTTGATTGTTAGACATGATTGACATTTCTATGATCCATGTGACTTATGAGCCCATGGAGGGCGTACTTGTTGTTGGAGGAGGATCATGCTCGACGGAAAAGTACATATGGGGAGATGATTAGTTTAGACCTCCATGGGGATAAAATTCCACCAAATGGGTGTTGTGACCCCAACCAGGGGCAGAGAAACACCAGAAGCTTGCACTGGAGAAAAATAAGGAAGTTCCACCATAGACACTTTGGCAGGACTGGACCTAGGGGGATCTTGCTTTYCCCCATGAACGTTGGCCTTGGGAGGCCCATGACGCCACCCTTGTGACCCTAGACGTCACCCAACATCAAATAGACATGATGGAGGTAGTTGTGTGCCAAGTGGCACGTGTGGCATCATCAAGAGGCCTTTAAAGTCCTAATGTTTTTCTCATGGACCCTAGCATCCCACCTATGAGGCCCAACGTCACCCTAGGAGGGCATGATGTCACCTCTACTGCACATTTTAGGGTTTAATTCTTTAAATTTATGCAAAAACTAGATTTTTGATGTAATTTGGCCATGTTGGCCTTTTCTGACCTAAATTGTAATTAAAGGATCATTTTATAAATAAGAGACAAATCTCTTATATTCTTTTATCATCTTTCACTCACACAAGTGTGAGGTCTGAAATTTGGCCCTCTTTAAGGGTATTTGGCTGAAATTAAGTGGTGCACAACTTCTTGGAGAGGCTATTCTTGGTGTATTTTGGCATTTTCATGGTGGAAAGTATTCAACTAGGGTTTTGTTGCTAGATTATTCTTGATGAAGTAAGTAAATATGCAATTCTTCATTTATTTTTGAATGGTTATGGTAAATTTGCTTGTTCATTTCTAAGATTACGAAATTGTTAGTTTGAAACCCTAGGGAGAAGCATATGTTATTATCCTTTTCCTTATAATTTTCCACCTACTTGATTTTGCTAGAAAACATCTCTTTTGAAGAATACACTAGAGCCCTAACTTTGTAGCACTCTAGTAGCACTACTTCATTAGCTTCATGTATTTTATTTCAAGCTTGATCTAAGGAAGAAGGAAATCGCTAGGGCCTAAGGTTACTTACTTCCTAGCATTTTTTCCTTCTAGGGTTTAGATATTGAGGCCTTAGGTTACTAACACCTCAATCATCTCACCCATCCCTTTAGATTACCTATTATCATTTGTTGTTTTCCTCTAATAATTGTCGCTACAAACTTTGACTCCATTACCCTAAAAGGCACTAGTCCACTCCTTGCAAGTGATTGATTGAACAAACAACTCTTAAACCATATTCCCTGATACTTTTACTAACTCTTACTAACTCTAAATTAGACTAACTCACTAACTAATTTGTTGTTGTTGCAAAATATTGCTACAACCATCTATAACAACAACAAATTCATCCCAAAAGCAAGATTAAAAGATGATCAAACATTGTCATTATTGCTTCTCACAACTATTATCATTCTGTCAATTTTAGGCTATTATTTCTTGTCATTCTTGAAGCATTATTGAGGCATAATTACTATAGATGTTGCTAAATATTCATTGTTGTTATAAATATTTATATTGCTTCAATTTTACATCAGCTTGTTTATCTTTTAAGAACTCATGGTTTTATGAAGCATTGACATCATATGGTACTTGCAAACAACATTTCTATTCTACTTGTTGTCTTGTTCTGGGCAAGTACACTTAAATTATATTTTGCTTCATCTCATTAAAACCTTGGAAATTTTGATCAGAGGGACCTATGAGAGGGGTGGGACTTTCTTACAAATTTTACCTTAGCCTTCTTAAACCCCCAGGTCATTGGGGATGTCTCCCATGGGGTACTACTCCTAAATAGAAAGAGGTGTCCTATTAAGGTGACAGTGATAGGTCATCCTCCTTGTTACGCCAATTCAATATCCACTTTCCTTTGGCTTTGGGCAAGTACAAATTGTGCAATAAAAAGTATCATTCTAATTGTTCATATGCATGCTTAATTAACATATTTATAAATCATTTGACATATCTAAATGCATATTAACAACATAAAACCATTACAACCACAAAGATTTATCATTGCATAAAATTGTAAAATACAAAAGCACATTGATTTTCTTCCATAAAATTTGTGTTGGACTACGATTGTCATTAGATCAAAACCCATAGGTGTTAGTCTCCACCACAATCATCGAAATTAGGATCCGTGAGAGGGGGTTAAACCATGTCGTGAAACTCGCGGGAAGCGTTGAACCCAATTTCCAACAATCTCCCCCCCAGTGCATGTTGGGCGAGTTTTGAACTCGAGACCTGTTGCTCTAATACCATTTGTTGGACTACGATTGTCGTTAGACCAAAACCCGCAGGTGTTAGTATCCACCACAATCATCGAAGTTAGGATCCACGAGAGGGGGTTAATCCATGTCGCAAAACTCGCGGGAAGCGCTGAACCCAATGGCCAACAAGTTGAAACCTTTTGAATGGATACCAAGAAGCGTTTTTTCTCCCAACTGTAAGCATTTGGTGTAGAAAACACCCCTAATCCAAGATATGAGGTCACAAGGGATAAAATTGGACATTATATTACTCCCTTGTAGAGGTATCACAAGTATGGAAATACTACAAGCCCTAATATACACAAGCTAACCAATGAGAAAATATAAAAATGCCTCAACATTCTTAATGGCGCATATCCAATAGATAACCACTACCAACACTCACATAGAAACATGATAATTCCACACTACCAACACTTGCACTAACTCAAGCATTCCATCATTAATATACTAACTACAAAAAGAACTCTTCATGACTAATATACTATAATTGTGAAATGAGATACTCAAACTATGCTACCATTCTAGTATGTCTTTCAAGCTTTATATATATTAGTTAAATCCCTTATATATATTAGTTAAATCCCTTCTAGCAACAACCTAACTTCTCATAGTTAATGTTAACAAAGATTCAACCTCCATGTGTCTATATATCTTTCCTATAACCTCAATCTCTCCTACAATGATCATAACTTCTCCATTTTCCAACCCATAACCAACATGATTAAGTGGTACCATATGGTTGCAATAACAAAGATATACAAGAAGAAAAGAATCCTTGAAAACATTTAAAACGAGTAGATGTAAATAAAGGAAACATTTGAATGGGAAGGAGGGGTGTCAAAATTTGAAACACACATGGCATGGTGAAAGTATCACCGCAATTGCATGGGAAATGAGTTTATAATACTATACATGGTATCTTGGAATGGTTTGACATCTATTTCATGCATGGAAAATTATTAAAGGAAATGACACGTGTTATGGGTAGACTTTCCCATATTTTCATCCTAACTCCTTATCACATTTATAATATTATACATGGTCTCTTGGAATGGTTTCACACCTATTTCATGCATGAAAACATATTTAAAGAAATGATACGTGTTATGGGTAGACTTTCCCATTTTTTCATCCTAACTCCTTATCACATCATATCCACCATTTTGCTCATGGTGTAATTCATTAATATGTTCCATTTGGGTTAATTCTACTTTTTTCTTGTTACCTTGTACGTAATTCACTTTTTTATCTCATTTAGGAAAAAGTGGAATATTCTAAGTAGTAAGCCCCAAAGAAAGAAAAATATGTAACATCGTGTTCTTGCGCGCACTTGATGTGACTTATTCTTTGAGGACATTTGTGTGCAAGTGATTCAGTTCATTATATGATTGATTGCTTCACTTATGGATTCTGATGAGGATATTGTGGATTATGATGCCATGTTATGTTATTATGTATAGACAGGTATTATTGAATGTTTTCTCATGAGTGTGCAGGACTCTTGATCGATTGAGGATGTCGATGGCATCGATGGACCTCCTTGAACTCCGAATCGAGTCAAGGAGTGGACTATTTATGGTTTGTGTATTTTTGTTATTTCATATGTGACATATGAATGGTATATTATGATGTTGATTATGGATCGCTGACATGTTTCATTGATGGATGCAGGCTGACGATAGCTTGCTAACCATACTTACATTTGGAGTAAAAGGGTTACACACGACAACCATAGATATTGAGGGAGAGGTGTGGCAGCAGCCCCGCCATAGCCTACTAACACTCCCAAGAGTCTCCGCCATAGCCTACTAACACTCCGCCGTGGCTCTAACCGTAGGTTAACAATTACCTAGTTCGAGAGATCCATGATGCCTAAGGGCATACTGCGACGTCACCAATGACAATTTAAGGCGTGCAATAAGGCAGTGGTCCTTATTCTTTTAGGAGGCCCTTAGTCTCCCACAAGTTCACCTACCGTGAGTATTGACTCCAAGGGCCTACGCCTACCAAAACTAGTTGGAGGCAAGTGGTACCTTTGGAGCACATAGTGCATCTTGGAGGGAACGCCACATAAATGAAACATGAATGAAGGCGAGTGGAACCCTTGGAGCACGTGGTGTGTTTTGAAGGGAACGTCGCATAAATGAAACATGAATGAAGGCAAGTGGAACCCTTAGAGCACATGGTGCATCTTGAAGGGCATGTCGCGGTTTTAACATAGGTGAGTCAATGAACCTAATTACCTAGAACACAATATCTCATTTTGTCCTAGTCAGCCTTGAAATAAATGTTGTATGAGTAAAGCTTATTAATTATTAAATTTCCCTTTAAAACAAAATGCTAAGCGTATTGAAATTAAAGCCTAGGTCTAATTAGGGTATGAGGTCCAAAAAATTAAATAATCCATTAATAAATGGGGGATAGAGAAAAACAAATTTAGAATTCAAAGGAGAATTAAATTATCCAAAAAAATTTAATTGATGTTTATGTGCAAAACTCGCTAATTCCAAACTTAGACAAAAGGGGAAGTTAAATGCAAAAGGAATGTGGAACATAGAAAGGAATCTAGCTTAGAGAACCTTCTCTAAACGAACTCAACCAAACATTAAGAAGGGTGTTGGTCATTAAAGAAAATTGAGGGAATAAAGGGACAACAAAGAACGTTTTTAGGAATTAGGTAGGTGAGGGAAATTGGCAACTTAATTAAATTAACTAAATGAATTTCTCGTGCAACTGGGGATTGGGTGACAAGTGTAGAGGGGAGAATATTTTCCTAATTAATTTTTAATAAAAGTAATTTAATGTGCAAATGGAAGGGTCGGGAATCTATAAAAGAAAGGGCAGAAAAGAGGAAAGGGGACGACCGGTATGCCCATTGTGAAGATTACTTATGTTCATGTCTGAATTCATTGAGTTGTTAAATGTTATGAATCTAAGTGATTGTATTTTATTAATATTATGAGTCCGTTAAAACCATTGTGAAGATTACTTTTGTTCATGTATGAATTCAATGAGATGTTAAATGCTATGAATCTAAGAGACTGTATTTTATGAATATTATGAGTCTGTTAAAACCATTTTGAAGTTTACTTTTGTTCTTGTCTGAAATCATTGAGTTGTTAAATGCTAATGAATCTAAGAGACTATAGGTTTCTTTTTGGGTAAGGAATTCTTAGTTATTGTCTAGAGCATCCATTTGGGTTAGCAAAAGTCAATATTCAGAGGGCCTCCAGATCGTGTTGATCGGATCCCAACCGCACTCAGAATGCAGAGTTTTCCAAGTCGTGAGCGTGGAGAGGAAAAATAGTAGCAGGAGATTTGGGCAGCCGAGGTAGTGCATAGGCATTCATATGAGGAGTTGTGGATCGTGGGTATTTGAGATAGAGCTTGATGCGGCTGTCATCTATCTGAAGGACTCCTCTGCTACTTGATTCCCAGAATATGTCACCATTATTCATCTGCCCCAGAGCTGCCAGCCTCTGATAATGAACCTATTCATTTATTTTTCTGCCAAGAAGTTGTCACAGAATTTAGTCTGAGCCATCGTCCTCCTTCTATCAAGGGCCCAAGGAGAAACAATGCTGACGTTGGTTGGGAGAGACCATGTTGATTTTCTTGCCGCCTGGGAAAATATTACAGCTGCCAGTCTGACGATCTCCCACTAGAGAGCGATTGTAACGGCTGGGTTTTCGAAAAAATGGGATTTATGACTTGTTGAGTCTCTCTCGAGACCAGAACGGTCGCTTCTCCTTCTACTCGTCCCTCGCTGGACATGTTGTACGTTGCTTGTTGTGGTCATTACAAAGTATCTCATATAAAATTCTTCCTCATAGTTCATGGTGAGACATTTACCATGGGTTTTTGTATAGGGACTTAACATTATTCATTTATGTATAAAATATTTATCATGATGAGGCATTTACACACAAAGTTCGAAGATTTAGCAAAATAGGGTATCACATTCCACTCTTATTTAGAAATATTGACCTCAATGTAATTTTATTTTTTAGGCCAATATTATTTCCCTTCAAGTAATATCTCACCCCACCTTCAAGCACTTAAGGGAGAATGAAATTACTAGTACCTTGGTAGCCTCAACTGGCCCACGAAGGGAAAAATTGTCACAAGTTGGATTTGAACCTAGGTGGGGAGAATGCCATTTTTTCCTCGCAACCAACTAAGCTTGACCCAATTGACCATTTCATCTTATTGGTACCAACCATTAGTAAGTCCATTATTATGCTAACCATTTCTTTTTTGTGTTAGATTTAGTTGATTCCAATTAATTGGAACGTGTGCCATGCATTTTTTTTCTTTGTTGGTACTAACCATTAGTAAAGTAATCGTTATGCCAACTGAAGCTCTCAAGTGTTAACTTCAAGTTATGTAAGCGCAATACCCTATCATACTTTATCTACATGAATTTATGACACTAGCCTTATCCCAACATATACTCATGCAACCATAAATATAAACAAGGTTGTGTGACAACGTAGTCTTTGCCGGGTTGAAGTGGGATAGGAAAAAGTGGCAGAGGCATATGGAGACTGCAACGAAGATGTGGCAAGCAACATGAAGCACAAGTGGTATCCATGCAGTAAATGACACGTGGCATGTACATTTATTTTTTGAATGTATATAACAAAATACAATTTGTGCATAGTGGAAGAAATTTTTTTATGACAACACAAATATGAAAGGAGATAAAAAAAACAATTTAGTTTGAAAGAGCAACATGTATTTTTTGAATGTATATAACAAAATACAATTTGTGCATAGTGGAAGAAATTTTTTTATGACAACACAAATATGAAAGGAGATATATTAAATAACTTACAAGTTCCTGGAAATTTAAATGCATTTGTCATATAGACTGGTGAAAGATAAAAAAGTATGACATTAATTTAATATCAAAAAATAAAAGTGTGTTACATATTACTGGAAATTTTGAAATATATCAAAAAGTAAAAGTCTGTTACATATTAATAGAAATTTCAATGCGTTTGTCATATAGAGTGGGATTGGGGCTCCCGTGGACCATAAGAGAAATATGTACAAGAAACAAGACTGTAGAAAGAAGAAGTGGGCGATGGTAGAGAGCAATACCTGCAAAAAAAATAAATTGAAAGGTATCGGTGTTTGGCTAGACATTTCTATTTAAAAAAGTGGAATAATTGGGTTGATAAACAAAGCAGGATGCGATCAGTAGACTTACAGTGATGGTACATATGAGCCCTTTTGCTATTTGCATGTGACTGTCGTTTCATTGATGTCGTCGACGACTGCTGGAATCGTGGCAACTGCTTGTTGCCTTTCGTCGGCGGCCTGCTTCAATTCCCTTTCGAGCCATTCTTCAATGTAGTTTCTCATTGGGGCGACGTTGATCTCAATCCGGATTTTTATGTTGAAAAGTTCATTTTCTAATTCCCAGAAGTCGATAGAAAGATTACGTAGAGCTTGATGAATTTCCTCATTTTGTATTGAATAGTCAACTACCTAGTCGTCGACGTGATCTTGATCATATTCAAGGATGCTGTAAAACTTTTCCAAAGACAACACCTTAAACATATCAACCTGTTTATTGAAGTCTTGCCTAGTTAAGGGAAAGGAGTTAACGATTAAGTTGGGGTCTTGGAATTCGTTGGTCCTTCCAGCTAAGTTTATTCTTGACAGCCTTGTGAATATTTTTTCTTTCTTTGATATGGCTTGTTCACATGACTGAACAATGAGGCGCAGGTTCTTCACGTTTTCTTTCCAGCATGCATTTAATTGACCGATCTAGATTTTGGACGGAATATCTTGTTGTCTTCTTTTTGTTTCTATCATATTGTTGACAATGGTGCCAAAAGGAAGGACCGTGTTTAAATAGAAATGTTCTTCATCTTTTAACTCTGCCTGAAAATGTTCAAGCAAACTATGTGCCCTGGTTCCAAGGGAAGTGATGGTTTGTGATGTTTCCCACGCCTCAGTAACTAGTTCCATTCTTTTATTGATATTATTCTCCACATATCCTCTGCAGGATGCGAGGAGGCTGGAGGATCCTTTTAAGTTGGTTGTAAGGGTGGCAGGCATGGATATTGCCAAAGGATTGGCAAGCGATAGCACGGGAATCAAAGCCTCTTCCAATTCCTTGACCCAGTCCTTCATTGTGGCATTCTCGGCCTCGATGCCTCCAATGGAATCATGAAGTGCATCTTCGTTCACCTTGTGAAGTTGACAGATTTGGGACGACCGCATGTTGGCAAGTTCAACCTCTGAACGAGATTTTCCTTTCTTATTTTTTACATCTTTTTTTTCAATGATCAATTTTTTGGACTGGCTGTCAAAAACAATGCTCTGGAACACGAAGGATTCATCTTCGTCAAAATTTTCGGTATCGGATATGTCCATTAGACGACTATGTTGGATGGTGTCTCCAGGCTAATCAAGGTAGCAGAGCACGCTATCCAGATCAGGCTCAAGTTCCATGTTCTCACTCTGAATTTCGGGCTCTTCCGCCTATCCCACATTTTTTTTTCTTCTTGTCTACTGGAAGCTTGTGAGAACTACCCATTTTAGAGTGAGGAGGGTCGTTATCTCCTCCTCCGTTTGAAGAACTCTAAGTTGCTTTGTTGTTGTGGTGGGTCGTTGGAGAGATTCTCTGGGATGTCATACTTTTTGGAGTGTTATTCGTCGATTGAACACTCTTGTCACCGGGGCCTTTCCCCTGTTGCTTGTACAATTTAGTGTTGCTTTGCAGTGTATCTAGGTCGCCGACATCAGAAGCAGGAGCGTTGCCTCCAGTGTCTCTGTTTTTGGAAAGGTGTTTTTTGAAAAAACAATCGTCGAAGACAAGTGTTTGTAAATGTTGTCGAAAAATATTATCGGGGTCAAACCCTCTTAGGCTTTCAACATATCTCAGGTTGAAGTTGCTAGAATGCACTGCGAATTCATCAATTTTGTTGACTTTTTTCAACACGAAGTCCCCGACTTTCCAAGGCAGAGGAAGGAACTATTTTTTTCTCTTATTTTGCAATAGATGCAACCAGTAGTTGTATTTTCGTTCTACTTCTTCAACAATGATTATATCCGTAATGTGACATGGAAGGAGAGTAGGTTTTTCCCTGGAGCCAAAAATTCTTATCACAGTGTAATTATCCAAATGTTCAAGTGTCCCCTTCGTGTCCAAAAAACTGGTTGTCTGTTAAGATATGCGTGGAGCATATTCTCCTAACAACAAAACTTTGAAAACATACACAAATCCATTAAAAAGCTCATAAAAACAGTGGGACAGAGATAGTTCTGGAAACTGGAAGCAATTTGCTATCGCAAAAACTAAGTAGGATGACATATAAAATTTATTTTCCCTTTTAAAGCTTGACAATTGGGAACAAATTTCATGGGAAATTAATTTGACCCAATAAAAAATGGCTCGTTCCTTGAATGTGAAATACAAAATATAAAGAGCCATCCAGGAAATAGTTGTTGTGGACTCTTGTCCCGTTATTCTTGTAAACAACCAGGCAATTTCGCGGAATGGATTTCTAAATGAACTAACCTAGAAGCTTGTGATATCTTCAAGAACTAAAATCGGGTCTTCCAATAAATGGGGCAAGAGGTTGAACCCATTATTATGCTTTTCTAGGAACTGTTTGCAATCTTCTCCTCTGAACGTCAATGTTGGCTCCGACAATCTTAACATCTGGCGGAAGACCTGAGGTGACAAAGAAACAGAAGAGCAGTCCCGCAGTGGAATAATTCTTTTGTCTGAAATAAATTTATCAACGCACCAAGAGACCAACTCCTTATAGTCAAAAACTTCAGGGACACAGCCTGTACGAGCAATCCCAGAGGTCCAAATTACTTGGTTATGGGCGGCAGGGGTTGTGTAATAAGAATATGCCCTGGACCACTAAAATTTCTGGTCCTCGCACCTGAAGATGTTCATTGTATCTCCACATAATTGTTGTCGAGTTGATGCCATAGGTTTATGAGAACATTGGTTTTCTCCAGATGATGGTTGAAATGAACAGTTTGAGCCAATAATGTAACTCTCCGCAAAATCTTGGTTAAATGCTTATGAATGGGAAAGCTCCTCGAGCCTTTCGTTGATTAATGACAATCTGTATGGGTGGTGCATGATGAATTGTTAGCAGTAAAGCTTACTTATTGCATATTTATAAATGTGAAGGTGGCGGGTACAGTGAAGAGCAATTAAAGATTGGAGGTTTTGTGAACGTGCCAAGCCGACGACCTGCGAACAACATTTCATGATTTTAAAATCAACACTCGGAAGGGATAATACAACCCCCCACAAATATTGGTTTAATGTGTATTAATAGGAGATCTCCTCGATCCTTTCGCCCATAAATGAAAATCTATATGGTTCCTACACGATGAGCTATTAGAATTAAATGTTAGTAATTGCATATTTAGAAACAAGATATGTATATATATATTAAAACAATTTTTTATTATTATTATAGACAAGTGCGAAGGTCACAGAGAAGGGGGAGAGAAAGGAACGAATGGAAAGGTCTAAAAAGTGGTCAAACGAGATTCAAAATAGGGTTACAGGGGATACTTAGGAGAGGCGAGTGTTCGACGGTCAAATTTTATGTATCAGAATTTTTGACTGCAAAACGTGTAAAAGGAAAGAGAGCATGATGGCCCGTAGGGATGATTTTAAGGATGGAAATTTATTTTAAAATGTAGAAACCTTGGTGAATATTACTTATCCTTCATATGCAAACTATAACTGTTTGGCGATATTTTTGTAAAAATATTCAAATTTCTAAGGATTTTATACAATTTTTATAAAATTTTGGCTATTTTTAAGGTAAAATAATTTTATCCTATAGAATTTAGGCGAATTATTTTTAAAATAGCGAATCTCGTTCTTGGAAAAACCATGGAAAATTAGCCCATGAGCGAAATTTAGCCCCTAAAATCATCCATTGATGGGGCAATTCAGCGGTCGGTTTGTATATTTGCGGAATTCTGGGAAAGTGGCTAAGTATGGAATAGGGAAACGGTTGAGCGAACTCATTTTCGGAAGCAAGTATTGAAGTTTTCGTGAACGGACCAACCCGACGACGTGCCTCTTATATATAATTGGTAATTGCTAATTTCAAAAGGGCGCGGGAACAAGAAACAACGATTAAGAACTGGATATTTCTTGAACCCGCCAAACTGAAGATCCACAAAAGAAATTCGAAGAAATGGCGAAGTATGGAAAGCAGATAGACGGGCTTCAAAATGGGGTGACAATAGTTCCACAGAAGATGTGAGGACCCGATGGTTAAATTGTATGTCTCGAAAGTTTTCAGTGCCAAATGTGTACCACAGAAGAGGGCATGACAGGTAGAAGTAATATGGAATACGTTATGATCTGAGTCTGGTTGTAAATTTGTATCGCAGAAGTCACGGTACTGTTTGCAGGTCATGGAACAATAGAAGTCCAATCTAGAGCTCGCCTACCCGGAATCCACAGTCGGAGAAGTGATTGGATATGGAATGGAGAAGCAGTTGGTTGGTGTCGCGATATAAGAGCACGAGTGAAAACGTGAACCCGCAAGTCCGCCTACCCGCGCAACCATACATTTTCAAAAAAACAAATAAGTGACAAGAAGGACCAATATATTCACATCTGTAACAGATATCCCATTTCCTTCCAAGATATATACTTGGAAAGAAGTGTGAAGGTGGTGGGCATAGAAAAAAGCGGCTAGGAATACAATCCACGAGTTTACTTGGTTCTTGGTTGTATGCTTTGTCTCTCAATTTGTATATCGTAGAACTCCGAGTCATTTTTTTAGCCAGCGAGTCCGCAAGTCTGGCTGTCAATTTGTATAGTGTGGAACTATGGGTGTTGTTTGTAGGACACTAAACTATAGAGGACATGTTTTGCCCTTTAATATAACCTATGTGACATAAATGTAGTATGTGGCTTGTTTTAGCACTTTTCCATCCGTAAACAATCGCAATCTTGAGCCCGTCAGCCCTGGAGTTCGTGTGTCAATTTGTATATTGCGGAACTCTGAATGTTGTTTGTAGGTCACGAAAAAATAGAAGTGCAATGTTGAGCTAGCCAACGCGCAATTCCTCTAGTCAATTTGTATATCGAGGAAATCTGGGTGCTGCCTATAGGACACGGAACAATAGAGGCCCAATTTAGACAAAGGGGAAGCGGTCGGTCGAAACGTGTGAATCCGCCAACCCACGCAACAAGGCATTTTCGAAAAAAAAAAATGATTAAGTAACCAAGAAGAGAAACTACAGGGGATAAAATAGTGGGAAAATAGAAAGGCAAAGGGCGGTTTTCGTAAGTGAGAATTGGTTTAAAAAAAGCCTAATTGTTGCAAAACCATCATTTTCTACTAATTGCCAACAAATGCTTTGTTGAAGATTAGATTGTATTGCAACGTGTGGGTGTAAGTGTGTTTTTGATACATTCTTCCATGACTGTAACATACTAACTTAAGTATTAAACTTCTTGCATTATGGGTTGTTAGCATTAAAGCTTAATAATTGCATGTCTAGAAACAAGAATGACGATTTTACTGCAACATTGTAATTTGGTATTGCTATGTTCTATCTGCATTGCGAATAGAATTGAACGTTGGTTTGAAGCTGTCTGTAATCCATTTTTTTTTTTCATAAAATCCTGTTGGATCGTCACAGTGCATTGTCATATAATTGTTAGATGCTCCATCTTAGAACAAATTACCAAATTAAATAAAATTTTGAAGAACTACAAGACCACCGAACCATGCCAATGAAAAGAGGCGTTAAATCCCAAAAAGAAGCAACAACGAAGACTCCAAGGCAATTTTTTTTAATATCAAATCCATTTAAAAAAAAAAACGTTGAGTATTGTAAATCTATCCTTAGAAATCGGACCCAGTTCTTTGGGCCAAAACATTGAACGTATCTGCCACAAACACAGGCATGGGATCCGCAGTATGCAGGAGCTATCGAGATGCTCTTCAACATGCATACAAAATTGATTACCATGCCTTTTGTTTTTAGGAAATCCTTGCAGTTTTCTCCTCGATGGATCATCTTGTGGTAAAATTGATAGTTCTTAGAATCTTCCCATGAGGAAGAAGACGAAAAACGTTGAAGGTCAAATGGAATAGCCCTTAACTGAAAGTTAGGACACACCAAGAAACTACCTCTCCACAGTCGAAAAAACTTCAGGGACACATGTTGCACATGCAATTTCAGAGGCCCAAATTAGTCCATTATGGGTGGAAGGAGATGACTAGTAGAAATATGTCTTGCACCAGTGGGAGTTCTGGTCCTCATTCCTGAAGATGTTAATTGTATATCTAGAGAACAGGACAATAGTCCCGTAATTGAATTTTTTTTGGCTTGAAATATATCTCTGGGAGCATCAACATATCATTTCCTTACAGTGAAATTCTTCCACCCAGAACAGACTAATTTGGACCTCTGGAATTCCTACTTTCGAGTTGCAAAGCGACTATTGTGTTCATCGTCGGTTTCTTTTCTGAATCTCCTTCTTTTGGTGTTGTCAGGACTGGCATCATTGATCCGGGAAGTTTCGTTTGTTATGGTTGATTTCAATTTGGGCGCAGGAGTGGGTACAGTCTCTGCATTGCCATCATCCATTGTCGTATCATCGCCCATCATATCATCTTCTTCTGGATCGGAATCCATGACATCAACCTCTTCGCCAACCATCAATTCAACTGAGCAGGTTCTCTGAGCAGGTAGGGTTGCCTTGGAATTCTTTGGCTTGAAATATATCTCTCAGTGTACCAAGGGACCATCTCCTTTTTTGCTCCTGGGTGGAGGGAGATGAGTAGTAAGAATATGCCCTAGAATACTGGAACCTTTGGCCATCATGCCCGAATTTGTTTACTATATCTGGACAAAACTGCTGCCACAAGTTAACGAGAATTTCCATTTTCTCCAGACGATGTTTGAAATCAAAATTGGTGAGGGATAATATAACCCTCAACAAATCATGGTTTAATGTGTATCAATGGAATATCTCCTCGAGCCTTTTGTTGATCAATGAAAATATCTAGGGTTCATGTGTAATGAGTTGTTACCATTAAATCTCACTAATTTCATATTTAGAAAAAAATGTGAAGGTGGCGGTGACGGAGAAGAGCGATTAAGAATTAGAGATTTCTTAAAGGCGCCAACCGGTCGGCGCACGAAAGAAATTGCATCATGTTTGAAATGAATACTTGGAAAGGATAACAATCTTCTCCACAAATCTTGGTTTAACGATTCCTGCAGGATGAACTACTAGCATTAAAGCTTAATAATTGCATATTTGGAAATAAGTATGAAGGTAGCGGGGATGGCGAAGAGCGACCAAGAATTGTACATTTCGTCCACCCGCTAACCTGCAAAACAAATTCTAATAAATGCCCAAGTATGGAAAGTGGTCGGGCGGGTTACAAAAAAAAGGGTCAGAAGATATACCCATCAGACGTGAGGGGCCGATGGCCATATTGCATCTCAATGACAGATATGGGCCATCAATTTCTATATCACATAAATTCGGGTGGTGTTTGTGCATAGGGGAACAGTGGAAGCGCAATGTCGAGAGGGAAACTTGTATATTGCTTAACTTCAGGTGATGTATATAAAAGCATGAGACATTTGGAAAAAGGACCAAGAAAACAGAAAGTGAAAGAATACGAGATGAAGGGGATTTTTTTTGCTAATTTGTAAATCGCGGAAGTCCAGGTGCTATTTTCAGGCGGCAGAACAATGGAAACGCAATGTTGAACCCGCCTATGTGGCGATTCAAAAAGTTTGTTCAATATGAAATGGGGAAGCGGTCGGTCGGGCTGGTGATATAAAAGTAACAATGGAAATCTTAAGACGTGAATCCGCCAAATGTTAAAATATTGTGTAACTGCAAAGAATAATCTTATCCCCTTTTGTGGATAAAGATAAAATATATTTATTATTGATTAGA
>SNQJ01S0003397.1:0-19424 GCA_010110895.2 Picea sitchensis | reverse complement strand
GCGAAGATAAAGAGAACAAAAATTCTGATGATTTATAGATATGTCAATCAATGATCATGATGCCAGATGACCAAGTGGATGCCTCCATTATCCAGTTAATGATTATTACCCAGTTGATGATGTTACCCAGTTGATGATGTTACCCAGTTGATGATGTTATACAGTGGATGTTGCTACCTAGTTGATGTCGACATCCAGTGACCTGTCAAAAGATAAAGAATACCCTTCTTGTTAAGAGGGAGTGTTAAAATATTGTGTAACTGCAAAGAATAATCTTATCCCCTTTTGTGGATAAAGATGAAATATATTTATTATTGATTAGATCAATCCCCTTTTGTGGATTGATCATGTCGGGTATTGTAAATGACCAAATCCCCTTTTGTGGATTGGTCAAACCCTAATTGTAATAGGCTAAATAAGAAGTCGGCCCTAGAATATATTAAAGGTGGTTATAACCACCCAGAAGAAGAAGTCGCCCCTGCCAGTGAAGAGACACTTCCACACGTGCCAGAATACTATAAATAAGAGAGGCCAATGCCTCATTTAGATACACACTCAGCTCACTCATCTAGTGCGCACGTATTGAAGGAAGCTGCAGTTACCAATTGCTAGAAGAAGGAAGAGAGAGAGAGAGAGAGGCGCATCCTTGGGAGAGGAATTTTTGTATTGATTGGTTCATTGTCTTGGCATTGTATTGGCTATCTATATTAAGGAAGTTTTGTTGGGTTTTCTTACCCTTGAGGGTTTCCCGGGATAAATGCTTGTGTACTCTTGTGATTGTGTTTCTCTCAGTGATCCTATCTATGTTATTGTTATCTAGTAAATTGAAAGTAATCTAATAATAGCTTAAACTTTAACACCAAATCCCGCACCTAGACATTTTCTGAAAAATAAGTAAGTAAAGAAACGGAAAGCAGAGGGCAAAAGAGAAAGCAGATGGCAATTTTTGGAAGTGGGAATTGTTGTAAGAAAGCACCATTAATGGTCTTAACAGTAACTATGGAGTGCATTAAACATGTTAACAGTTTCTTCAATCAAGAAATAAATACGGCGAGTGATGTTTATAGTTTCCAAGATCTGTTTGTATAAGAGAAGTGTCGAAAAGTTACAAGAAAATAAGATTTTGTACTGTTAGCTTCACCGCAAATATAACAACGACGAATTTGAATTTTAATGTCCTCTCGTTCATATGATTGTTCCGTTAGACTTCACATAGTATATATTCTTTTATTTCAATTTGTTTTCTAATTTGAAGATCATGGAAGTTAGGGTGTTGTTTGTAGGCGACGAAACAATGGAAACACAATATTGAACCCGCCTATCCGGTAACTTGCCTATTCGGAAAAACGCGAGCCAAAAATTTTGTACAATATTAAACGGGGAAGCGGTTGGTCAGGCTGGAGATATAAAAGTAAGTGAAATCTAAAGACGTGAATCCGCCAACCTCCGCACCTAGAAATTTTCCGAAAAATGAGTAATGCATAATACATATGTACTTCTATAAAGTATGGACATGAGATTTTATAAAGCGTGTACGGATCTCACATTCCATACTTAGACACTTTTTGGATCGCGGGTTCTTGGGCTGGTGGGCTCAGAATTGGGCCTATATTGTTCTGTTCCCTACAAATAGCACCCAGAATTCCGCGATATGCAAATTGACAAGCGGACTTGCGGGTTGGATGGCTCAACATTGCACTTCTATTGTTTCGTGTCCTTCAAACAAAACCCGGAGTTCTGTGATATACAAATTGACAGATAGACTCCAGGGCTGGCGGGCTCAAGATTGTGATTGTTTACGGATGGTGATCCCTATCAACTATCTAACATCATCTAAAAACATTATTTTCAATACTAAATTATTAATATTTATAAATATTGATATTGTACAATTGTACAATATGAAACGGTGAAGCGGTCGGTCGGGTTGGTGATATAAAAGTAACTAAAATCTGAAGACGTGAATCCGCCAACTTCCACACCAAGATTTTTTTCGAAAAATGAGTAATACATACTAAATATGTACTTTTATAAAATATGGACATGAGATTTTATAGAGCATGTACGAATCACGCATTCCATACTTAGCCACTTTTTAGATCGCGGGTTCTCGGGCTGGCGGGCTCAAAATTGGGCCTTTATTGTTTTGTGTCCTACAAATAGCACTCATAGTTCTGCGATATACAAATTGACAGGCGGACTTGCGGGCTGGTTGGCTCAACATTGCACTTATATTTTTCCGTGTCCTCCAAACAACACTCGGAGTTCCGTGATATACAAATTGACAGACGAACTCCAGGGCTAGCGGGCTCAAGATTGCGATTGTTTACAATGGTCATCCCTATCAACTATCTAACATTATCTAAAAACATTATTTTCAATACTAAAGTATTAATATTAAATATTTATATTGTACAATTTAATTACATAAAATTATTAAAGGATGTTAAATATCTTATTTAAAAGAAAAACCCGTGTATTCGGAAACTCACGTTCCAAAAATTTTGTACAATATTAAACGGGGAAGAGGTCGGTCGGTTGTACAATATGTAATTCTATAAAGTATGAACATGAGATTTTATAGAGCATGTACGAATCTCGCATTCCACACTTAGCCATTTTTGGATCACGGGTTCTCGGGCTCGCGGGCTCAAAATTGGGCCTTTATTGTTTCGTGCCCTACAAATAGCACCCAGAATTCCGCAATATACAAATTGACAGGCGGACTTGTGGGCGGGTTGGCTCAAAATTTCACTTCTATTGTTCTGTGTCCTCCAAACATCACTCAGAGTTCCGCGATATACAAATTGAAAAACGAACTCCAAGGCTGGCGGGCTCAAGATTGTGATTGTTTACGATGGTGATCCCTGTCAACTATCTAACATTATATAAAAAAAAAAAATCAATACTAAAGTATTAATATTAAATATTGATATTGTACAATTTAATTACATAAAATTATTAAGGGATGTTAAATATCTTATTTAAAAGAAAAACCCGCGTATTCGAAAACCCGCGTTCCAAAAAAATTATACAATATGAAACAGGGAAGTGGTCGGTCGGGTTGGTGATATAAAAGTAAGTGGAAATCTGAACACGTGTATCTGCCAACTTCCGCACCTAGAAATTTTCCAAGAAACGAGTAACACATACTAAATATGTACTTTTATATAGTATGGACATGAGATTTTATAGAGCATGTACGGATCCCTCATTCCATACTTGGCCACTTTTTGGATCGCGGGTTCTCGGGCTGGCGGGCTCAAAATTGGGCCTCTATTGTTTTGTTCCCTACAAATAGCACCCAGAGTTCCGCGATATACAAATTGATGAGCGAACTTGTGGGTTGGCTGGCTCAACATTGCACTTCTATTGTTCTGTGTCCTCCAAACAGCAGTCGGAGTTCCGCGATATACAAATTGACAAACAGACTCCAGGACTGGTGGGCTCAAGATTGTGATTGTTTACAGATGGTCATCCCTATCAATTATCTAACATTATCTAAAAACATTAGTTTCAAATACTAAATTATTAATATTAAATATTGATATTGTACAATTTAATTACTTAAAATTATTAAAAGATGTTAAATCTCTTATTTTAAAAATTGATATTAATTCTATCACCGCAAGCATAACAACTACCAATTTGAATTTTAAGGGTCTCGTGTTGATATGATAGCACAATTGGACTTCGCACAGTTTATATTCATTTATTACAATATGAAACGGTGAAGCGGTCGGTCGGGCTAGTGATATAAAAGTAAGTGAAATATGAAGATGTGAATCCGCCAACTTTCGCACCTAGAAATTTTTCCGAAATATGAGTAATACATACTAAATATGTATTCTTATAAAGTATGAACATGAGATTTTATAGAGCATGTATGGATCTCGCATTCCATACTTAGCCACTTTTTGGATTGCAGGTTCTTGGGCTAGCGGGCTCAAAATTGGGCCTCTATTTCTCTGTATCCTACAAATAGCACCTAGAGTTCCGTGATATACAAATTGGCAGGCGGATTTGCGGGTTGGTTGACTCAACATTTCACTTCTATTGTTCTGTGTCCTCCAAACATCACTCAGAGTTCCGCGATATACAAATTGATAGATAGACTCTAGGGTCGACGGGCTCAAGATTACGATTGTTTACGGATGGTGATCCCTATCAACTATCTAATTTTATCTAAAAACATTATTTTCAATACTAAATTATTAATATTAAATATTGATACTATACAATTTAATTACATAAAATTATTAAAGGATGTTAAATATCTTATTTAAAAGAAAAACCTGCGTATTCGAAAACTTGCGATCCAAAAATTTTGTACAATATGAAACGGGGAAGCGGTCGGTCGGGCTCATGATATAAAATTAAGTGGAAATCTGAACAAGTGTATCCTCCAACTTCCGCACCTAGAAATTTTCTGAGAAACGAGTAATACATACTAAATATGTACTTTTATAAAGTATGGACATGAGATTTTATAGAGCACGTACGGATCCCTCACTCCATACTTAGCCACTTTTTGGATCGCGGGTTCTCGGGATGGTGGGCTCAAAATTGGGCCTCTATTGTTCTGTGCCCTACAAATAACACCCAGAGTTCAGCAATATACAAATTGAAAGGAGGACTTGCGGGTTGGTTGGCTCAACATTGCACTTCTATCGTCCCGTGTCCTCCAAACAACACTCGGAGTTCCGCGATATACAAATTGACAAACAAACTCCAGGACTGGCGGGCTCAAGATTGCGATTGTTTACGGATGGTCATCCCTATCAACTTTTTAATATTATCTAAAAACATTATTTTCAAATACTAAATTATTAATATTAAATGTTGATATTGTACAATTTAATTACATAAAATTATCAAAGGATGTTAAATCGCTTATTTAAAAAAAATGAAGGAAACAAAACAAAGTTTTTTTAAATTCTATCACCGCAAGCATAAAAATGACCAATTTGAAGTTTAAGGGCCTTTTGTTGATATGATAGCACAATTGGACTTAGCACAGTATATATTCGTTTATTTCAAATTATTCCAGGAGATTAATTTTACCAAGTTCATCAATCAAGGAAAAGTGTAAAAACAAGCCACATACTATATTTGCATCACAACGCCATAGAAATTGGCAGGCGGATTTGCGGGCTAGCTGGCTAAAAAATTGCAATTATATTGTTTTGTGTCCTCCAAACAACACTCGAAGTTCCGCGATATACAAATTGGCAGACGAAACATACAACCAAGAACCAACTAAACTCCAAACAGACCGCAAACAAGTTCCAACAAGGTTCCATAGAGCAGCACACATCGACCTTTGCATCAAACAATTTGATATACAAAGAAAATACATAGTGGCATTGGTTCTCTTACATCTGGTATATGTTCCCACGACAAAATAATCGGGGCCATGGGATATATGGGGTTTGTTTCCATGCTTCCCATTTTTGGACCGAACAATCTTATGCGCATGCAATCTCAAGTACTCGAGTCCGACAAACATTCATCTAGGTGTTGAAGAAATGTTACAGAGACACATGAGATATTTTTGTTTCCTGCCAAAGCTCGATATGTTTTTTTTTTCCTTCTTCAGTCGATATGCAATATTGCATTGTCCTCATTTAAGGTAAATTTGTTGTGTATCCGAAAGTCGCGCAACATGTAGACACGGCTTTCCTTTTTCTGTAGGTATGCTTCATACAACAATTATGCCAACCTAGGAAGCACATCTTGTAACAGAGGTTGCCTAATTGTACAATGCACGGTTGTGTTGCCCACAGTTCTGATGGCAGCATTGAGGCAATGTCCATATGTATATGGACATTTTTCACCGCATCGCAGACAATCAATCGTCTCATCACTTATCAAAGCGGAAGCAGAAGCAGGAGAGTTGCAATTCGCACATACAGGCTCAAAGGGGGTCGAGTACGCATTCGCTGCAACCAAAACACCTTCAACCTGGAAATGTGAGAATAATAATTAATACATTGAACAATATAATACACAACTGCACCCCCTCCCCCCCTTAGAAAAAAAAAAAACAACCCGCATAAATTTTGTGAAGGTTGTTTGTATAAGCAAAGTCAGGATGATTGTGTGGATGTATACGCACAACAGTTGTAGAGATAGCTAGTTTCTTCAGATCCTGTACTATGTCTCCTTGCAACTCTATTACAAGCGTTGCTTGGGTTATGCGGAAGATCCTTTCTCTAACATCCCTTTTCTTTGTTATATTTTTGAAGAGCATAAGTGGAAACTGCCCTTTATGCAATTGTTGTTCCATTGACGAAAAAAAATTGAATAGGTATCGAACAATTGCAGCTGCAACATGGAATAATGAAATATTTGTGTAACTTACCCGAGATACACGCACATGCGAAAGTAAAGGACAAAATTGGATATGGAAAGCGGTACCATTTCCTTGTCGTTGTCCGACTCTCCATCCTTTATATGGAGAATGTGTTGCGAGCCAAGTTTTCTCGCCAATGTGACAGTTGTGCCAATGGTTCCGATTGGGTAAATATCACTACTCTGTGCAAGCTGGATGATAGTCGCGTCCAGGACGAAACGATATTTTGAACAAACAATGATAATTTTTTCCACAATACTTGTTTCGTTGAGTGAAATAATCTGATCACAATCACCACGGTCATATACTGTTTTGGGAAATATATTAAAATTTGTAATGGATATCCCATTACCCGGCAATATCTTTTCTGCATGTTTCTAGACAAGTTGTGTAGGAATAGTCAGTGTGACTATCATCATGGCCTCCTTGTCCGTCATGTCAGCACGCATAATGGATCTAGTTTTTTTTTCCTTGTCCAAGTAGGTGCTATAGACGACCATTATGTCCCCGACGAACACTTGTCCAGTTCGGCGGTTGTTCAAGCCCTCTATTGATAGTACTTTGGGTGTTACAACTCTAGACCTAGTGACAATTTTTTAACAGGAAAACTAAAGTGAATGGTAGTGTGCATATTTTTTTTTTGCATTCTTCTTTCACTAGCATAAATCTACAAGTAGACGCATAGCTTCGATGAAATATCTGGCCAGAGTTTTGCAACCACACCTCTTAGTCTGCGGAACCTGCGCTATGTTCGATGTCTCGCTTGTACTTGTTGATACTTCTTATGAACTACAAACCATGTATTGCACATGACATCATCATATTCACCATGCCATAGATGAATAAATAGTCGAGGATATTTGTTTGGTAAACATACTAGGAGAAAATTGTATTCATCTTTACCTTTGGCCTTGTCGATATGTTGATGTCTAGGATGACTGACTGCACATGGCCATGTCACTAGTCCAACTTTTTTTGATGCAAGCATGTGTAGATGAACATCAGAAGGACTAAACAAGCATATGCATTGTATATTGTCCATAATATTTCTTAATGTCACATGCAGGGTGGAAGGAGGTGGAGTACGAAATAGGGTGTCAAGGAATATACTCAGGAAACATGAGGACCCGAGTGTCAAATTGTATGCCTCTGATTTTTTGACTGAAAAATGTGTAATAGTAAATAGGGCGTGAGGGCGGGGCACCATGTCCAATATGTATATCGCGGACCCCCGGAAGCCAGGGGATAAATCTTGAACCCGCCATCCCGACACCCGCAATCGACAAAGTGGGTAAGTATGGAATAAGGTAGAAGCATGACCATAAATGTGAAACCGTTAGTCCGCCAACCAGCGCACCAAGGAATTTTTGAAAAGACCACTAAGCAGAGCAATTAGAAAATAAAAGGGATAATAGAAAATGGAAAAAGTATAAATGGGGAGGGAAGAAAGGCCCATTGCTTCCAAGTCATCATTTTCTAGTCTAATATTATATGCCCCCACCCGATTTGTATATTTAATTTACCAACACAGTTGGTATACCTTTTCGAAGATTGTACCACATAACCCTATGTTGTTGCATAGAACAATTCATCTTCCTGTCCAACTAACATGTTTCTTCCAAGGTAGCAACGTCGAATATACAATGGACATGAAGGCAAGTTAGTATGAAGACAGACATGTAAAAGAAAGAGAAACAATTCTATTTATTCCAATGTAACAGAAAACAGAATACGATTCACATGAGAATACGCAGAAAGATACGTAGTATATACATACAGGTAAACCCAAGAAATTATATTTGAAGGAAGAAAAGAACTAAAAAAAAAAAGGGTGCAAAGCAATAGAACATGCACAACAAATATATAGATAGTAAATGAAAAAATGAACAACTGCAGTATGAAATGAAGACTACGGGTATCCACCTCACGCAGCTCACCTGCATTCAGCCAAATATTCCATGGATCCTCCTCCACCCATTACGTTTGTTTCAAATGCAACAATGTAGGGAAAAATACAACCAGTATAAAGGAGGTTAATTATCTGGAAGACATGTGAAGATGGTTATTATGTGGGAAGATGCGCTGGCATCTACATGCTATAAACTAGGTGGACACATACACAGACAAAAATGAAATACAAAACAACACAATATGAAATAGCAGTACGACATGTACCTTTCTATCTCTTCTTCAACCAATGCAGTCAAGACTCCCGTCGTTTTCTCCGACTATTCTATTTGTTTGAATATGAACACAGAAATACAATGAACATGAATGGAAGTTGATATGCAATGGAGAACAAGTAATACGTACATACAATAAAAGAGAATCAAAGGAATAGAATAAAAAATAGAGTTAGAAGCATGAACCTTTATTTCTCTTGATCCATGGTTGTAATAATGGTTTTCCTTTTGTCCAAAATATATTGCAAACCACAGAATATATCATGCAATTGCATGGCCATAGCTAAATGATTTTGGTTTTCCGTGGAAAAGTATCTAGATATTCTTCCACCCATGGAAATACATGTTCTTTATCCTCTCATAGACTGTTGTGCCCACGATACAAGATTTTGGTTTCCATTGGAAAACTACCCGAAGATGCTTCGAGACATGGAAATATAAACCTGAAAAAGAGGCGCAGTGGGCACACTCCAAATATATCATACTCAGAAATCTCAAATTTTGAGAAATCATTAAATTTATGCCATGAAATAGTTCTATAGATAGTTCAATACATAAATGATATTTTACATTACAAGGGATTTTAGTAAATTGATTGACTAATGCTTAGAAATAAAGCCTACCAAATGCAAGAACTGAGCCTCCATGAATCTATTAGACAACACTAATTTACATTATAGGTCATATATATGGATGTTAAATAATATTATTGATCTTTTAGGAAAAGGCCTGCAATAATAAAAGAAAAACACTCAAAAAGTTAGCCTTATGCTTAGTTTCAGACATACAAACGTAAAGCCCCAAAATCGAGGTGGTAAAGCAAGAAAATGGAATGCGTTTTTCATATGAGAAAAGTCAGGTTGTCTTGAGGAAGGACAGGCGATTGTTATTTTGATAATATACCCCTTTATTTTATAGTTATCTCCTCATTTTAAACATGCTCTCGATGCTTCTTTGAAATGTTTTTGCCCTAGTAGTTAGGGTTTTCTATTCTTTTGGAATTTTCCCACATGCTTCCTCTTTTTTGGAATAAAGAGTAGATCCTTTAAATCAATTATTGATCAAACACTCATAAATGAATTAAGTCATTGAAATTTGTGCCTTCAAGTGGGACCCACTTCACCTTTATATAAAAGTTATTTAATAAACATTCATTTCCAAAATTTGAAGTTGACATCCTGAAAAACATCGACTGTCTTTTAATTTTATGATCATGATAAGTGACTTCTCAGCCATGGAAACCATTATATAAATAATCTTCATTATTCTTTCTTTCAAATGAGCCATCTTGAGCAAACTTTGGAGGTTTGGATCTCAACTTATAGCCTCGAGAAGTCGATGTTCCAAATAGATTTCCCAGAGAGCCATGAAAAGAGAGTTGGTTGTTCTTTTAATTTACAGAAATATTATGGCCAAATTCAACCATTAAAACTAGTCCCATTGTCTTCCTTGTCAAATTAAATTTCCAATGAGTTATGGTTTTCCCAAAATGGACATCTATATCAATATTTATGAGCTTTGGAAGATGGAGACTTAGCCAACATAGATCATGTTTGAGGGTGAATCTTGTCCCTTGATTTGATTCTACCTTTTTAGTCTCACATTCATCTGAGAAGGGAAACTATTAGTGTTTATAATTAAAATACCTTCCTCATCATTCATGTGTGAAATAAAGGAGCTTATGGAGACCTTAGTGTAGCTCTCATGCCTTAGAAAAAATCCATGCCTTAGTGACGGTCTTACAATCCTTTGCCCAATCATCACCCGGTGACACGCCATATGTCACCCGGTACAGGTCAGCGCTCAACGCCCGCGTCGCGGGGATGAGTTCACATAGCGCCACATTTCCTAATAGTATGGTGAGGTCAACGCGAAAAAGGGGGGAAGAGACTCAGGATAAGAAATAATATTAAAAAATTAAATGAAGTGTTTACGGAGTTACGTGAATGTGGAGGTAGGTAAGCGAGGTAGGTGAGGAGATAAAGCTCGATAAAATGACTAAGTATGAGGTGTAAAAAGGGAAATGGAGGCGCATTATAGTGAATGTGGTTATTCCATGAGGGGATGACTCCCACAATGATAGAATAGACTAAGTGTAAAAGTGAGACGTGAGTAAAGAATAAGATAAGTCATGGGGGTGATAAGTGATAAGTCATGCGGTTATAGTCTCTATTTGAAATGAAAATAGGTTCACATATTTACCCTAATCACTTAGTTGATGGGTGATAAGTCATGCGAGTGTGGTCTATATTTGAAAAAAAAATAGGTTCACATATTTACCCCAACCACTTGGTTGATGGGTGTCGGGGAAAATACATCAGCATCTCTCCCCTCATTGAATTGCACAATACCGAGGGGTTAGAATTTTGCCTTGGAGGTTAAGTTTTGAATTTTATGTTAGACAAAATTCTTTCTTGAATATATTTGTGTCTTATGGATTGCGTTATATATATATATACTCTATTTTGGTTATTGCATTTATGTTCTACTTATTTTGTACGGAGTTTATAATTATGTTTTAATTAGGAATTTACCTCGTTATAGATATAAGTTTAGGTGGATTTGAATCTAGAGGTCATAATGATGATCGAAGAAGAAAGGATAGGAAAATTAAAATGAAAAAAGCAAGTAGTTGTAGACATTGATGAAAAAAAAACAAAGGTGAATAATAATTGCATATCACATACTTTATGTTATTCACAAGGATCAAATCATTGTGGATGGAGAGACCCCAAATCTTCAATGGAGTTAATCATTTGCTAAACTAGAGGTAGTTTTTATCTCGTTAAATGGAGTTCTTCATTTTCTCATTTTTTTCCAAATTAAGGGAAAATTTATATTTGTAAATTATGATTTGTAATCTATGGCAATATTAATTATGGTTCTCATTAATTGAAATGAAGTGGGAGGTGTAGATGAAAATTTAAAATATGCCCTAAAAAATAACCATGTAAAGAAAGTGGACTTGCAACATATGGTAGTTCATGTAAATTATAATTAATTTTGTCTTTAAGTATGAGAATTAAGCCCTTATGATTAATTTTGCCTTAGTGTGAGAATCTAATCCTTATAGTTAATTGTCTTTTAATTTTGTTCTTACAGAGACCTTCAAAGAACAAGAATAAGAAGATGATGGTGCGGGTTTGGACAATGGCCACAATGTTGACAATTTATAAAGATTTGATAAGCCCGAGTTGAATCAAGATTTCTGACTTGATTTGTTTACTCTTGTAGTTAAGATTAATATCTCCCTATGGTGGCAGTACACCACCTATTTATGAGGATAACATAAACATGTACATAATATTCTCATTTTTTATGGGGTGGAGGTAGAGCACTTGTTGCATGGAGAGAAGTGATAATTGTATATCAATTGCTTTGAATTTATAGATGTATTATTCTTTATCCCTTGAATTCATGTGTATTTAAATATATTTATTGCCCAGAGAATGATAATGAATATATTGTTTAATAAATCATTAATTGAGAAAAAAAAGTCTGGGAGAAATGAGCCAATAGATCTTCTGGGGACATTGATGCCAAAGTTATGGAATGGATACATAATATTGGATTTTCCCACAATGGGTACAAAATATTTCATGTAAATTTATCTTTACTAGCACCATAAATCCATCATTGACCAGATAATAGAAGAACAAGGTCTTCAACAGAAGGCCATTCTCGAGAAGCTATGTTACTTGGACCAGAAATACAAGGCATTAGTCGAAGCACTTTAGCATATGAAAGTAGTGGGGCAAGCTCAAAACCAAGAGGACCAAACTCTAATCATTGAGACCATTGCAAACAAAAACCCATCTTTCATAAATGTGGACTTGTCATACAAGGTTGAGGACTAGGTGCCACACTATGTATTCTTAACTCTCTTTTTTGAATTTTTTGTTATGCTAAATACTAGGAAAAGTATGTCCTCTACTTTGGAATCTAAAACAAAATGTTGGTTAGTAATTTGTTGGCTTAAAAACAATAAATGTAATTATTATATACTTATCACTAGATCTCCTAGGCCAAATAGTCACACGGACTTTATGAAGATAGTTTATTGTATGTAGGAAGGTATGCAACATCTACATACTATAAACTAGGTGAACACATATAGAGACAATAAATGAAATACAAAACAATGCAATATGAAATATGATACAATCATGTACCTTTCTATCTCCTCTTCAACAATGGAGTCCAAGACTTCAGGTAGTTTCTCCAAATATTACGTTTTTGTTTGAATGTGGGAACACACAAAATACAATGAACATGAATGGAAGTTGGTATGCATTGGAGAACAAGTAATATGTACATCTGGTAAAGAGATTGTGAATAGTCTAGAAGATAGGCCGAAACATGAACCTTTGCACTTCTCCATCCATAGTTGTAAATATGTAATTTTTTCCCCCTTGGAAATATATTTACAAGCCACAAATATGCAATTGCATGTCCATGGCTAAGCGATTTTTTTTTTGTTTTCCAAGCAGCGTGTCAGATATGCTTCCAATCATGGAAATACATCTTCTTTATCCTCTACCGCAGATTGTTGTGCCCACGATGCAAGATTTTGGTTTTACGTGGCAAACTACCCTTATATGATTTCGGACATGGAAATATAATTTTGGAGAATCTTTGTTGTACATATCATATCTCAAGTACAAGAAAAATTGTATCATGGGCACACCAATCTATGTAGAGGAAAAATAACATGTATTTTCATATGGGAACATTCACCATACATGGTTTATAATTGCAGCATGCATATGTTTTGTCTTTAAAAAAAGCGGATATTGCAATTTCACATGTACTTCTCGAACTATTTTCATGCAACTATTTTATATCATGTCAACATTGAAGCACCGGCAAAATCTCACAGCAGAACAGATATTGACCTTGCCAGGGCAGGGGAAAATAACACAATTTCATGCCCACTCGTGGGTGCAGGTATTGGCATAGTAAAGTGCCCAAAAAATAATAACAATACTAAAAATAAAATAAATAAAAATAAAAAAATAAAAATACAACTCAAATTACTAGCGAGGGACCCAAACCACAGCAAAGCATAATCCAAACAAAGAAAACAACAAGCACCAAACTAGTGAGAAAGCATGAACAAGCCCAAATGCATCCCCAGGGACCCAAATCATAAAATTGAGCCAAACAAACACAACCGACGGCCGACGAACCAACGAACAAGCAACAACCATTGGACCAATAAACAACATATGTATCTCCAAGCGATTCTGTGCAATTTGAAGCACAAAGGAACCCAAACATGGCGAGAGCATCCGAGGAAAATAAGCAAACATTCTTACTTATGACGCAAACACTGAACAACAAAGAGGAATAGAAAATGAAACTATGGCCATGAGCTTACGAAGCGATGAAGGCAGAGGCGCAGGTCAAATTGTGAACCAAGCGACAACAAAAAGCAATGTCGGCGAACCAACGAAGGAAAAGAAGCACTCACCGAACCGGTGAAACAATGTATGTAGCTTCATGATGACAAAATTACATTGCAAGGCTAGAACAAGGATGAAACATACAATGCCTATTCAATGGCGGTGGACAACAATATTGTCAAAATAGCGCAACATTATATGGAAATTTTGAGGAAAATGTATACGGCGTATTTAGATAAACATTTAAGGATGTTAGGTTGTCTAAGGGTCTGCATTAATTTATGCAAACATTTAGTTTAATGGGGCTTGTTGGAGGACCTGCGTCATGTAAACATTTAAGTTTTTAGAACCTATTAAAGCACCTCAAAAAAGTGTCCAATACATTTCAATACAAATGCATGCGGCGGGGATAATAATAGTAGCACAAATAAAAAATAAATCACAATACAAGGTTATAAACTTTGGAGTTATCGATAACTATAAAGCTTGGATATCTAAACATTTCAATATGATTAGTACAAATAAAGAATTATATATGATCTATGACAATGCTAGCAGAAAATGCTAAGACAAACATTCAAACTAATACTTTAGCGTTAATCCACCTTCAAGCAATGCATAAGGAAAATATATGATTCAAAAATATTGTAGACTATGAAAAAATTTGGATATGCTAACATATATAAAACATTGGGAATGATGAAGCTAGCAATAATTACTCAATTTGTTATGCAATCATATCATTACATATATGGTACTTTTTATTATATAAAAGGTGTGTTTTAGTTCCTAACCAACAATAGGTGTTATGCAAATATTTATGGTCAAGGACAAATAATATGAGTTCGATGAATTATTGATGGCTATAGTCCCTCTATGCCTCTGGCGGGGACTAATAACATCATGACAAGTAATAATGAATGCCTCAACAATACTATCTTGCATATATTGATTTTATGTTTATGACAAGATGCTTGTATTAACCACAACTAAACAATATTTATTTAATTTATTGATATATCCTTCTCAAGAAACTATCACATGGATTTTTTCATATCATTATTTATTAAAGATCACATTCTTAATCAACATTTACAATAATATAAAAGTCCCCATAAATACCAAGAAATATATCATCACTAACAACATATGCATTGGATTCAAAAAATAAGCACATTAATAAAATTCATAATTCAAAGTTTTAGCATCCACATTTATAATATATATAGCCATGAAAGTGTTAGTGGATCCACATTCATAATATATATAGACTATTATCTAGAAATTGTGGATCCTACTAACACTATCAGAGGCCAGTGAGCATCCAAATTGTCTCATATTGGCATCCTACTCATGTCTTTTTAGTGTCCTTGAAGTCTAGTTATAGCATCCTATTACGTCCTCTTAGCATCCTTAGGGTTCTAACTAGCATATTGATTGTGTTTTATTATCATTGTTAGGGTATGGCTAGTTTCATCCTGCTAGCATTCTAAAGGTTCTAATTAACATCCTAATCATGTCCTTTTTCGTGTCATCTGGTTCTGATTAACATCCTCGTTGAGTCCTACTCATGTTTTCATGGCTCAAATTAGCATCATAATTGCATCATTTCAACATCCTCAAGGTATAGTTATCATCCTAGTATGCACCTAGTGATACGCACATAGATACGTACCTAGACAATGATACACACTTATACATGTGTCCTCTCAGCATCCTCAAGGTTCTAATGATAATTCTAATTGCATCCTCTTAGAATCCTTAGGACTTGGTTATAATTCTAGTCGTGTCATAACACTGCTAATAACACCCTAATTACATCCTTTGGGTATAGATAGCATCCTTAGGATCTAGTTAGTTTCCTACTTGTGTCCTTGCAACATCCTCTTAGAATCCTCACATATCCCTTTAGTGTCCTCGCGACTTCCTTAAAAATCCATTGAGAATATCCTTAGCATCCTAATGGCTTCTTGTAACATTTATTTGACATCATAAATATCACTTTAGTGTATTGTTAGTGTCTTGATAACATCTTTGTGGCGTCCAAATATTTCTTTTTTTGTAACTTTCTGGATTTATTTTAGACTTCTTATTCTATCATTTTTGGTGTTCTATTCTCATCAAGTTTGAGTCATGTTGTATCCATGTTATTTCTAGCATATATTTATTTTTATAACATTTCACATTTTGTGTGTATTAGAGGATCCATATTTTAAATTTTAATATGTTTCAAAATATGTTCATTTAATTTTAGTCTAAGTAGTTTTGTTTTTAATTTGAAAATATATTATGCGACATTAAGCCAATATATTTTAATACACAAGATAAAGGAAAATTCGTGTATAAATTCACAATAATCTCTCTCTCTACGAGTAAAAATTTTCTCTAGAGAAACTTTTCTCTCAAATTTGAATTCTCTCTCCTTTCCATAGCTGAATTGGTTTCTTTATATCCTTCAAAATGCAGCTGAAGGGTCGAGTCGCGTTTCAGGTATATGGAAGGCTAAGGATCAAAGTTCTCCTTTTGTGATATGGAAACCCAACATTTAATTTTGATTTTTTGGCACAAATCCTGTTGTACGCGAGCTGTAGTGGAGTTGCCTATGTATACGCTTGCCGTATAGGGTGAAATATTCGTACAAGTGGAAAAATTTATATTTTTGTCTGTGGATTTATCAATCAAGGAAAGAAAATTTGCATGGGGGAATGGGGAATAGGCCTCTACGCAAGATGGTATAGGGTTAGGCAAATCTTGCTCTAACATATGCCCCCTAATGTGTGAGGAATTAGGAGGAGAATGCGGTGGCAGGACCATTATAAATATTCCAGTGGAGTGGTAGAGGACCATCTGGATAGACTCAATTTCTTATTACATTCTACATTGAATTTTCATAATTGGCTACCAATTTGAATTACACGGTAGATCCATGTGCAAATATATCAAACAAATGTGCATGTGGCTCATGAATGAGGAAAATGCAAATGGGTTACATGCCAAAGGTTGTCATAGTCACGAACAAGGCCAGTAGAACTAGTATCAAGAAATCAAGTTGAGGATATATGTATACCATGTAGTACAATCTGATCTCCCATTATCACTAAAGTCGATATAGGGCGGTCCAAATGAAAAGGAAGCAATAGCTTAGAAAATTTGCGACCACATAGTGATATCTTCAAGTCTTCTACACTGTCATGAAAGGTGCAAGTCTACATCATATGAATAAAAGATTTGGTCGAACACAATGAGGCGTCGTTTGATTAGGTCATTGAGGTATCTGGATTAGCTTTCATGCCAAAACTGACCTACCTCGATGAATGAAAGTAGGTATCAAGGCAAGAAGTACATTCTTACAAGTGTGAATAAAGGGCGGGGTCAAACACCTAAAAGAATCCATCAATGGGGAGACATTGATGTATTCCCAAATTCGATGGCGGGGCACGCCACTAATGAAAGCCTCAAGGTACTCATAAGACTCTACGAATCATTTCCAGAATAAATGGATTGATGTCGATGGAAAGAAACTCATTGAAGGGAGATCATTAAGGCATCTCTCGTCGGCCACGAGGGACAAGCGAGGGGATTCATGATTTTTTGGAAATCGGACGAAGAACAAGTTCAAAAACCAACGACCCTGTGCATATTCCGCGTGTGCCAAATGCAAAGCGATACCACGAAAGATACCCTACGAATAACATCCAATGATGAAAAACACTTATTGACAAGAACAGGAAGCCACCAATAAGGCTAATGGAGTCCAAGAAATTGCATGAATCCCATTGTGTGAATAGATGTCTTGTCATGAACACAAGAGAAACCACTCGGTCAGTGACCAATGATGAAATGTTGACTGTGGGTTCAAGGTTACCTACGATGATGGAAATTAGGGATAGGGTGCATGATAGGACTAAAGTATCATGTGATTATGATAAGCGAGTATGGGTGACATGCAAAGTCAAGAGTTACGAGGAGTGAGCCGACAGGTTGATAGACTTCCTTTGAAAAAGAGCATGAGACATATGGAGGGATCTACGGTAGCATAGACCAATGATGAAACCATGAGATGCGGGGAGGCATCAATGAAAATTCTCTGTATGGGGAATGGAAGAGTAACAGGTTGGTAGAAGACTTTGTAACAAACTCATCTTCCTAAAAGTCCGTACTAATCCCAAAATTATGATGATGGACTCAAATAATTTTTATTACTATGTTCAAAGGTGACACGACTATTGTCGATATAAGATAATGCAGCCCTTCCCGCCTGTATTTTTGTTTTCATAACAAATGAATGCTATGATCTGATAGAAGCTTGAGTGTAGCAAGTAAGAAAAACTAGTTCCATCGATTGGAACATACCTATACTCAATCTTGAGGAAGTGCATGTGGGAGATGGACCCTCAGGGTGATGTTCCCTCTAGGTATAGGGTGTCAAATTGTGAAGGATATAAAAGGCTCTACTTGGTTGAGGGTGCAAAGCTAGCGGCGGACGGTTTATAACACAAAGCGGCGGCTATAGTCTCTCAATAAGCGAGGGCATGAGATCACGATCTAACCGCGTAAAGCTGTCCCCTTTTATGTCTTTTAGTCTACTTGGTGTGAAAAAGGGATAAACTTGTGCCAAATAGATGCCTTTTCAAAACCATTTTAACGAATGTGAAAAGGACAAGTTCACTTTCGACAATATTTTCACTTTTTGATAGCAGTGGGAAAAGAGCTTAACTAAGACTCATGATCTTTTCAAATCCAATTTAGAGAGTGTGAAAGGGACAAATCAAAGACAAGTTCACTCGACGAACTTTTCACTTGAAAAGAGCTTAACTAAGACTCGTGATCTTTCAAATCCAATTTAGAGAGTGTGAAAGGGACAAATCACTCGGCAATATTTTCCGTTTTAGGAGAGTCGGAAAAGAGCTTAAATTAAACTCATTGACGTTGTTCTAATCAACATGTAATGGGGGAGGCCAAGGCTCCTGTACCGGCCTTCTGCGGAAAGTCAGCATCTTACGAATAACCGACATAAGCTTGGGGAAACCCAAATCTCTCCAAGTCGAGGAGGATAAAGCACTAGTTGAGCATATAGTCACTGTGATAGATCGAACAATGTCTCTTAATGGAAAATACATAGGTGGGGGCATTGGGTATCCCATAGGACTATCCCAGTCAAAATTTATTTCCTCAAAACCAGGAGGGAGAGGACTCGGTGAAAGGAAATCTCTCTCTCTCGTTCAGAAGGTGTTGGATCTGGAATGTTGACAACATGATCGAAGGATACATCACTCTCCGCAAGCAGAGTAGGATTGACCATAGATGGCACTAGTACGACCACTTCTTCAATTCTAGGTTGAAGAGGATGTACGTCAACGGGGATAGGGGATGCATCACCATTGACAATGGGGGTGAGGCCAGGAAAGGATTGCAGCGGTGTTACCACTGTGTCGATCGAAGAAGGAACAAGGTGTGGGGAAACCACAGATGCTTCAGAAT
>SNQJ01S0003396.1:230027-277215 GCA_010110895.2 Picea sitchensis | reverse complement strand
AATGTCTGTTTACAGACAAGTAAAGAAAACTTACGCCTAACCCTGTTTCTAAGTTTAAGTAACACCAATTTGAAACGCCCTTGAACTCACGTAGCAGAAGCGGTGGAAAATGATATCAGTGAAGGATATGCCACTTTTAAACCCCTTGAAACCATTAGATAAAAGATGATATCAGTTAAGGATACCATGTACCAATGTTAGTATGGCGCAATGTTAGTATGATATTTGTTCATTTGTTTCTAGTCTCTGTCTATATTAGTTGTTGTGTCCAGAGTCCTTTGTTTTTCGAATCCAGAGTCGTATCAGTAGTCTCGGGCTATTTAAAGGCACAGTTCCACTACTGCAACTCGCAAGAACAGTTTTCTAGTCTTTACCTGGGGAAAAGGCCAGCATCTTGGCGAAATCCGTGCACCTTCGGGAACAACAGGAGATTAGTCTCAAAGCCCTCCCTTTCTGTGTAAAGATAGAAATACCTAGTATGGATTATCGATCTATGTCTTTTAAAGATATTCATATCAACCTACTACTATAAATCCATATATATCTAGCAATATGCCCCCAAACAATCCTCTCAAAGCAACATAGTGAAACAACCCTGTACTGCTAGTGATTTCCATTCCCCTCCAAACGTTAGCATGGCGCAATGTTAGTATGATATTCGCCAATTGTTTCTAGTCTCCTCGCTCATATTAGTTGTTGTGTCCAGAGTCCTTTATTTTTCGAATCCAGAGCCGTATTAGTAGTCTCGGTTTGTTTAAAGGAACAGTTCCACTATTGCGACTCGCAAGAATAGTTTTTTAGTCTTTACCTGGGAAAAGGCTGCAGTTTACGAACTGCACCTCTTCGAGAACAATGTGAGATTAGTCTCAAAGTTCTCCCTTTCTGGTAAAGATAGAAATACCTAGTATGGATTCTTGATCTATGTCCTTTAAAGATATTCATATCAACCTACTACTATAAAACCATATATATCTAGCAATATGCCCCAAACAATCCTCACAAAGCAACATAGTGAAACAACCTCGTACTGCTAGTGATTTCCATTCCTCTCCAAACATGCACGCTAATCTCACATGTACAAAAGCCCAACCATAATATTAAAATCTATATCGTGGGGTATCTAATTCATACACCCCTCAATTGAAAAAATGTAATTGAATCTATGAATCTAAGTAATGGAGGAAGACTCTCCAAGAGGGAAATCCATGTTATCAATTTTTAAAGAGGAAAAAGACCCCTAATAAAACCCTAAATAAATACTTTGGTACCATGATTCAAATTAAAATTGTACCATGAGCCCATTTCACTTCCACACCTCCAATGGTCACATCTCCATTCATTGAATTCATCATTGTCTCTGTGGACTTTCTATTCCATTCACTCTATCCATCAGCAGAAATGAAAGCTGACACATATCTAATAGTGATAAGACAATGATTGGATTGAATGAAAGGACATATTGTACCTTTACGGGCGTGATGTAATGAAATCACACAACTTTTGGAAAGGTGGGAAATATGTTTCCATTTTGCACTGGAATGCTTAATGATCTCATCTTGAAGACACATGTCTCACTCTATAACAGGGTGTGGGGAGATATTGAGTAAAAATATACCCTATTATGTTTTAATCGCTATTCCACTGCAGACTCTATCCCCCACTCTCACCACCTTTCTCTATTTACCTCTAAATTATCTTTACACATTATTTTCGCCTCATCCCAACTCCTCCATACTATATTTTAATGATTATTCTGAAGAGTGGGACACAAGCATTGTCCCATGGTTTTTGCACACTAAGTATCCTATCCAATATATGCTACAAACCCCATTGATTGGGCTATAAATTAGGTAATTGTAGGGTATGTCATCCATGCTTGTGGTATTAGACCATCAGACATGCCCTTTTGTTATAATCTTTGATTTAGGAGAGAAACATGGTTTTAATTAAAAGGTTTGTCACATGTATTTACACCTATCATGAGACCAACTCCCCATTGGATCACTAATCCTGGCTAAAGCCAACTTCTATTGGAGGCATGCTCCTCCACATCACTCTAGAAACTCTAGGCTAAAAGCACCATGTATCCATGTATTTTGACCGTTATCCGAAGATGGTGAATGTGATGAAACTTGGATGGGTAGTACTAAACCTAAGTGGGTTACTTAAGGATTGAACTTGTATGATTCCTAAAGGTTAAATAAGATTAAAAGATCGGAAGTGGCTGGTATGGTAAGGCTAGCGTAGCTGCAAGGCAAGGGAACTAATAGTTTTTGTTTTCATAGGGCTTAAAATCAAGCTTAGAAGATTAATCCTAACCCTAACCTAGCCAATCCCCCAATGGAGTAACGTCATTATAGAGATGCTAGAAACATATGCCTAACCTTGTTTCTAAGTTTAAGTAGTCCCACTTGAAATCGAACTCATCAATGCAGCGTATGGTGGAAAATGTTATCAGTGAAGGATATGCCACTCTTTAAACCTCTACACATCAGTCATGCCTGAAAAGATGGGTCGGTTAAATTGGACGGTCGCCACTGTGTTTAACTAATTTATGGATTTGAAACAGTTGTTTTGTGTGCATGTAAGTGATGAGTGAAGGATAAGAATTCATCTTGTTGTCTATCCCTTTACTTATCTTTTAGTTGATTGATTCATGGATGAATGACCGACGAAGCTTTCTAATGAGCAAGTAATTTCTATGGCTTGATTGTTTAAAACTTGATTTATCGAGCTGTGTTTTAAATTTTGAACTTGTGTCCATCTTTGGATTTTTTTGATAAACTCCTCGCATTGTGGATAGATATTGTGGAGTGATGTCATCACTCTATAATCCAACATATTCCTCAAGAAACGCTTCTAGAAGCTTTCTCAAGGAAGAAATTAACACTCCTTCAACTCGGACTCCGAGTGAGCACCAATAATCTAGTCAAAGGAGATTGTCGCAGAGTCTGCAAATAGATCAAAAAGGCTGCATCCATAACAACGGTTTGAGCAGGTTCTGCAGTTAATCTATTTACAAACTCGGTGACAATCTCCTTGGACGAGATAACATTTCTGGTAAGTTTCTAATATTTTGTTTATTTTTGCTGAATTTTGTTGTATTTAAATTTATGCATTCTTAAGTTTCTAAGCTCTCTAACACACCATGCATTTTGTTGTAGGAAATCAATTTAGAGCAAGGTGTGACAATGAGAGTGGCTGTCACTAAGATTCAAATGTCTATAAGTAGGAGAAGGTGACGTAGGGATGCCGCTATCAAGAAACCGAAGAGTACCAACATCCAACCTTATCCTTCTGGTTGAGATGAAATTCCTCGGAAGGGAATATGTATAATGACGCTTTGAGTCCATGTTCAAAAGTCAAAAAGGAGGTTGGAAAATGATTGCGTCTTGAAACTTCCTTTGGAGAGAAACAAAGTTTGCAAATTGTTTTGTATTCACTGGAAAAAACTTTATTGATGCATATCATAAGATGGGGCCAACCATTGATAGTTTTTTTTGATCTAATGAGGCAACGAAAGTCGGAGGTGATGGGTCCCATAAATGGATAATGGTAAAAATAAAGTTTCAAAGGAAGACGACATTTCTATGTTCAATTTCAAGGAGGGTCCAAAGAGGAAAATGTCAAGGTGCAACATTTTAAGCACCCCCACTTAGCAGAACATCTGTATAACAGATTTTAGACGGCATATAGAAAATTGTCGTGGAACGATGAGGTTCCACACCTATTTTGCAGTAATCTACATTTTCTGCAGAGTTTTTCTTGATGAAATCTGATTTACCAGTCTACCATCTAATTATTATGGTATTCGTAAAGGATGTACATATAATCGCAAAGGGGCATATCAAAATACGACATTACAAAGGCCTCCATGACCTTTAGTATATAGTCCAACATGGGAATTTTCATCACTTTCAGAGTTACAGTCTACATCAAAAGTTGGCAAAGAGGCCGGGACTGCAATCGGAAAATTGGGAATCTATGTTCTATGGTGTTGATGTTGGCATGAAGCGTCAACAGCAGATCGACATTCTCGGCCACACTGGTTGATAAAAATGTGATGCTCTTGAGTAAATGTCAGTAGAAGAAGTTTGGGAGTATGCCAAATTTTGTTGTAATGGTTGGAAAGAAGTCTATCTTAATGATGACCTGAATTGCACACTGGTATGTGATTCATTGAGCCAAATTTTGACGCGATTTTATGATAGCATTTCGAATTTAGATGTACAATCTTTGTTTCTATAGAAGAAACAATCAAGTCTTTCTTGCCATTAATCATAGTTGCAGATATGTTAAACGGGGTTAACTGTTTGGTAGGGGACTTGATTCAACATGTTTGAATTTTGATGGATTGAATAGGGTATGTTCTTTCTAATAGTTCTTCAATCTCCACTCTTATTCAAAAGAGTGGAGGTTGAAACAACATTTATACTCTTGTATAATTGTGAACATGTTAAATCTTCGATTTAGTTCTAAGTTTTGTTGTTTCTCTCTATATTCCATCTATTCCATCTCCGGCTACTTGGGCTGGCTTGTCTCAAAACTCAATGGGAGAGCCTAGCTTCCGTGGAAGTTCACAGTATCATTTAATGTATTAAAACTCATTTAAATTTAATACTGTTATATAATTGTTTCGTCTCTATTAAATTTTCAAATTTGAAATGTGATATATAGGCTAATGTGGAAGAAGAGAGTACATGAGAGTGTGCTTTGGAGAGAGAGGATGAAGCAAACTGATTACAGGGAAAGGATGTTCATGATGAATCCATTCGTGATGATTCATATAAATGTATGTTCTTGATTTTTATGCAATTTTTTGTTTTTCAAATTTATAGTTTTTAGCCTTTTCTTCAATTATTTTGAATTATATAGAATCCCCAGATAAGTTTTTCATTGTCTTAAACGGTGTACACTCAAACCTATATAGGGTTAGATCACATTTGAACACTCCAATTTTGAACTTGAATAGGTTTGAAGATTTGAGAACATATTTTTAAATGGTACACTCAAACCCGCTTAAGGTTAGATCATGATGAACACCTAATTTTGAAATTGAATAAGTTTGAATATTTGAGAAACGACTCTATCCCACATCACAAAAGAGAGTTTTTAAATTTTCCTCGATTGCAGTGCTTGTTTTCTTATCCAAGAATGGCGTAGCATTATATGAGAACATTTATTCCATCAAGAGATTTATGCAAATTTTGCTTTCTTGTCCAATAATGGTGTAGTATTATATGAGAGAACATCTATTCCATCGAAGAAATAGGTAAGATAAGTATTTTTTTTCGAAAGAATGGTATTTAGAAATGATGATTTATGAACTTTTTAGATAATAATAAGTAGTTTTTTGGATGAATTGTTTAATATGGAGATTTATGCCCATCCTTTAGTTTGAAAGGGCATCAAGGAATTTGATTATATGACCACTAAAGAAGATGAGAGAATGTTTAATCATAGAGATTAGTATTTAAATGACTGTGTAAATATGATCAAATAACAACACTGACAGAGGAATTACATCTTTAAGGATTTGAGACTTATCCACAAGGAGGATTTTCGGAAGGATTTTGACTTTATTCACAAGGAGATACTTCTTGGAAGAATGACTTAGTAGATGGAAATTTGTGAATTATTCCCCACACAGCTTTATATTTATTTTCATTATTATCTAACTCTAACTCTAACCAACAATTTGTTTTACTCAAGAACATAAACATCACAAAATAGATGTTCCATTTTATTTTAATTACAAATTTCAATTATTTTGCATGTTTGAATTGTAAATCTCTAACTTTTGAAATCTGTTTCGTGCTCACCATGTGATGAAGTCATCCATCTTTTGATGGCTTAGAACTGCACTCTTGAGTTGAATGTCATACCTATGTGGAACTCTATGTGTTTTACAATCTCTTACTTATTCACTTTTATTATAATGTCGACTTTATTATAATTGTTACTATTCAGACTTTTATTATAATGTCGACTTTTATTATAATGTAGATTCTTTACATATATATATTTACCTTTAAATTCAAAAATGGCAATTTGTCTTATGTACATATTTGATTTATTTTATTTGGATTTCAATCTTACTCAATCTTATTTTATATGTATGAACCTTTAGTGATTACACAATGATAGATTTGAATGATACAAGGTTTCTATATTAATTTTCATCACTTAGTATTTATTAGTCCTTATATGTATTTGATTTTGTTACAATGGATGATTTCACCTTCCTCGCATCGTCGTGGCTTACTTGGACCCAAATCAAATAACATGCTTTTCATAAATGCACCCAAATCTCTCTTTTGATCATTAATTCCACCCTATGATAGATAGACTAGTCGATAGAAACAACCCATTGTTTCTATCATTATTCAAGTAGTGGTTTATAAACCTTTGAAATTACCACAAAATCCTAATTTTTTTTTAAATGATAGATCTACTACCTTTATGTGTAATTCTACATAGTGTTCTCTCCAATAATCTTAGATATACTTGACTGGTAGGAATGGATTAAAGTGGATATTAATGGTTTGTCTAATTTAGAAATGTACAAAGGGTATTGTAACACAAGGGGCTTTGTGTAGTGTATATCAAATTTTCAAACACAAATGTGATTCCGTTGTTGTATCAAGCATGATGATTTGGTTCTTTTAAAGGTTATTACTCATTCCTATATAATAGCCACAATGGAGTCCACCAAGAGATATTTGATGGCAGTTTCAATGTTGCTAATGAGCTCTTTTAACATAATTCTATTGGAACAATGGCAAAGTTTAAAGCGTTTCATTTTATCTCTAACTCAATAATTATGCAATTGATGTATATTCCTGCAATCTGAACAGTAATGTGCTAATCTCTGCTATCATACATACACACTTTACTGTTATTCCATTACAACATTAAATTTTACATGGTTTGGCATATATGATGGTTGTAATGTTGGAATATTGCACTGTTATAAATCGCTTTTGAAAGCTGAGTACATAAGTCATCCTACCACAAAATAGTGTATCTTGATGTTCCACCAATATCAAACTTAAAAACAAGAACACTTTACTTTTTCAATGCTCCATTGAATGACATTAAATAACCTATAATTGTCATGCTCTCGTGAATGTGATCATGTAGATGAAACATATGTTGCACTAATACTTGTGATTTGTATATTTCACATTTGGTATTCTATATTGTATTTCATTGGTTATCGGTTCATAATGATGAAGAATAGGGTGCAAGGGCCCACTCAAACCACTTGACCTTGACCTTTTCCTAAATTCCTTGACTCTTCTTTTTGAGCAACATTTGCGTGCAGTGTTCTCTCTAATAATTTGAGATATACTTGACTGGCAAGAATGGACTAAAGTGCATATTAATGGTTAGGGAATGTACTGGAATGGCCTACTCATCATGATCTAGAACTAGGAGAATATGCGTGGGGAACACATTTTTCAGTTGGGTTTTAAAGATGTTGCATTTTATGTGGTTTATGTTATGTATTATTACAATGCAAGCACTTTGCATATCTGGAACATCATGGGCCTCCTGTGAGGTGAATCATGTAATTTAGTGGCCATTTGATTTTCAAAGGCTTACAAGAGTAGATGACCAATGGTCATAGTACTTCATGCAGTTTTACTGGTTCACATTTGTTTCACATCAAAGAATAGATGACCGAGATGTTAGAAAGAGATGTGTTATTATAGAAAATTGTTTAATGTGAATGCCATGTACCAATCATAGGCATGTCCACACCATAGGTGGCTTCAAAGTTAAAAAAGCTCATATTGTACGCTCTGTTTCATAACAAGGAATGTAATGAAAATATCATGTTTGTAAATGAACATTGATGATGACCAATAATGGATATATGTGACTGAATGTTTTTCTCTTATACTTTTATCCGTCCTATACTCTATTGTCTGAAATATACACACTTCACAATCTAACGTAATGTCAAAATCAATTAAAACACAATGATGATTCACAAAGATTTTACTTTGAAACCCATTTGTTTCTATAAGAAATGAATTTTTTTCCAAAATTTTTTATGCTTTAGAATGATTACAAATAATAGTCGTACACTCATAAGACTAAGATTTTGTGTATTAGAATACTATTTGGCTATGTTTTTTAAATTGTATTCCATGATCATCTTTATTTCGTTTTTATTAAGCGTTGAGAAAGATCAAATCTCAGAACAAATGCACCTCTTAATTTAACAACATATTATTTCATCCTTTATCACACATTGCTATCACCATTATAAGACAAGGTGGCCTACCAACTTAAAATCACAAGTCAGTAAGTGTTAATTGTAAGGGATCAATCACTATCCCATTTGTGCCATGTAACCAAGGACAACTATTAATCTCTTTTTATTTTACCATGTGAGCTCGTTGTTTTATGTTACATTAGATTCACAAAACAAGGACCATGTGCCAAAGGAAGGAAAGTTGGTAGATTCATATGAATATTATTATTGGTTGTGATAAAAACAATAGCTGATTACAAATACATGCCATTAAATGGTCACATTCACTTTCAACCTCACCAAAGGAAATCATGTTATTCAATGTTTCAGATTCCAAAACTACATAGATGTAGTCATTTAATTTAATGTGTTTTGGATCGTTAGAAAATTGACAAAAATTCCTTACACAAGTATCTATTTTAATGTTAATAAGTGGTTCAACATGTGGTTCAACCTCAAGAAAGGCAATCATGTTAATTAATGTTTTAGATTCCAAAACACACTAGATTAGATTAGATGTTTTCATCTAATCTAATGTGTTTTGGACAGTTAGAAAATTGGAAAAAATTTTAACCAATGCAAGTATCTATTTTCCAATTCCACGTTAATAAGTGGTAATTTTTAATGCAAGAAAAATACCCTCTCACCACTTTTACTCAAAATAATTAAACTTAGAAAGCCTTAAATTGGCCATTTGAACTAAAATTCAATGCACTTTGAATAATTGACTAACATCAAAGAGTTATTCATCATCTATTACAAACTATATCCAAAGCCAAGAGGGTTTCCATAATGAAATAAAACAATGAAACCATATGACCAAGAATTTCTATAGGAGATGAAAAACATCTAATCTAATGTGTGTTTGGACCATTACAATTTATTGACAAAAATTCCTCAACTAATGCAAGTATCTATTTTCCAAATCTAATGTTAATAAGTGGTACCTTTTAATGCAAGAAAAATACCTTCCCACTCACTTCTTTACTCAAAATAATTAAACTTTTGAAAGCCTTAAATTGCCAATTCAACAAAAATTCAATGCACTTTGAATAATTGGACTAACATCAAAGAGAGTTATTTATCATGGAAGCATACAAACATTAACCAGCCAAGAGGCTCCATAATGAAATAAAAAATGGAACCATATGACCAAGCCTAGGAGATGAAAACATCTAATCCAATGTGTTTTTGACCATTAGAAAATTGACAAAAATTCTACACAATGCAAGTATCTATTTTCCAATCTAATGTTAATATGTACTTTTAATGTAAGAAAAAATACTCTCCCACTACTTTCCTCAAAATAATTAAAACTTTGAAAGCCTTTAAATTGACAATTCACAAACAATTGGACCACCAAAAACACTTACTAGACAATTCACAACCTGATGATCCCACAAGTTTCAAGATGCACATCATGTGGATATTGACCATTAAACAAACTTTTGAGGCAATCGCCTTGGTATACATCTCAACAAAGTTCGCAATTATAGGTTACAATTCCAAACCGCAATCCGGCCAAGTTTGTTTAAAACAACGTAATGCATTCTGTCATCTTCAATTATTCGCTCATGATCGACTTTGACATTTTCCCATTTTTTAACTTTTTTATTGAACTTTATTAATTTTATGCGCCACTGCATATGCCTCAAATGATTATATTGATAACTTGTGACATCTGAATCATAGTCTTGAAAGTGAACATGAGTATCGGGTTTGATGGGTTTCTTGAAAAAAAATATCCCTTTCAATACAATGGATCCTTTCATATATAAACGCTTATCATCAAAATCTTCTAATAGCCTCATCTTTTTAACGTATCGCATCAAATAATATTCACTTTTTCATGTTGTCTATAGGTGCAATGACGACAAAAACATCTCCTGGAAATAATTGGATATATATTGTACAACAATTAATTCGTGTTAGATTATCATCATGTACAAGTATGTATCTATAATTTATTTCATGTACTAAATATACTTAATTTACCTTTCTAACAAGATCTAAACTCTATCAGCCTCTCCATGCACACTATAGTCATTTGATTCCATCTCCTGCTTGCAAGTGGCATTTTTCCCTTTACATTAAGTTCAACATCTTTCCAAGCTTTAACATATCCCCCGCATTTTCGCTCGGCAAATATCCGTGGATTCCAGTCGTCTATGCTAACTGAACAAAAAACAAGAGTCGTTTTGTCTATCAAATGCAAAACCCATTTTGAAAACTTCTTGTTTTAATTGAATATATTTTTCTTGTTCCAAGTATTGTAATCGGTATCAATATGGGATTGATCTATCTACATATTCTATTCCAACATGCCAAAATACCGCGACAAGACAAGAACTTGTTAACTTGAAATCTTTTGAAGAAAATGATTGAAGATTGAATATATAAATTTGAACACATTTAATTTATATATCCTCTGTACGTACACATGCAACATTTATATATATTCACCTGTGTACATCCCCCTTTGACTGAATAGTTCATGGCTTAGCACCAGCTGTTGCAATTCATTGAACAACTTGTATAGCTTTATTCAAATCGACCTATGATGAGGGTTAAATCATACCTTCGAAGTGCTCGCTTTATACATGCCCCTACACCGTAGTGCTCTCCTTTTCCATGACCAACCTCAAAAAAAATTCCAACAATGTGTAATATTTAATCTTTATGAAGACGGCATAAATCATTAGAAATGATCAGGTGGCCGATTTAAATTGACCATGACAATCCATCGACCATATCCAATGTCGATCAAAACCGATCCTGCTTTCTTTCAATGAATCATAAAATTTATCAAAACAATGTTGTACACATTATGTGTGTCGGTGTTCGATCATCATCACTTATATAAAAGTGATATCTTTAATAACATGTCGATCGTCAGTCAGGTGGTTTCTATGTTTGGAAGACTTCGCTGAGCATGTCTATATAAAAAGTGGACAAATATAGTGACTTTATCATAATGATAATATTCACTCTGTATTTTTTTTGTGTAGCGAATGTGTAATTCTTTACAAAATCAACTACAGACAAAATTGTCCCCGTGTGGAAACACTTCAATGGATTGTTTGAATTGTAGATCTTGCCATCGAAGTCTATGCTAATGCTTTGGTGTATTTATAGATTTCTTCCTCAAACTTCTTCAAATTTTATTTCCAAAAGGATTGATTTTATCCACCTTCAAATCAAGCCTTTTAGAAATAACATTTGAAGAATGTGGAGTCGTGGTTGGTTCAAATATTCATATCTTTTCCAATCGACTCTTATATTAGAAAATGATTGATCATTCGACACATGTGATTCTTTGAATGAAATAAACTTAGATTTCCACAACCATCACATTTCTTTCCACCAACACATTTTTTTTTTTGGTAAATAAATCATCTTCTCCCTTTTCACATAGAATTTCAGATATAAAAAACACGAACCGTGGAAGGAGGAGGACCGGGCTACAAGTTTCTGATCTAAAATCCGAAAAAGTGTCGGAATACAACTCAAAATCCACATGATAATTTGGTTAACAACATGTGTCATGGACAGTGATAGGTCTAACAAAACCATGGTTTTGCTGCAATGTTCTACTGATAGAAATTTTGAACTCTTTTCTCTTCTTTGAATTTATTAAACTCTATTTGTGTCATAGGCAATATATGTTTTGGATGTTCTTCATTGATTTATGTTATTCTCGATGCAACACATCCCTTGTATGTGGTGGAAACACCTAGGTTCTTCCAACCAACAATTATGAACCACCTTAACATTTTCCTAAGTTCATCTTAGTTGTCTAGAAATCATTGTCCAACAAGCCAACTCATCATTTGCATCTATTTGGAAACTAAATTTTCTATGTTTCTGTAATGTTTTTCTTGACGCTCCCAAAGTTTTTTCCAGATGTGTCGCGGTCAAATCCATCTTTTATATTGCTCCCCAAAACAATTGTTGTTTGTAACGTGCTTTACGCAACACGGAGATTTTCCTCGGTGATTTTCCAAAAGCTTCTAATAGACCAGATATATTGTTAAAGACACTCTATTGCACCTTTGTATCCTTTGTCGACTTTTTGAATACCCAATAATGATGTAGCTTCTTTTAACTTTCTTTGCTTCAATAGAGAAAGTGTTGAGCCTACTACATCATCTATCTTTGAAATAAGGTACATATTGTTAGTTCGATATCTTATATAATGCTTAGCTTTTCTTTCCAAATTTGTCATGATCACTTTTCTAATATTTCATCATCAATGTTGATAGATTCTCCTCGTGATATTTCAATTTGTTTATATTAAAAAACATAACACAAATTTATTAAATTATATATACTTGAGTGTTCATCTATATTAATCTAAATTTATGTACATATACCTATAGGTGATTCATCTTATGATTCAATTTCAGTTTCAACTTCTTCATCAACGTTATGAGACAACCTCTCAGAATTTTGAAAAACATAAAATTCTAATACAATCAATTATATTATTTAAAATATTTTTAATTTTAAATTCCCAAGACTTTGAATTCTAGGCTATCTTTACACAGAAAGGAGGGCTTTTAGTTTATATGTTCTTTTTATACAAAAGACTAGACAGGCTCTGGCCTAATTGTAAAGACTAGTAACTTTTCAAATAGCCGCAGAGGTGGAACTGCCTTAAACAAATTTCGAGACTATTGATACGGCTTTGGATTTAAACTTAAACACAGAGAGACTTTTATATATATTTAAAGACCTAATAGTTTCCAATGACCGTAATGAGTCAATGTGTGTTGTGTGCTTAATCATCATATCACAAGGTACACCGGCTGAACTTCTTCTTGTCGTAAAATCTCATTTACATTATCATCACTTGTTTCTTCAGTATTTGCACGTTCTTGTTTTTTTTTCCCATAAAGCTCTTTCCTTCTTCAGTTTCTCGATTTGGCTTAGTATCATCCTCGAAAAGGACCATATTTTCTCATGTAAACTTTTGTTTCCATGATTTCTTATAGTTATCCAGTAAAGATATGTTCAACAAAAACTCAACTTGAAAAAATGCTCAAATATTTATTTTTCACTCCATAAATTGTTATTCCAATAAAACTTGAACAAACATCATTTACCTTATTCAACAAAACCAAAAAGATGATTCAAACTTTGTTTAAGTGCTCTAAAAAAAAACCACCATGTATCGGGAGCATCGATTCTCCATTGGTTTCCTATGTAAAGAGGAATAAAGAAAAAAGAAAAGAATATAGTGAGAATCAGTAAGAGAAGTGCTTTGAAAACCTTATCCTCGAGCTCATATCTTTTCCTTCATGTGATGATTCAGGTTTAATTTGTTTGGGTTTGCAATTCTATTTATAACATTTACGAAAGAACTTAAACTAATTTGTCGCTTCATATTTTCAAACGATACTATTCTTCATTTCATTTTCCTAATTTTATCGATTTCAAATACATCCTTTTCTACTGAAGAATTATTCTTCGCCTAAATATCGAAAACTGGCTTAATTTAACGGATTCCGCTAAATTTTAATCTTTCGTCCGAAAATATGAATTATAATCAAGACCGAAACCAGAGAAATGCCCTAAGCATAGGCAAACTTCGTGAGGGTTGGACTCCTACAAACATTGAGAGAATTTCGTTTCAAAATGACACCATCATTTTCTAAAATTAACTACTTTCAATTCAGATAATTTGTTTTCATTTTCGCTATTTTATCTAATTTTCTTTAATTTTTTAAAAACTCACTACATAATATTTTCAGTACATTATGATTCGTGAAATGAAATATCTAAGATCTCAAAAATACAAAGGAAAAAATTTGAAAAAATATATTCATAATCCTTAAACCGCTCTTTTCAAAAGGGTATTTTGATTTTAGTTCACGTAAAAAATTAAGATAGGATAATGAGGTGTAGAAAACATGTACAGAACTCGCACTTTTTCAGCTTGGTCAACTTCAATAATTCTAGAAATTATAATAATATTCCATCCGCTGGAATTCAAAAATGATAGTCATAATAAATAGAGTCTCCGTGAGATTGTTGCAAGATATTTTGTTTCTTCAAAACATAAGTTTAATAAAAAAACACACTGTTGTAGAAATAAGTAACGACATCATTCATTTCGTGTTTAAGAACATACTGCTAAACAATTGTCAATTTGACATATCAAATCGATAAAAAAATTGAAAATAGTCATTAGAAAGATAATACAATTCTTCACAAGTTTTGTTTTTACTGTAAAGTGAAATTCTAAATAAAAAAAAATACTTTTATATGTCGGAAGTTGAATAACTTGTGAAAATACAGTTTTTTTTGTCATAAAACAAGCAAAAGTGTAACCCACCTTCATGATTTCACCCCCTCATGTTTCCTTTCTCTCCAGTGCACATACATCCTATCACACAAAAAGTGGGATAAGTCTTAGTCTTTGTTGTTTCTTTTTTGTTCTTTAAAGGAGTGTTGACGGGCGAAAATGATTGTCTGTCAATTGGAAGAACAAGTCCAGTCCAGGGTTGTCTAAATAACCCAAGCCGTTTGATATAACTTTCTCTAACGGGTTTAATGGTCCATTGGCCAATCTAAGATTCCTAAAAGAGGCGAAATGAAAGAAAAGAAATAATAACTAATCACTAAATTAGTATATATATGTACATATATTATAATGCAACTGTAATAAGCATATTTAAACAAAAGATTGATTACTTTTATACATACATTATTTACAAACTGCAAGTTTTGATCTAAACTTGCTAAACTCTATGTGACAAATGATTGCTTCGTAAAAAAGCAGATAAAGAAACCACACAATTTTTATTTTTTTTTTCTTTATAACTCAAAAGGACTAGTAAGAACAAATGCTATGAAAAAAAACACATGGATAGTCAAAAGACAAACCATACATCTATGTTCCAGTGATGAGTAGCGAAAGAAAAGGAAAATAAATTATCTAACATGTTAGTAATTTAACGCTATGTATCTAGACATTTGTATGATAGAGAATATCCAGCCACCTTGTCCAAGAGGGAAACTTGCAACGAACCTTAAGATTGTGCCGAATAAATGCGAAACAATGTGTTGGAAATTGAGTTTCAATAACAAAACATATGATACAAATAGTCGCAGTGATCTTATGATTTACAAGCAATTAGAGTGAGATAAATATTATTGTAAGAACTTTGCATTTAAACATTCAACAAAGAATTAAAGATAAATGTCATCATTTGAGTTGAATAGATGATCACCCTATATAATATCTGAAGCATCACATATGGACAACATTTACATAGGAATTATTCCAACAACACAATAGATTATGAAGACTAAATCTGTCGATAACCTATTGTCATATTAGAATAAAAAGAACTTAAAAAAATACACCATCCACAAGAGCCTAAAGCCATAATGTGTACTGTTGTTTCATTAAAGTCTGCAAATTAATCGTCCACCTTCAGCTCCAGGCTAAGATGATGTTGATTGCAAAAAACTACAAGTATTTAAAGATTTTAGAAAAGCTAAACCTCCCATCTTTTGGGATAAGATCAAATCTTTAAAAATGATTTATTAACTACAAAATAGAGGGTGATGTAACCACTCCATATCACACTATATCTCTTAGAAATGAGACAAACTTATTTTTGTTTCCCCCCAAAAAAGTCCAAAGAAATGGCTAATAGGCTCAACAATAGTCCACATCATCAGATCATCAACCGTTACTTGATATCCTGGGAGAAAAAATGAAAACAAAGGAGTTTATATATTATTAAAACCAATAATTACCACAAATTCGAATGAAGATGATCTGGCTAAAGAATCAGCTGACTCTGTAGCTAGTTTTATTTTAAAAACAAAAATCTAATTAAATCTATAAAAATAGGAAAAATGAATAAAATACAACTAAGGCAATCAAATAAATATTTACCTTATAACTGCATGCTAAATTTGATTCACAGGATCTCAGAATTGACCACTTCTATAACACTCTCAACATTCTTAACTATTATATTCCCAATCCTTTTCAAATTCTTATCCTACCTTTGAACACTGGACTTTAACCTATGATTTTCATCCTTTAATGAGTCGATCTCAGTAGTGAGGGTTTTGATTTGCAATTGAAGAGTAGGTATGTCTTCATAATACTTGTCGATCCAAAATAGACAAACTTCACACCATGGATCTATGGTAGGTGTTTGATGTCCACGACCATGTGTCAGAACGTCTCCACTGGTGTCTGTGTTTTTTTTATCAAGATTGATACCAGGAAATCCTTGGGTGTGCTTCAGGCAGGGTGGAAAATTATCTACGCAATTATAGGCCTGGTCGAGATCTGGTTTGAGGCAAGGAGGGTCTTCTTCTACCAAGAATCTCTCAATCTCAGAATTAGATCTCTCATGGACCTCGATCATTTTGATCGAGCTCATATGAGAGTTCGATTTATTTTGTAGGCTCCTAGAGATCGACCTACCTACCCTTTTATTTTTAAACCCTATATATGTGTCACCCTTAGACAATTTGCACGAAGTCTCATTTTTGTTTTTAGCAGAGGTGTCAGGGTAGGCGTGCTTCTCACGGGCATTCAATTCAAAGGTTGTCGGTGCAACATCTGTTTGTTCAGGCATAGGCTCATTGAGGATGACCCTATCACATGATTTTTTAGATGAAAGGACTGCTATGTCAATGGCAGGGATTGCGTTTTCTTCCATCATGGGCTTATCAACCTCTACGGGACTGGGTGTAATGAAACCATTTCGAATTAGGAAGGCATCCCAATTATAATTTTGCAATTTTAGTTGATGAACTAACAACATCTTTATCAACCCATGATGAAACAGACTGGAGTTTAAACACTGTCTCTTATACCTTTTGGCCATATTATACAGACTTCTCAATAAATAAAAAGTCATATTCAACTAAAACCCGATGAAGTTCATCAACAAAAGTGTGTGGTAGAGGAAAATAAGGCCAAAGCGACCCTCACATGTAACATATTCTCTCAGTATTTCTAATAAACCATGCCACCGAGTTTTCAACAAGGATATGGGCATGCCTTTATCAAAGCATATGGTCTTCCTGGAGGTAAAGAAAAGGCTCCACGGTACCTCCTCTACCTTGGTGTTTTAAAACCATTTTTGCCCGCTAAGTGGAAGACCCTTCGCATGTCCTAAAAATTCCTCGGTGAACTCAATCTGAATGTCTCCTACCTTGGCTCGGCAGCCATCAAAATAGAGGCCAAATTCTTGGGCAGTTTGCAAGTTAAAACCCTGAAATTTCTCAAGAAATTCGAGCCAGCCTTGACCATTAAGGTTTTCCCTTGCATCATCACATAGGACAAGGTTTTGCGAACCATTGGGTTCAATCATTACGACTGGGGCCATGAGGGTTCAGAAGGCACACAAAATAAACATGGTGAGCATGGAAGTTTTCTGGAACAGAGAAGACCAGAGCGAAATCCCATAAACAAAATTCATCAATACCCTGGCATGCATGAAGAGGGGTTCTTCAATATAGAAGGAAAGGCATTTTGTGAAATGAGTGCCAAGAGTACATATGAAACCCGAGACTTCTCTCGAAATTATGGGCCTATCATTGTTAGACTGCCACCTCCCACAGGGTACAGGCTACAACCAGGTTCATTCAAATTTTATCATTGGGCCACAAGGTGGGGTTGATTTCTAAAGTTTGGAAGAAAAAAAAAACTCTGTTTTGAATCAAAGAGTAATGACAAGAATAGTTCTCACCAAGATCCATAACGATATATAACATAGTTTAAATTCAATGGATCTTTGGTGTTTCAAGCAAAATTCAAACAACACTTCATAATCGATGAGCCACTTTAAAGCAATGAACAAGATCGGCTTCACAAGAAAAATAGCCTTGATTAAAAGAAACCTGTAAAGACATGTATCTTTAATAAACCTTAGATAAAATGGTAATACAATCATAAGTTTTAATGCTTTGTTCATGCTTTCAATCATGAACGAAGCATAAAAACGAAGAAAGGAAAACACTAGAAATAACCAAAACATCATATTCACAGTTTCAAAAATTGCTTTCGGAAAGTAATAACCTTATAACCATCGTAGGTAGCTACATAATTTAATATTTGTCACTTTAAAAGGTGAAAATATGTAGGGTTTCCAACAATGGTGACTTGCTGGGAGAAAAAATTATCTCTGTATCACCGACGAGTTTAGGTGAGAATTATTAGAATGATTTCATATCAAAGAACAGCTAAAAGACATTAAGCATCTTGACAGCCATTACATGGTCCAGCTTCAGACATATTTCGTTAAAAAATGAAATCTGGTGACAAATTTTACAAGTGAGAGCTACGATGTTTAAGTTAATGGCTCCAATACTGCTGACAGGGCCACTACTACCAGTAGGCATCCATAGCCTCGGAGGGGATGTCAATTAACCCACTCTGATGCCTCTATCTTGTCCAAGAAATTTCAATCTAGAATGAAGGATGCTTATGATCAATATAAAAATTTATACCTGCGAATTTTCTCTTACCTAACATCGCTTTGCTGCCAGTGGGCCTGCTCAGTACCCTGACGAAGTTGTCTTGGCATCATGCATGCATTTACCCGCTGCCAGCAGACCTGTTTAGTATCCTGATGGGTTTACAAACACTTCCCACAACTATTGAGAAATTATTCACAATGTGATATAAGTTTAAAAACATTCAGAAGAGCGGGATGACGCTGAAAGTTCCGGTTTTTACAAGACCTATTATTTTCCAGCCTTTTAATTTTTCTTGCTAACCTTCATCATGATTTGAAAATAGTTTACTAACGAAACTAAATTTTGAGGATAGGAAATCATTCTTGACTTCCTTTATTAAAAGCAAGGGCAGCGTAAGGAGATTTTAATAATAGTCGTGTCTACTCACAAATGCAACTTGAAACCATAAATCAATTCTAAACAAAAAACCTCTTTAACTAGTCTACGTTTTTAGGAAATCACAACAGTTGACGCTCCAACAGTTCTTGATATTTGTTTTAAGACGAAGCATTATGTTCTCCTTCTTTGAACTAAACTGTAATACAGACATGTTTTACATGGAAAGCCAATAAAACAAAAAAGAGAAAAACAAAAGTGGAAAGCAAAACAAATCGAAATAGAAAAATATGTACAAAAGGTGTATCTAGGATCTATTAGGTAAAATACCTTTTGAGAGCTAAGCCATTCACTGGGAAGGTGTCTGAATGTCCCTCTAAATTCTACAGGTGGAAAGAACTGGGACCTATTTTTTCAGCGATTAAGAAAGGTCCCAACCACAGATTCTGGAACTTGGTATGTTCTCCTTTCCCCTCATGAGGTTTATCCCACTTGAGGACAAGACCACTCACCTCAAAATTCTTGTTCGAGGCAGAAATTGAATCAAACCAGGTTTTAACAATACGTTGATGCTGATATAGTTTTACTTTCGCTTGGGCTCTTACCTCTTCTAACTTCAGCAAAGCATTAATCTGACTTTCCAGGGGAGGACAATCCTCTTCCTGAACTTTCTGCGATAGTTGCAAAGAGGGAAGCAGAACATGCGGAGGGAGAATTGCTTCCCTATCATAAATGAGAAAGAAGGGGGAATTACCAAAAGAGGTTTTCAGAGTCACCCTATCAGCCCAGATTGCATAAAAAAGTGTGTTGTGCTAATTTTTGTGGTTTTCAGAAACTATCCTCTTGATGATCTTGATCAGGTTTTTGTTTGTCGATTCTGCTAAAACATTTCCTTGGGGGTAATAGCTGGCATAATATTTCAGTTTTATCCCTTTTTCTAAAGTAAAGGCGCTCATATCGAGGGATGAAAAATAGGAAGCATTATCGAAGACCAAACATTCAGGAATACTGAATCGAGTAATGATGTTTGAATTAAGGAAAGATATTACCTGACTGGTGTTTACCACCTTTAATGGTGCATCCTTGGACCATTTAGTAAAATAGTGCATCGTTGTAATGATGTATTTATGCCATTACGAGGAGGTGGGGTTAATTGGGCCAATGATGTCAAGAGCCCATTACTGAAAAGGGAAATCCACTGAAACAGGTTGCAGCGGAAATGTCGCCTTCTGTACTCGTCCAAAAGCCTTTTGGTAGATTACGCATTTGTGACATAATGTATGGGCATCTTTGAATAACGTGGGCCAATAGTACCCTTCTCTCAATACTTTTTGAGCAATAATGTCTCCACCAAAGTGCCCACCAGCTTCTACTACAAGCAATTCATATAACACTCTATCTGCTTCGTCTCTTTCTAGACAACGCATACAGATTTCGTCGAACTTTTTGCGGAATAATATACCATTTACCAGCTAGAAAGGTGCAGATTTTAGTCTTAATGCTCTTCTATTTTTTGGATCAAGATGATGAGGAGAAGTACTGTGCATTAGATAAAACTTAATGTCATCAAACCAAGAATTAGCAACACCTTGTATACAACAGATTTGACTTTGATCATGTTGATTTTAAGTTAAAACATCAATTTGAATTTGTTGCTTTTCAATTGAATCGACCACTAATTTACATAGGCCTTGGCCTCTAACAATTTGTGCAGGGGTAATCTCGAGGTCATACTCTTGTAAGGATGTCCAGTTTGCCCGTTTTTCACCCAGTTCTTTCTGTACTAGCAAGTTTCTGACAGCGGGGTAAGGCACAATGACTTTAGTTCTAGATTTCAGTAGATATGATCGAAAATGTTTTACCTCTTTAAAAATAACGTAAGCATGTTGTTCTATAGCCGGGTAATTAAGATCTGCTCCCTTGAAGGATGAACTCATAAAGGCAATGGGAAATTCATTGTTTTCAGCGTTCTTTTGGGTCAGTACAGCGGCATAAGATCGATCAGAGGCAAACGTATAAAGAGTGAAATCTTGTGAAAAATCAGGGGACATCAGGGAGGGAGCCTCAACTATGGATTTTTTGATGGAGTCGAAATCTTGACTTTCCTGTGGTCACCAATGATATTGAACATCCTTTTTTATTAAGTTTTGCAATGGCCTCACCATTTCCAAAAAAATTGGGACAAACCTTCTGACAAAATTTATTTGACCTAGAAGAGACTGCATAGGATTTTTGGAAGAGGGGCGCTGAAGCTTGGAAATAACTTGAGTTCTTTCAAGATCAATGATCATCCCTTCATTGGATACTATGAATCCCAACATATTTCCTTGTTCCACTGCAAAGATATATTTTTTAGGATTTAGAGAGATGTCGTACTTGCCACATCGTTCTAAAACAGATGTTAGATGAGATAAGTGACCCCACTTATTTTTGGAGAAAACAGTGACATCATCGAGATAGACCACTACAGATTGATTGATTAGACTACGAAAAGAGATATCCATTTCTCTATGGAAATTTTGCTTAGCGTTTATAAGCCCAAAAGGAATCTTTCTATAGGCATATTGATGCAGGAGCATCGCTAGCAGCAAGTAAGCATGGGACAAACGCTATTTCATTTATGGCACATGTTGAAAATGTTTGAATTGTTTTGAAAGTTTGGATGCATAGACATTAATGTAATAGTTAAGAGAGTGTGTAATTCCATATTGTAAACAGATCTTGAGTGATCCTCTCTCATCTGAAAGATGTAGAGGAATTTATAGGCAGTTAATGTAAGTAGGTAGATTTAAATTCTAGATTAGACAATTTAGAGCATTGGAGGGAAAACGATTATAGACACCCTCATCTTGTATCATTTGTAAGATTATTAACATTAAAAACATCAATTGAGCATAGACTAGAAAGGAGAAGAAGCAGAGAGATGTGTAGGAGAGCCCATGTACAGAAGTTCTGAGATTAATATATGAAGCTTTGATTCAGACTCATGGTGTTCTAATGCTTTCTGTGTATACATGCTGAATGTTATGCTCATAGTTGTTTTACTCTTTATGTTGTACATTTGCTTTATGCTATGTATGTATGATTTCATGTTGGGTATTTGAAGTCTAAGAGAGTAAGGAAATGAGTTTCAATTGTTTCTCTTCTTGAGGAAAAGTTCATGCAAGGAGTGCAGTGGAGCATCTACAAGGAGTGCCTTGACAGGTTCAAAGTTCATCTCTGAAAATCTCTGGAGGTATATCGTTGTTCTCATTTCGCGCAGAAGTGTAAGTCAAGCACAGAAGTCGTGCAAGGTGTGTGCAGGCTATTTGGAAGTTCAGAACTTATCAACTAAAGAGAGAGTTGAATACTATTTTCGCAAGGAGTTGTGTAGAGTCAAAGAATTCAAATACCTAGACGTATTTGAAGAGTGCCGCAAGGAGTGCATGCAGAAATATCATAGGAGATTTGAGTTAGTGAAAAGAAGATTAGGAGAGTTTGCACCTTCAAAGTGTTGAAGAACAAAAGAGGGGTTTTGATCATCAGGCAGAGGCCAAGTCATAGTGAGGAGGATTACTGAGCTGACTCCGAGCGAAGTTCTTTGGAGAAGAAATTTGGATGGTCGGAATTCTCCGAGGAGAATCCCCGAAATAGTGAGGACCATAGGATCCAGGGAAGTTGCAAGGGAGTTAAGCATTGGATAGATCCTCCCTTCAAAAGGTAGATTCAACGTGGACCATCGATTTCGATCTGTTCAGGTCGTCAACCACTTCATCATTTCGAGGTTCGAAAGTCCGAAGTGTAAGCCAAAATCCTTGGCTGATCAAATCCCTGAAACACGAAAAGGAGGTTTTCGTGGTGGAAGCAAGTTAAGTTTCAGAACTTCGGAGTTCGGAGTTTCGGAAGTCCTAAGGACAAGATATCAGGACACAATAGGGGAGAAAACTCGAAATGAAGAGGAGGCGACACGTGGAAGGACAGGAGACTTCCCGTCGAGTTTGTGAAACAACAAGGTGATGTACTATTTTGGGATTTCGAGAGTCGAGGAGTAGAGTTGCCCGCTATCGCAACTCCCAAATTTGCGACAGCCGAAAAGACAAAATTGACATCAGGAAGGGTCAAGTGTTTAAGTATTTTAGGTTTTCGGAGGTCGAAGAGGTAAGACACTCGACCAAATAATTTGTGAAATCGCGAAATCCGATATCTCGAATTAAAGGAGGAATTCCCTCAAGGTGTTGTTGTGGGTAGATTTCCCGATAGGGAAATAGAAGAGCCAGTCGAGCTCTCAGGGGATGAGAAGAAAATATCATGTGTGGATCTTGACCTGTGGGTCTGGGGAGGGGTCTGCGTCAAGTTTGGTATTAGAGCATAGGAAAATTTTCTTTGCTTTCTGTAGTAGGGAAAATAAATATTTTCAGCCATGCTGCCGATAAGAAGAGAAAGTAAAAAAGTTGATCCACCAGAGGAAAGGGAAATGACAAGAAGGAGGGGTAGGCAATTATCTGAGCCTCTAGGGGAAAAAGAGATGTGTGAACTACGTGCCAGGATGGATGCCATGGAGACAACATAGAGGCACACAGTTGGTGATGGGGATCTCAGTGATTTCGAAAGTGAAAATGAGGCCAAAAATGAAGGAGAAGAAGTTGCAGCAGTGGATGCAGCAAATGAATGCCTTCTTAGGGCTGTTGCAAGGATGGGTGCCAGGGAAAAAATGGACATTCTAGTATATTAAAGAAAACCTAGATGCTAAATAGATTCTAGACTAGATTAGAGCTATGGACACGTATTTTGACTATGAAGATGTCGAGGAAGACAAAAAGGTTAAACATGTTGTCACAAGACTTAAAGGACATGCAACATTGTGGTGGGATGAACTACAAGCTGACGGACACTGCAAAGGCAAGCAAAAAATCAAGAGTTGGGATAGAATGATCGTGAAGATGAAGGTGAAATTCATACCCAATGATTACCAAATCACTATGTTTTGAAGAATGCCGAATTTGAGACAGAAGGTGATGTTAGTGAAGGAGTACACTCAAGAATTCTACAGGATGAACATCAGAGCAGGTCATCGGGAAAGCGGTGATGAAAAGGTTGTCACATATATGAATGGTCTGAGATATGAAATTCATGATGAGATGAGCATGATGACCATCCGAATGGTGAAAGATGCTTATCATATGGCTCTAAAGGCTGAAGAGAAGCTGAGCCGAAAGCAAACTCAGAGAGGTTGAGGTAGAAGTCAGCCCAGAGGCAAAACAGTTGTCCAAGATAGGAATCAAAATCCTAAGGAAGAGTGGAAGAAACCTCAAACTTAGACTAAGAGAGGTGGAAGCTCACAGAGAGGGAAGTATGCCGAAAAGAGAGGACAATATGTTGATAAGAACACTTTTCCTCACGCTAGAGGAAGAGGAAGAGGAAGAGGCAGAGGTGGAGTAATAAAATGCTTCACATGCAAAAAGAATGGACATAAGTCTTATGAATGTCCAAATAAGAATAAAGAAGGTGGTGAGATTCACATTGCCGAAGCGCAAAGGCGAAATTTTGAAGTAGAGGATGTTGAAGGCGAAATATCACTAGTGATGAGGAAGGTTCTGTTAACGCCAGAAAAGGAGGTGGAGAATCCAGTGCAAAGGAACAGTCTTTTTCGGACTGCTTGCAAGACCAAAGACAGGGTATGCAAGGTCATGGTGGACAGTGGTAGCACAAACAATCTTGTTTCTACAGAGATGGTAGAAAATCTGGAGCTGGAGGCTATTGAACATCCAAGTCCATACAGAGTTTCGTGGCTACAAAAAGGACGTTAGGTAAATGTCACTAAACAATGTTTAGTTGAATTTAAAATAGGAGGATATAAGGATGAAATACTATGTGATGTCATTCCCATGGATGTTTGTCATCTATTGTTGGGTAGACTGTGGAAATATGATAAGAATGTGGTTCATGATGGGAGAAAGAACACATACACCCTAGAGAAGAATGGGAGAACTCACATGTTGTTGCCGATTAAGGACAAAGAGGTGAAACTTGAAGTAAGCAACACTGTACTTCTCATGAGTGGGAAGGAACTTCTTAAAGAGGTTAAGAAGAAGGAAGATCAACAATTCATCATGGTTAGAAAGCCTAGAATTGTTTTAACCAATACGAGGGTGGATGATTTACCAAAGTAAATCCAGAAGTTACTGGAGGAATTTGTTGATATACTAGTGGACGAACTACCTCGTTCGTTTCCACCGATCAGAAGTATAAGTCATCACATTGATCTTATACTTAATGGACAAGGGATTGGTTAGAGAAATCTTGATTCCATATGTTGTTCCGACAGTGCTCAACCCAAGGAAAGATGGAGGCTCAAGGATGTGTACAGACTCGAGAGCAATTAACAAGACTACCATCAGGTATAGATTTCCATTGCCAAGGATGGATGATTTGATGGATTGCTTGAGTGGAGCAATTTTTTTTTCGAAGATTGATTTGAAAAGTGGTTATCATCAAGTTCGTATGAGAGAATGTGATGAATGGAAGACATCCTTCAAGACTAACGAAGGTTTGTATGAATGGCTTGCTATGTTGTTTGGCTTAATAAACGTGCCAAGTACCTTCATGAGATTGATGAATGAAGTCCTGAAGTATTTCATCGAAAAATTTGTCATTTTGTATCTTGATGACATACTGATTTTCAGTAAAACAGAGGAAGAGCATATGAAACATTTGGCTACAGTGATGCAGAGGCTACAACAAGAGAAACTGCTAATAAATATGAAGAAATCCTCATTCATGAAGATAGAGCTCATTTATTTGGGTTTTTTTATTTCTACAGATAAGTTGAAGATGGATCCAAATAAAGTGGAATTGATTAAGAATTGGCCATCACCAAAGAGTATCTTTGAAGTTCGAAGTTTTCATGGATTGGCTAGTTTCTATCGGAAATTCATCAGGAATTTCAGTAGAATTAGCGCACCAATGATGGACACAGTGAAGAAAAGAGATAAATATTTTCATTGGATAGAAGAAGCAGAGAAAAGATTCAATTTTTTAAAAGGAAGATTACTGAAAAACCAATTCTGGTGTTGCCAGATTTCAGTAAGAAGTTTCAGGTTAGGTGTGACGCTAGTGGTTTTGCAATTGGAGCGGTTTTGAGTCAAGATGACAGGCTAGTCACATACTTCAGTGAGAAACTGAATGAGGCAAAGGTTAAGTACTCCACGTATGAGAAAGAATTTTATGCGGTCATACAGGAACTGAAAAAGTGGAGGCACTACTTGATCCCTAAAGAGTTTGTTTTGTATAGCGATAATCATGCCTTACAATTTGTAACTTAGCAGGATAAATTGAACCAGAAGCACGCAAAATGGGTTGAATACATGCAAAATTTTACTTTTGTAATTAAACATATTTCAGGAGATGCTAACAAAGTTGTTGATGCTTTGAGCAGGAAATGTTTGCTTGTGTAGGAGTTCAGAGTCAAAACATTTGGTTTTGATAATCTCAAGGACATGTACAGAGATGATCCATATTTCAAAGAGGCATATGAAGCATCTCAGAATCTAGTTATCAGGGATAGAAGTGAACGAGCTGAATATATGATCCAGGATGGATTATTATTTAGAGATAATCAATTATGTGTTCCAAAATGCTCCATGAGGGAGAATCTACTGAAAGAGAAACATAGTGGAGGATTGGTTGGACATTTTAGTCATTATAAGACGTTCTCAAAGTTGAATGCCTTGTATTTTTGGCCAGGGATGAGAGCAGATGTCAAAAGGTTTGTGGACAGATGTAGAATTTGTCAACACACAAAGGGAAGGAAACAAAACACAAGGTTATATCAGTCGTTACCCATACCAGAGAGACCGTGGGATGTAGTAAGCATGGATTTTGTGTTGGGATTTCCAAGAATGAAAAGAGGGTTTGATTCAATCTTTGTGGTGGTAGACAAATTTTCTAAAATGGCACACTTTATACCATGTCAGAAAACCAGTGACGCAACTCACATTATGAACATGTTTTTCAAAGAATTTATAAGACTTCATGGCTTACCAAGGAGTATAGTTTCAGATCGAGACACCAAGTTCATGGGACATTTATGGAGGAATTTATGGAAGAAGTTAGGGATGAGTTTGTCATTTAGCTCAACTTATGATCCTCAGACGGATAGGCAAATAGAATTTGTGAACAAAAGCTTGGGAGATTTACTAAGGAGCCTAGTGACTGAACATCACAGTCAGTGGGATCACATTCTTCCATAGGCGGAATTTTCTTATAATGATTCGATCAATAGAAGCACATGGTAGAGTCCATTTAAGACTGTTTATGGAATGCAACCAAGAGGAGTTTCTGAATTGAAAGATTCATAATAGAATGAAACTAGAAGTGCTAGTGTAGAATATTTTGCAGAGGCAATGAAAGAACTTCACAACCAAGTTAAAGAGCGACTGTAGAATTCAAGCAAGGAGTATAAGCATAGAGCAGACAAACACAGGAGAGAACTTCAATTTGAAGTTGATGATTTGATTCTTTCACATCTGAGGAAGGAGAGGTTCCCAAGGGGAACATATAACAAATTGAAGATGAAGAAAATTGGACCATGCTGGATCATAAGGAAATTTGGGACAAATTCATATGAGATTGAATTACCCGATGGGATCGGAATTTCACCAATATTCAACATATCAGATTTGTACCCTTACAAAGCTGGAGAAGCAACAACAAATAGTGAATAGACAGAGGTTCACTGGGCTAAACAAATTCCTGTAGCTAAAAATCCACATATGGAGAGAATACTTGACAAGAGAATCAACAAGAGGACCAGGAGAAAAGAATATTTCGAATACCTGGTCAAATGGAAGGGGCATCCAGTTGAAGATGCCAGTTGGGAGAATGAAGTAGAAATTCAAAAGCATGGACAGACAGTGCAAGAGCTCATGAACAAGAGTTCATGAAAATTTTCAAGCGAGGCAGTATGATGCAGGAGCATCGCCAACAACAAGCGAGCATGGGACAAACACCATTTCATTTTTGGCACATGTTGAAAATGTTTGGATTGTTTTGAAAGTTTGGATGTGCAGACATTAATGTAATAGTTAAGAGAGTGTGTACTTCCATATTGTAAATAGATCTTGAGTGATCCTCTCTCATTTGAAAGATGTAGAGGCATTTATAGGCAGTTAATGTTAAGTAGGTAGATTTAAATTCTAGATTAGACATTTTAGAGCGTTGGAGGGAAAATGACTATAGACACCCTCATCTTGTATCATTTGAAAGATTATTAACATTAACAACATCAATTGAGCATAGAGCAGAGAGGAGAAGAAACAAAGAGCTGTGTAGGAGAGTCCATGTACAGAAGTTCTGAGTTTAATATATGATGCTTTGATTCAGACTCATGGTGTTCTAATGCTTTCTGTGTATACATGTTGAATGGTATGCTCATAGTTGTTTTACTCTTTATGTTGTACATTTTCTTTATGATATGTATGTATGATTTCATGTTGGGTATTTGAGGTCTAAGAGAGTAAGGAAATGAGTTTCAATTGTTTCTCTTATTGAGGAAAAGTTCATGCAAGGAGTGCAGTGGAGGGTCCGCAAGGAGTGCGTTGACGCGTTCAAATTTCATCTATGAAAAGCTCCGGAGGGATACCGTTGTTCTCATTTCCCACGGAAGTGTAAGTCAGACACCAAAGCCATGCAAGGTGTGCACAGGCTGGTTGGAAGTTCAGAACTTATAAACTAAAGAGAGAGTTGAAGACTACTATCGCAAGGAGTTGCACAGAGTCAAAGGATTCAAATACTTAGACGTATTTGAAGAGTGCCACAAGGAGTGCATGCAGAAATCTCATAGAAGATTTGAGTTAGTGAAAGGAAGATCAGGAGAGTTTGCACCTTCAAAGTGTTGAAGAACAGAAGAGGGGTTTTGATCATCGGGCGGAGGCCAAGTCATAGTGAGGAGGATTACTGAGCTAACTCCAAGCGAAGTTCTTTGGAGAAGAAATTTGGACGGTCGAAATTCTCCGAGTAGAATCCTCGAAATAGCGAGGACTGTAGGATCCAGGGAAGTTGCAGGGGAGTTAAGAATTGGATAGATCTTCCCTTCAAAAGGCAGAGTCAACGTGGACCGTCGATTTCAATCTGTTCAGGTCATCAACCACTTTGGCATTTCGGGGTTCGAAATTCCGAAGTGTAAGCCGAAATCCTTGGCCGATCAAATCCTCAAAACACGAAAAGGAGGTTTTCATGGTGGAAGCAAGTTAAGTTTCGGAACTTTGGAGTTCGGAGTTTCAGAAGTCCTAAGGACAAGAGATCAGGACACAACAGGGGAGAAAACCCGAAACGAAGAGGAGGCAACACGTGGAAGGACAGGAGACTTCCCGTCGAGTTTGTGAAACAACAAGGTGACGTACTATTTCGGGATTTTGGGAGTCGAGGAGTAGAGTTTCCAAATATCGCAACTCCTGAATTCGCGATAGCCGAAAAGCTGAAATTGACATCAGGAAGGGTCAAGTGTTTTATTATTTCAGGTTTTCGGAGGTCGAAGAGGTAAGACACTCGACCGAAGGATTCACAAAATCGTGAAATCTGATATCCCAAATTAAAGGAGGAATTCCATCAAGGTGTTGTTGTGGGTATATTTCCCGAAAGGGAAATAGAAGAGCCAGTCGAGCTCTTAGGGGCCGAAAAGAAAAGATCCTGTGCGGATCCCGACCTACGGGTCTGGGGAGGGGTTTGCATCACATATGTACCCCATGGAGTATGAAAAGTGGTTTTGAACTGGTCTGGGGGAGACATGAGGACCTGGTTGTACCTTGAAAAGCCATCTAGTAGTGACAATATTTTAGAACCGGATACCTGCTGGAGAATTTGTTCCATCGGAGGAACAGGATAATTGTCTTTGTCAAATGCTCAGTTTAAGTTCTGAAAATTGACATAGAGTAGAATTTTGCCACGTTTCTTCCTCACAGGGACAAGGTTTGATACCCACTATGTGTGTCTTACTGGGAAGATTATCTTTGTATTCAATAGTTTGTTTAGTTCTTTCTTGACCGTTGGTTCGAGTTTGGGGTGCATCTTTCTCATCTTCTGTTGAAAAGGTTGAGTCTGTGTTTTCATGGGGATGATGTGTTATATAATGTTAGGGTCAAAAGGTTTTAGATCATCATATGTCCAAGCAAAGACATCCTTAAATTCTTTAAACAATTTTATAAAGGTTGTTTTTTCTTGCTCGGAACATCTCGTTCCCAGATTGATGCATTGTGGATTATCTTTAGTTCCCAGATTTACTTTTTCATGGGTCAAGGAAGAACTATTTGTTTTAAAATTTAACAAATTCCTGAATTTTTCATGCAAATCATAAAAAATTTATAATCTTACCACAGATTTCAGGAGAGAATTTGCCATATCTGATGTTGATTCAGGAGACCTCGGGTCCGATATTACCGTAAAATTGCGGAGGTCTTCGTCGTGGGTGCCTTCATCAATCACCGCACCTCGAAAAGTGTCTTCCATGTGTAGGAAACTGATGATTTGTTGATCATCATCGAACACCCTCTAGTTAGTGATGTTGTCTGGGACTGATGGTCTGAACAACAACTCAATTGAAAATGCGTTCAGAGAAAGGCCTTCTGCAGGGAAAAGTTTGGAAGAAACGTTAGCTAACAATTTAGCCTCAGAATTTTTTAATCTTGGAATGGATTTAATTTTAAATGCGGAAAATTTGTGCATTAGATTCCATGCCTCAACTTGATACCTTTTCAGGTGTGGTGATAGGCAATGAATGGAATTTCTCACCTGTCTGACCACAATTTTTGAATCGTCGAATACCATCAAGTTTTGTACTTTCAAATCTACTGCCTTTTTTATTCCTTGCAGAAGTGCCTCATATTCAACAGTGTTGTTTGTGCATTCAAATTCTAATCGACAATAGATCAAAGTTTTGTTACTTGTTGGGTCAATGAGCACACATCCTGCACTAGCTCCTTATTTAGCTTTGGATCCATCGAAGTAGAGGGACCAAATGTGAGCTTCATCAGGCATATTAGACACATTAGGTAGAACCAACAACTGTGTGCACGTCATGAGTTTCGACTATTGTTCCAAGTCAGTGATGATGGAAGTTTCCGCCATGAAGTTACCGAAAAAGGTGTTCATTCCTTACATTTTGGGTGGATTAGTGGAAGAAGTAAATGGTTCATTTGTGTTATTTAAATAAGTAACGTTGTGCTTGAGGTAATGCTCACGATTAATCATGATTTTGTTAGGCTTTCCATTCTCTGGCAACCACAAATGGGACCAGTCTGTCACAAAGTAACCATGCAACTGTTCGGACCAATCCCTGCTTAAAAATAAACCATATACTTCAAGGATGTCAATGACAATGATATCAATAATCTGGTGAACCTTAGGATTAGAGGATAGCCTAACAAGGACATTTTTTAATTCACCTATTACCTTAACATTGGTCTGATTGAGCTGAATAATTTTCAGACTAGAAGGTTGAACTTCAACATTTATTTTTTTGCAGACAGACCAAGGCATCACATTTGATGATGCGCTAGAATCTACCATGCAGTTATGTACATTTCTATTGAAAATTTCAAAAGTCAATAAAAAAAGGTGGGACATTTTTGTGAGTATTAACAGTAGAACTTTATTGGTTTTTAGTCGATGTCCCTGAAATTAGTTTATCTACATTTGATACACTTTTTACAGTAAGGTCTCTTTTATCCGAGGGTTCTAGTGTTGTTTTAGTGGGGACCTTTTGAGGTGTTTTTGGGCTAATTTCCGCCATTTTCTTGTTGTTCAGATTTCTTTTTTCGCTGTTTTTTGCAGAAAAAAAGGAAATTTCAACAGTTCATAAACATAAATATTAGCTCTAAGTTTCTTTAGGTCTTCAATCAAATCATATTCTAAAGTTGGAGTTGCTGAGTTCTGTTTGGTTTCAGTTTGCTTGAATTGTTTTGGAGGTGTATTAGTTCCCCTTTCATAAGAGGGTTTATTCTGAGTTTTACTTCTGGTATTGTAAGGATGGACAGTTTCGAAATTAGCTTGAAAGATACTGTCGGAAAAATGCCCAAAGATATTGGGAGACAATTCATCTTCTTCGACTGTTTCTTCTTCAACCACATCTTCAGAAATTTCGAGCGGGACTAAGTTATCATGTGCTTCAAGGATTTTTTCTATAGCATATTGTAGGATTTCGAGATTCAAGCCTTCAGTGTTTAGGTTTGGCCGGTTTGAGAAAAAAGGTTTTCTAAAAGGGGGTTTGTAAGTCCCTTTGCTTGAAGATGTTTCTTCAGCTGATCTCCTTAAGTCTACGACTTGATTTGACAATTTTTGGATGACCTTTTGTAAACTTTCTAGATTTGGACTCTCTGATTGAGTTTTGGTTTGTGGAGGTCTAGGAAGAATTTCTATCTTCTTCTTAGAATATGGGGTAATCTTCGCCTCGTTGCTAAGATTATCTTTTAGGCTTAGAATATTTTTCTTGATTTGGCTTGCCTCTTCGAAGACTTCCAATAATGTTTCCTTCTTAGACCTTTTTACCCAAATTGCTATATTCTGGTGTAGGGTATTGGTGTAATATGCGACAAGATTTTCAGCAGGCATTGAATCAACGGGGATTCAATTTTTTTAATGTGAGGAACTTTTGATTAAAATATTTTATTTTTTCCTTAGGGTTCATCTTTAAGCTGGAGAGTTCCATGACTAAGACTTTGGGAGATTTATCATCTCCGAATTTCTTAAGGAAACAAGACTCAAATTTGTCCCAAGATACAATGGTGTGGGGTTGTTGGGAAAAATATGTTGTAGAGGCGTTTCCTTCAAACGTATAAGGAAAAAGTCTACATACTACATCTTCATGTTATACACTTCGGAGTCTAATGGGTAGCATGAATTTATTTATGTGATCCTCGATTATTTGCTTAGAGTCTGGATCAAATTTAGGGAGCCATTTCTCTAGATGTTTAGGAAAAGGGTGTTGGGGCCCAAGTATGGCCACAACATCTTGATCAAGCCAGGGTCTGGTGGGATTGTTTGGATTTTCCATGGGCGTAGGTGGTGTCGAAGGCTGAGATGAAGAAGTGCCTTCATCAGATGACTCTTCTCCCAAAGAGGAAGGAGATGAATGAGGTGGTGAAGGTGGGAAACCAGATCCTTCGACTGTAGGAGTGAGGATGTGATCTAAATCTGTGGAGTTTCGGAGCAGACCAGTGCCTTCAAGTTGCTCTTTGATATCAGAGAAATCTAGAGGTTGATTCAGTGGCTGACCTAGTTGTCTGATACGAGCCAAAGCACCGTGTGTCCTTAGAAGTGACTAAAGAACAATTTCTTGTACGTCAGACCCTTGAGGGTTTGGTGTTACTGGCTCAACGATAATCTGTGGATTTTCATTTGAGGTAGTTTTTGTTTGAGAGCTAACACTATTTTCAGAATGACTCCTTATTACAATAGGGGAGCGGGTGTCTGGGGGAGGAGTCTTGCGACTTCCACGTGCCATCAATCGTGTTCATGCCCTCCTTCTAGCGCCATTTGTTGACAGGCGAAAATGACCGTCCGTCAATTGGAAGAACAAGTCTGGTCCGAGGTTGTCTAAATAACCTAATCCATTTGATATAAATTGCTCTGACGGGTTTAATGGCTCCGTTGGCCAATCTAAGAATCCTAAAAGAGGCAAAATGAAAGAAAAGAAATAATAACTAATCACTAAATTAGTATATATATGTACATATATTATAATGCAACTGTAATAAGCGTATTTAAACAAAAGATTGATTACTTTTATACATACATTATTTACAAACTACAAGTTTTGATCTAAACTTGCTAAACTCTATGTGACAAATGATTTCTTCGCAAAAGCAGATAAAGAAAGCACATAATTTTTTTTCTTTTTTTTTTTTTATAACTCAAAAGGACTAGTAAGAACAAATTCTATGAAACAAAACATATGGATAGTTAAAATCCAAACCATACATCTATGTTCCAGTGATGAGTAGAAAAAGAAAAGGAAAATAAATGATCTAACATGTTAGTAAGTTAACGCTATGTATCCAGACATCTGTATGATAGAGAATATCCAACCACTTTGTCCAAGAGGGAAACCTACAACGAACCTTAAGATTGTTCCGAATATATGTGAAACAATGTGTTGGACACTGAGTTTCAATAACATAACATATGATACAAATAGTCACAGTGATGTTATGATTTACAAGCAATTACAGTGAGATAAATCTTATTGTAATAACTTTGCATTTAAACATTCAACAAAGAATTAACGATAAATCTCATCATTTGAGTTGAATAGATGATCACCCTATATAATATCTGAAGCATCACATATAGACAACATTTACATAGGAATTATTCCAACAACACAATAGATTATGAAGACTAAAGCTGTCGATAATCTATTGTCATATTAGAATAAAAAGAACTTAAACAAAGATACCATACACAAGAAGCTGAAGCCATAATGTGTATTGTTGTTTCATTAAAGTCTGTAAATTAATCGTCCACCTTCAACTCCAGGCTAAGATGATCTGGATTGAAGAAAATTACAAGTATTTAAAGAGTTTAGAAAATCTAAACCTCCCATCTTGTGGGAGATCAAATCTTTAAAAATGATTTATTAACTACAAAATAGAGGGTGATGTAACCACTCCATATCACACTATATCTCTCAGAACTGAGACAAACTTCTTTTTGTTTCCCCCAAAAAAAGGCTAAAGAAATGGCTAATAGGATTAGCAATAGTCCATATCACCATATCATCATCAATTACTTGATATCCTGAGAGAAAAAATGAAAACAAAGGATTTTAGATATTATTAAAACCAATAATTAGCACAAATTCAAATGAAGATTAAATGGCTACAGAATCAGCTGATTCTGTAGCTAGTTTTAATTTAACGACAAAAATCGAATTAAATGTATAAAAATAGGAAAAATGAATAAAATACAACTAAGGCAATCAAATAAATCTTTACCTTATAACTGCATGCTAAATGTGATTCACAGAATCTCAGAATTGACCACTGCTATAACACTCTCAACATTCTTAACTATTATATTCCCAGTCCTTTTCAAATGCTTATCCTGCCTTTGAACATTGGACTTTAACCCATCATTTTCATCCTTTAATGAGTCGATCTGAGTAGTGAGGGTTTTGATTTGCAATTGAAGAGTAGGTATGTTTGCATAATACTTGTCAATCCAAAATAGACAAACTTCACACCGTGGATCTGTGGTAGTTGTTTGATGTCCACGGCCATGTGTCAGAATGTCTCCACTGATGCCTGTGGTGTTTTTATCAATCTTGATACCCGAAAATCCTTGGTTTTGCTTCAGGAAGGGTGGAAAATTATCTACGAAATTATAGGCCTGGCTGAGATCTAGTTTGAGGCAAGGAGGGTCTTCTTCTACCAAGAATCTCTCAATCTCAGATCGGATCTCTCATGGACCTCGATCATTTTGATCAAGCTCATATGAGAGTTCAATTTATTTTGTAGGCTCCTAGAGATCAACCTACCTACCCTTTTATTTTTAAACCCTATATTTGTGTCACCCTTAGACTGTTTGCACGAAGGATTGTTTGCATTTTTAGCAGAGGTGTCAGGGTAGGCGTGCTTCTCACGACCATGCAATTCAAAGGCTGTCGGTCCAACATCTGTTTGTTCGGGAATAGACTCATTGAGGATGACCCTATCACAGGATTCTTTAGATGAAAGGACTGCTTTGTGAATGGCAGTGATTTCGTTTTCTTCCATCATTGGCTTATCAACCTCTACGGGACTAGGTGCAATGAAACCATTTCGAATTAGGAAGGCGTCCCAATGATCATTTTGAAATTTTAGTCAATGAACTAACAACATATTTATCAACTCGTGATGAAATAGACTGTAGTTTAAATGCTGTCTCTTATACCTTTTGGCCATCTTATACAGACTTCTCAATAAATAAAAAGGCATATTCAACTAAAACCCGATGAAGTTCATCAACAAACGCATGTGATAGAGGAAAACAAGGCCAAAGTTACCCTTGCATGTAACAAATTGTCTCAGGATTGCTAATAAACCATGCCACCGAGTTTTCGACAATGATACGAGCATACCTTTATCACAACATATGATCTTTCTTGAGGTAAAGAACAGGATCCACGGTACCTCCTCTACCTTGACATTTAAAAGCCATTTATTCTCGCTAAGTGGAAGACCTGTCACATGTCCTAAAAATTCCTCGGCGACCTCCATCTGAATGTCTCCTACCTTGGCTTGGTAGCCATCAAAAGAGGGGGAAAATTCTTGGGCATTTTGCAAGTTAAAACCCTGAAATTTCTCAAGAAATTCAAGCCAACCTTGACCTTTAAGGTCTTCCCTTGCATCATCACACAGGAGAAGGGTTTGTGAACCATTGGGTTCAATCCTTACGACTAAGGCCATGAGGGTTCGGAAGGCACAAAAAAAAAACACAGTGAGTATGAAAGGTTTATGGAATAGAGAAGACCGGAGCGAAATCCCAGAAACAAAATTCATCAATACCCTACAACGCATGAAGAGGGGTTCTTCTATATAGAAGGACAGGCGTTTTGAGAAATGAGTGCCAAGAGTACATACGAAACCCGAGACTTAGCTCAAAATGATGGGCCTATTGTTGTCAGACTGCCACCTCCCACAGGGTACAGGCTATGACTAGGTTCATTCAAATTTTATCATTGCACCACAAGGTGGGGTTGATTTCTAAAGTTTGGAAGAAAAAAAAAATATTTTGTGAACTGAAGGGTAATGACAAGAATAGTTCTTACCAAGATCCATAACGATAAATAACATAGTTTAAGTTCAATGTATTTTTGGTGTTTCAAATAAAATTCAAAGCACACTTCATAATCAATGAGCCACTTTAAAGAAATCAACAAGATGGGGTTAACAACAAAAATAGCCTTGATTAAAAAGAAACTGTAAAGACATTTGTCTTTCATAAACCTTAGATAAAATGGTAATAAAATCATAAGTTTTAATGCTTCGTTCATGCTTTCATTCATGAACGAAGCATAAAAAAGAAGAAAGGAAAACACTAGGAATAACCGAAACATCATATTCATAGTTTCAAAAATTGCTTTCGGAAAGTAATAACCTTATAACCATCATAGGCAGCTACATAATTTATTATTTGTTGTTTTAAAGGTGAAAATATATAGGGATGCCAACAAGGAGGTGTATCAAGATCTATTTAAGACAATCATGTATGTATGCGGGATGAGTATTAATCTACCTATGTACATACGTGGGATGAGTGTGGAAATCCCGCATACATGAAGATGCAACCCTTTTACAAGGGTGCGCACCTCCAAAACATAAAATTAAACTTAAAAAGATGAATTAAAATAAGGGAGAGTTTGATTTGTACTTACTTGGTCCAAGTGTGAGGGTTTTTCATCCGTCGTAGCTCCTTGAATAATCCTTTTGAGGAAGAGGGTTTTTGGACTTTTTGGTTATTTTCCAAATTACAATGGTAAAAATGAGTTGTACACCTCTATTTATAAACGTTTTTGGCCATTTTTCCCTAATTTGGTCCCCTTTTCCCCAAGTCTTGACTTGGTACCTACTTGAGTTCTCTTTTTAGTTATTTTTGGGTCGTTCTAACGAACTTGTCCTTTTGGTTTGGTGATTTTATTGAGATGGGTTACACCTATATCATCCCATGGTAAAAACCATTTTTTCAACTATTGCATAAAGTTTAGGTTTTCACCTCCTACATTTTCCATATTGTTGATTTTTCCTCTTTTCCATAGGATCGATCCCACCGAAGTGTGACACAGAACCTTATTAGTTTCTTTAGAAGTCTCATAATTAGGTGGTAGAGCCTACCTCTACATGGATTCCCTAAGTAGATCGTTTGTTGCATTTTGACATCCATGCTATGCGTTTTATCCATAGGCGTGGGAGTCCTTGTTAGTCCCGCCATGATTATGTATTGAAGCCTCATTATTCTTTCTAGTCATCATTCTTTTCCTTACCCATGGGAATCCCTAAAGAGCATGGTTTTTTGTCTTTCAAGCTTGCTTAAATTTTGAAAGCAACATCCAATGAGAGTTTATTTATTCTTTTCAATCTCATCTGGATTACTTGAGAAAAGAATCCCCCATGGAGTCTTCATTAATCCCTTTTCAGACTCTCTAAAAATGAAAAGATTTTCGAGTGATCTTTTTTCCCTTCACACTCACCAAACTCAAATCTGAAGGCACATATTTTCTGCAATAGTTTACCCCTTTTTCAGGCTAGATAGATAATTTTACGAATAAAGGTATACCCTAGGAACTTCGGTTTTCTAGGAGAGTATTTTTAGGCATAATTTTAACCCTTTTTCAGGACCGAGGGACTAAATTTTTGAAAAAGGAACATTCTCCTTGGTTTTTGTTTATCTATTTTTCAGGCCTTGTAGATTACTTACAAAAAATGAACCCCCTCAGAGTCCATATTTAATCTCTTTTCAGACTCCCTAAATATGAAAAGATTGTTGAGTGACCTTGTTCCTTTCACACTCATTAATTGGTCTAGAAAGAACATCTATTTGGCATAAGTTTAACCCTTTTTCCAACCAATATATTATCTAGAAAAAAGCTACGCATTGGGAGACTTGTCTCGTTGGAAGAGTTCTCCTAAGTTATATTTTATACTTTTTCAGGATAAGGAGACTAAAATTAGAAAAAGGTTGTGAGTCCATAGTTAAGCTCTTTTCAGACTCCTTAAAATTGAAAAGATCATTGAGTTATCTTGTCTCAATCATACTCATTAAAATTGTTTTGAAGAGACATCCTTTCGATATAAGTTTAACCCTTTTTCGAACTGATTAGACTAGTTGCGAAAAAGGAACTCCCTGGATTCTTCTTTATCATTTTTTCAGACTCTCTAAACGTGGAAAAAACACCAATCTTACCTTCTATGAGCTCGTAAAAATTCACATGGAAGGAGTCTTGTTGTGTCATGCGTCATCATTTCACATGTATCATCCTTGTGTATTTGGCCTAATTTTGGCTCCATGTTGCTCTCAATTGGACCTTTAAATCATTCCTTATACACAAGCCTTGCAACACTTTTTTCCCTTTCCGATCTAACACCTTCACCCATGGAGAATTTTTCCCTGAGTATCCTTATCCTTCCCATGTCTCCTTGCACTAAGAACCATTATGTTCCATGTGATCGGAACCAATTTTCTTGACCGTGACACTCGTTCATCCTTTGTAACGTAGCATTCTTTTATTCTTTTTCAAGATCGTTAAAAATTTGAAAAAGAAAAAAAAAATCAAATATTCCAAAAAGAGGGGATAGGATATACATTCTCTTTTATTCGGCAACAATATAGTCTCCCTTGGACAAAGAGCATCCTTTCATTTCTTCACCAAGCATTGGGATCTAGTATGACCTTAGGAAGTTGTTCTCACTACATAGAGTTGTGTCCTCCTCTATTTGGTTACTCTTCCAAACATATGGATATTTTGTGGTGTCTCCTGTATCACAAACTTATGTCAATATTATGTTGCCTGAGTCTCATCATTTTTCATGCTTTTGTCCAAGGGAAGTTTTGTCCATCCTGAGTCGTCCATTCTATAGTTTCTCTCTTGACTTTGCTGAGTTGGCCATCCTGAAAGTCCAGTCAAGGCCAAATTCAAAATCAATAAAGTTTTGTGCCTGACGATTGAGATCCTCCAGTATTTTCTTGATTCCATGTCAAAGACCTCAAAGTAGTGAGTATTACATTCCTATTGTACTCCTTCCTGAGCTATTGAATATATTGAATTTGTTTCTCGAGCTATGAAGTCCTCATCTCCATCCACATGCATCAATACTTCCTGAAGATGCATATTATATTGTACTTAAATATCATCAAATGATTTTGAGATGTATATCCGTTGTGTATTTCTCATGACTACACTTTATATAGAAATTTCTATGACATGGATTTGTAGTGTACTTGATCGGTAGCCATGATTAGTTCATCTCGAGCATGGGTATGCCCTCCTCAGAGATATTATCATTGTTTTGTAGATGGAACCTCTCGAACTCTAGTCCTGGGCTCACTCGACTCTGTGCCTTCCCACTGGTAAAGATATTGTAATGTATTTGGGTAATCAATTTCTCTTCTGATCTCACACATTAGGGGGCATCTGTTATAGTCCAAAAATTCCCTACCTATGCATACATGGCATTGGAATTTCCACTTACAAAATTTGCCAAATTGTTGTTGAGGATCCTTTTTAAAAACCATTTTTTGGAACTTGTATGTGCCCGGTTGAACTAACGACCTCATACACATGTTATTTGCATACTAGTTAACCCATGTACATATGTAAGTTGCATGCTAGACAACCCAACTTTCCCTCCAAAAGTTTCAAAAAATATGTAATTGCAAGGAATTCGGTAGAGTTTACGGGCTATCGAGGGTTTCCCAATCATTTCACCCATTGTAGCCCAGCCCCAAACCAAATAACCATATTTTTTTCATGTAAAAAGAGGTCATGGGGTCCCATTTACAACATCGATCAAGAGAACAAAGAAACTCTACAAAAATCACTTTCCCTTCTAGACCAAATATTTGGATACCTTTCTGAGATTTGGCCTCAACATTCTCCTCCATCCCCTTCTCCTTATACAACATTTTCCCTTTTCCCAAGAGATCATTTGGTTGTGAGAGACAAGAATGGGAATGATGCACTTGGAGAAACAATAAGAGGAGCCCGAACCTAGTTCGTGGAGCATTTTCCAATGAGAAGGTTGTAATATTTCCAATCTTTGTATGGAATACAAGAGTTCTTTCCTATCCCAATACATTGTGTCTTTATATCTTTATTGATTAATGCATCTATGCTTATATTTGAATATTGAAAGTAACAAGTAGAGATTGTATATTTGTATCATTGTTTTCCTAAGTATTCTTGTAGGTCATCTTTGAGAGTCTAGAAAGCTACAAAGGCGAATGAGGTCTACATCAAATGTTAGGACCAAAGGTACACCTATTGATGTTCTTTCCTCTCTCTTGTATTTCAGTTTAGATAGTTTTTGGGTAGCTTAGGAATAGAACTTTATTCTAAGGAAAGTTAGTGCTCTGACTATACCTCGACCCAATATAGTAATAGAGGGATTTTCCCCGCTAGAAAAACTCAACAGATTTTCAAAGGCAATTGCTACTAGAATGTTTCATATTATGGAAGCGAGAAGGGAAAATCTCTCAAAGGAGGTGCTATCATGTTTTGGTAGTGGATCCTAATCATGTTTCATAAGTACACCACTAAACGTTACAGAAGCCACCGAGCTCTAGTGTCAATAGAACTCATAGGTGTCGAAAGACCATACAAATGTCAAAGCGACTATACCAAGTCTACGTTTTTTCATATTTCAGTATGGTATTGTGTACAAGTTACATGTCACTGGAAATGACTCTTCACTTAAGATTTATGGTTTTTCATGGATTGTATTAGTTGGCCTCATTTATATATTTAAGGTGTTCACATTTACACAAAAATTATTAGTAAATTTCCAATTATTGTTATATCTCATACATGGAACTACATTTATGTCATTTGTAACTAGTTGTTCATTTGTTTCTTTCTATTGCATGGAAGCCTATTGTGAAGAGGATTAAGTTATGGAAGTAAATCCATTCACTTAGCCATCTATACAATTTGGGAATGGGCATAATTGTATCCTCGTTGCATATGTTCATGGTTTCCTTTTGTATCAACATTCCAGATACACCTTATGTTCAATCAAGATTTTAGTTGTGGGTTAGAAATCTCTCTTATTCTTTCAAGGAAGCTGGCATGTGTTGAAAACCTTTACGTTTATGAAGCCTTTGTATATTGAACACCTTTAATAGAACTCATACCAAAGTTGAAAGTACCCAACAAGTGCTATATAGGTGTCAATAGTATGTTCAAATCATATACCAGGTCAAAGCCAATGAGGATTGACAACATGGGAACTTAGTGTCAACTCCCGAATGACAAGCAACTTGAAGAGCACCCAAGTTTCAAGATGGGTTGGTTATAGAATTGTTGGAAGATGATAAAGCTGGTGGCTTTGGTAGTACTATTTATGTGCATATTGAGTCATCATACATTGTTAACATGCATGAATTGGATATGAATCATATGAAGGACTTCACATTTATTCATGGATATATAGAACCTGCAATGGTCATACTTTATGAGAGGGAGTCTACATGGATAGGGTGCCTAGCCTAGGAGAATTACACATACACTTGGGACATAGATTCATACTACACAAACATAAAACAAAACTTTTAGAGTGCTCAATTCCTATAGTCATGCATCCAAGCATCCATACAGTTTGTTGAAACCAAGTGTCAACCTACCTCCAAGAATCATGCATTCAATAAGTTCCCATCCCTAGATAATTTTCATAGAACAAATAACAATCCATAGAAAAGATGGAATTTTTTCTATGATATTATTGTAGCTTTGGATCATGAAGTATTTTATGGGTATCATTGGATGAATAGATCTACAAAATTCAAGGTGAGGTGATTTTTCTCAAACCTTAGTCATTGCAGGATTCCCTCTTAACTTGAACAACTTATTTCTGCAACAAACTTTGATTTGTTCCAATCGATTGTGATTTTTGGTGGAGGGAGAGCCCGTTGAGTACATTTTTTAGCTCTGATATAGAATTTTGTGGAACCAAATGCAAAATATTCTCACAAAAGTTCAAGTCGAGGTTTCAGTTTTTCAACATAAACTAACCTATGAAGTCTAGGAATACAATGACAATTGCAATAAACCTGAGAGCACCACATTTATGAAAGAAGAGTATTAGGTGACAAATTATCTTGCAACTACATGATTCCAGAGATTGAAGACAAATGGTAGAGAATTTGGCAAGTAAGCTCCAAATCCCATATTTCCAGGAATGAAATAAACTAATTGAAGATTAGTTCCAGGTTTGATTGCATGTGGAAGTCAAAGCTCCAGATTCAAGGGAATTAGAATTCAACACTCATTGAGCATTTCAAGGGAATACATCTTCCATATTCAAAGATATTTGTGTTATCTCCAAAGTATACATTGAATATTTCTTTTGAGATCGTAACATAAATTCTTCTTCACCCATTCCAAATATTTTGTAACCATTTTTTAGATTTAGTCTATTCAGAGTTGAATGATATATTTTATTTTCCTAAAAGTCGGTAATAGATTGTATCATGTAATTTCTATAAATTTTATAGGAGATATTCCTCTTAGAGGGGAGAGGGGGGTTTGGTTTTGGGTTTTGAAGCCTATTTTGTATACATAACTGAGGTTAATGTACTTATGTTTAATTACTAAAGATTCTTGTGAATTCAAGTATCAAATTGTGCCTTTCTTATGTTTTCATCTTTGTTTCTACTTATTTTAATGTGATGAATGTCGATGTAGGATGAATGTGATGACTCTCGATGTAGGATATATTGATGGTTAATCTTTTATAGATTCTTGAGCAGTAAAGGATTTACTGTAATTTCCTGTACCTCATAAAATCTCATTCAAGTACATATGTTCATGATTAGAAAGGATTTCTGGTTATTGAACATTCATTCTTATGGATATATTAATAGAACATGACGTGAGATTGATACATTCACAATTGTGCTTGTCCCATTCTTTTCACTTACACCATTAATTCAAAATANATATTTTGTAACCATTTTTTAGATTTAGTCTATTCAGAGTTGAATGATATATTTTATTTTCCTAAAAGTCGGTAATAGATTGTATCATGTAATTTCTATAAATTTTATAGGAGATATTCCTCTTAGAGGGGAGAGGGGGGTTTGGTTTTGGGTTTTGAAGCCTATTTTGTATACATAACTGAGGTTAATGTACTTATGTTTAATTACTAAAGATTCTTGTGAATTCAAGTATCAAATTGTGCCTTTCTTATGTTTTCATCTTTGTTTCTACTTATTTTAATGTGATGAATGTCGATGTAGGATGAATGTGATGACTCTCGATGTAGGATATATTGATGGTTAATCTTTTATAGATTCTTGAGCAGTAAAGGATTTACTGTAATTTCCTGTACCTCATAAAATCTCATTCAAGTACATATGTTCATGATTAGAAAGGATTTCTGGTTATTGAACATTCATTCTTATGGATATATTAATAGAACATGACGTGAGATTGATACATTCACAATTGTGCTTGTCCCATTCTTTTCACTTACACCATTAATTCAAAATATTTGAGTATTGGGTTCACTTGCCTTCTTTTCATGGATGTTGTGCGTGAATCTGAGAGTTGTATTTGAGTTGAGAATCCAAAACCAAAGTCTACCTGATCCACCATCCCAAACAAACAAACAATTATATTTCAAGATGTGTTAGGCATAGTTCTAATGTAGTCTTAGAACATCTCTAGTGCTAACATATTTTGGCACCGTTGTTGGGGAGCGGGGGAATGAGGAGATCATTCCCTCTGTGTACGACAATGAATACAACTAGTTCATAATGGTGAAAAAGGATTGGTGATAGAATTGAATGCATCATTCACTTGGAAAATCCATGGTTGAAGAATCCATGGGAGACTCCACTGGTTCAAAATTTCAAAACAGTGGATGATATTTTAGCTCAGACGTATGCAATTTTTTGTTTCTCTAATGTACATGATTTTCCCAATCCTATGCCTAACAGAGATGAATGCGAAGATTCTCTTCCAAGGCTTAGGGGATATGATTGGGAAGTCCTTGCTGAGCATTTATTGGATTTCCATGAGTAAATGCATAATATTTATATTGTTCATGAGGATGTCTTGAAGAAGATGTTCATATATTATTTGGAGGGAAATGCACGTGAATGGTGTAGATCTCTCCTTTCTCCTAGTATTGCTTCATTACGATATTTTCATGTAATATTTAATTCTTATTGAAAATGGAATTATTCTATTGATTTCCTTTATGAAGGGTGTTTTGAGGAATTCAATCTATTTTATAAGGAATCTTCCAGTTTTAAAGATCAAGATACTTGTAATGAAGAAATTATTGTAGAAGAAATTATTCCTCACGATTTTCATGAGTTTTCTAATGGTCTTCATTATGATGTGCTTTCACAAGATATTAGAGTAGAACTAGATAAACAAGTCTCTGAATTTCTATATGAATTTCTATATGTTGTATTTTCATGTAATATTTAATTCTTATTGAAAATGGAATTATTCTATTGATTTCCTTTATGAAAGGTGTTGTGAGGAATTCGATCTATTTTAGAAAGAATCTTCCAGTTTTTCAGATCAAGATACTTATAATGAAGAAATTATTTTAGAAGAAATTATTCCTCACAATTTTCATGAGTTTTCTAATGGTCTTCATTATGATGTGCTTTCACAAGATATTGGAGTAGAAGTAGATAAAAAAGTCTTTGAATTTCTATATGCTGTAAGTTTTCATGTTTATGATGAATGTGAATATGTCCTTACTCCAATTATAGATCATGAACACTAGTGATTATAGATCATGAACACCAGTGATCAATAAGCTTTACATCACACTCCATTACATGCTTAAAGGGTCTCCTTCACCTCAATTATATATGAGAGAGTGAGAGGAGAACAATTATCATGATGCATGTGGGATGAATTGGACTAAGTTTATGAAATGTTATAGGCATGTAAAACACTAGGACTTTCTGGGTGGTCACCCATCCCAATACTACTTTATCCTGAGCACTCTTCACTACGAAGTTCTAATGGGATCTAGTGCATTAACCCTATGTTGTAGACATGTACATAAGACCACTAGGAAATCATTACATGATTTCTGTAATTAATAAATGAAGATGACATTACATTCCATTCTCCATCAAAAGGGTGAATATCATGGTTTATCAAAACTATAGGCTCAAAATGGTAATTCACTGGAAAAGGTGGATGGCCACCGAGATCTCCAGATTTCTTTTCAGCAAACATCGATGAAAATCCTTGAAGGAAGTGAAAGTAGCTTGGAGAAATCTTCGGTTTTTCAAATTGGAACCAGTAATAAAGCAAAGGATACTCATAAAAAATGCAATTTTCAGACTCAGCAGGAAAATAAAGCTTTCATTAAGGTAGTCTTTTGCATTTTTGATGATCCCGTGTCATATTATATTGAGTCTTTGAATGGTATTAACTTAGCATTATTTTTATACAAAGAAGGTGGATATGATGATTATTTGAAGTCACATCTTTTTATATTGTTGTTTCTCTTAATAATCATTAGTTAAGGGAGAATCTATTGGTGTAATCTGTTGCTTGAATTGTTATATTGGAAAATTGTTTTTACTTGATCTGATTGATTCAACTGGTTAAAGTAGGACTGGAAATAAATAAGATCGATTTCGAGCATTGGCGTGCAATAGGTTAAATAAGACTCCATAGCCAAATGGCAACAAAGCACTGGTGCATAATAGTTTCAGATTTAGGTCGAGCATTTGGTTTGCAGATTGTTTTTTATTATGTGGGTCATTTCAGTTTGAAATAAATGAGCAATGTTGTCTCAGGAAAACAATACGTATTTACAGGTTTTCAAGGATGGATGAAGTTACCGAGGTCTGCTTGTTATTAATGATTTGTAGGAAATCACTATCCCCAGAAGAAGCCAATGTTAGCACCTAAATCTACCACATTTTGAATTTTTAGGAAAGTTTTTGAATTTTTAGGAAAGTTTTTGAATTTTTACCAATTTTGTGCAAACTCCGTGAAGCCTCACATCTTCTCAAAACATTTAATCCGGTAAAGTTTTTGACTTCTGGTAGAAAAATCAGCAGATTTGAAAAGGCAATCGCTAGTTTCATGTTCCAGTAGCGAAATGGGAAAATCTTTCAAAGGAGGCGCTATCATGTTCAAGTAGCGGATCATCATCGTGTTTCATAGATGTTACACAAGCCACCGAGCTCTAGTGTCAAGAGCACTCATAGGTGTCGAAAGAGCATACAAATGTCAAAGCGACTATACCAAGTATACGATTTTTCATCTTTCAGTATGGTATTATGTACAAGTTACATGTCACTGGAAACAACTCTTCACTTCAGGTTTATGGTTATTCGTGGATTCTATTCATCGGCCTCATTTTGATATTTAAGTTTTTT
>SNQJ01S0003396.1:209385-230017 GCA_010110895.2 Picea sitchensis | reverse complement strand
CCAAGAACCATGTGTTTCACAAGAAAAGTAAACACATTGACACTCGGTTTCATTTCATACGCGAGCTAGTCAATAATGGGGATATTGCAGTACAATTTTGTGGTTCTCGAGATCAGCTTGCTGATATCTTTACAAAGCCACTAGGAAAGTCAGGTTTTTATTTTCAGAGACATCACTTAGGCATAATCAGCCTTGATGATTGTAACTGTTAAGTTTAAGAGGGAGTATTAAACATATTGTAACCTCAACAGTCTGATTGTACACTGCCAGTTGTACTGGACAACTATACTTTCTATTTTTGTCTTTCTTAAGCCTATTTAGCTTAGCTATTTCCCTTTACATTGTATCTTCTCAGAACTTCGTTTTTGTACTCTTCTTCATACATTTCAATATATTGTTCTATTCTTTTCTCTTTGCATTTCTCTTTACCCCACAATTTATCAAACATGAGAGCACCACATTTATGAAAGAAGAGTATTAGGTGACAGAGTATCTTACAACAATAGGATTCCATAGATTGATGAAAGATGGTGGAGAATTGGAAAAGTCAACTCCAATCCCATATTTCCAGGCATGAAATAAATTAATCAAAGATTAGTTCCAGGTTTGAGTGCATGTGGAAGTCAAAGCTCTAGATTCAAGGGAATTAGAATTCAATGGTCATTGAACACTTCAAAGGAATAAAATATTCCAAATTCAAAGACGTATTTTTTTATTCTTGGTTGCCTTCAAGCATCCAAACTCTGGCACTGTCGTCATGACTGTCAAGTGATATCATGACCCAACGAGTCTAGATAATGCACCAATCACCAAGGTACCTCACCCATCCTCTCAGATCGGCATGTATAGAATTCACTTCCTAATTCATCGCAATGAGTTGTCCAATGTGCCTCATCAAAGAGTGAGGCAACTCCCTCAAGACACCTCCACAACTTCATCCAAATATACCTAATTCCACCACTAGACTCATCCAAGCAATTCGTCCTAAGATATCTGCACATTCTCCAAACCAAGGTGTCCCGACCACTGCATGACTTCTTCGAATTTGCATCACTTGAGTCACCCTCAAGTCTGTTTGTTCTCACCACAAAAGAAAATTGCACTTGAACCACCAAGTCATTTGTATTCCCTTCAAAGAACTCACTGCAAGAATTAGAAAATGTAAGAACTCAAAACCAATCATACCTTTCCAATGACATCCTTGGATGCACCATGGTTGAATTATGATGTCCTATAACTTCACTTGCCGAAGAAACCGACTTTGTGCATCAAATCCACTCAATCACTGTACAAATCTCTAGAAATCAACAATACCTTTGTTGCAATACAACGTTGAGTCCATCCATCCACTTCATAAATCCATCTAAGTCCCAAAATTCAGATACAACTAGCCAAAATAGTTTCCAATGTCTTTCCATGTCCACACCTTGATTGTTTCTTCTTCAAGGCATCATGCATCTTCCGCCTGACTGTCATGTCATACTGCTACTAACTGATTGTTGTAACTCTATGAAGAGTTTCCTCGTCTAAATCATTTAATCAAACCACTCATCCAAAAACCCAACTCAACTCAACTACTATTCTCGGTGATGCACTACACAAAGACATCATGATCGAAATGTTCCATGCCAACTTTCTTATGTGGAGATCCTATAGGTTTCCTCAAGTCATTCACCCAAGTGCTTCAACTTGTTTCAACCCAAAACTAATCTCCTTCACAATCACTTCTGCGATCACCCTTTACGCTTCTCTTATATGATCACTTTTGTGGTTAGATCTACAACAAGTCATGCGACAAATCCTACATTCATATGCCTTTCCCAATTGTTTAGTTCACCCAATGAATTCTACACCTCGTCTCTCAATTTGTGCACAACATGTCTGACATTCAATTCCATCACGAATCAAACCAATCATGTCTGTACCCTAAATTTCTCTACGATCAAGTCTATGACAAGTTCTTTGATGAACTTTGCAATGAGTTCTTTGATCACCCACCTTGTCCAAGTGCTTTGTCGCACCCCAAAATCTCCTCTTGACCTTATACAAGGTTTGGGCCTAGACTGACCTTCCATCGTACCATCAACCAAACATTTGTCATAAGTTTGATGCAAAGTCTGTGACAAACTAATTCTCTCCACCGAATGGTTCACCCAGTCTGTGAACATTCCCATTGAACTGCATTTGCAACAAAATTCCTTCAAAGATTGCTCTAATACCATTGAGCATCAAAATAGTGGTGAAGATCTCTCAAACTCTTCTCCAAAATATGCAACAAATTGGTTCTGATACCATATATCATAGAGATAGTGGTGAATATCTCAACAACCCTTCAAGAAAACGTACAACAAATAAGCTCTTATACCATCTATCATCGAGATAGTGGTGAAGATCTCCCCATCCCTTCTCCAAAATTTGCAATGAATATGCTTTGATACAATCTGTCACGTCCCCATAGTGTGCTTAGCAGAATTTTGCAATCGTGCACCTCTTGAAAACATGTGACACCGCAATGTTCCTCACCTGGATGCTTGGAAACACCAAGGATACATCATTCGGACTATGCCTCTTCACCTAGAGCATACCCATACTCCATTCTAGGCTATCAATGAGTCACACTACTAATATACTGCAAGTCTTGTATACTTAAAACAATTGTTAATAGCTTAACACTTAGTCATATTTAAGCATACATCGATGAACATGCAAAACCAAGAGAAAAACAAAAGAACAAATGAAATACATACACAGAATTAGTGCGAGCGACATAAACCATACCTAACACGTAGATAAGTCTTTGTTATTGTGAAATAGTTACAATATGAGAACTATTGGCTCAGTTTACAGATTCAACAAAGTCACACAACTTCCTTCACCTTACCAAGAGACTCATAAACAGAGTCATCACACCAAGGATCTATGTTGGAACCATCTCTACAACCTCCTATGGTGCACCTTAGATGTGCCCTCAACCCCATAATTGTTGTCTCTCTATTTCCATAGACTTCACAGATTTCAGTTTTGTCTCACACATGCATCCAACATACCTGCATTTTTAGACTTCCCCAAAATCGACCCAAAAAGAGGTTTCTCCACTAGTGCATGGAATCCACCTCAAGGAAGCAAAAGTCCTCCCATGTGGAGAAACTTGGCTCCTTGAGGGAGATTTCCTCTCTTTATCTTTCCTTTTAAATGTAGAGTTCCTCTTGCTCTCCTTGTCTTCAAATCTTCCTTCCTTGGTTGTGTGTCATTGTTCTCTTATAGGGACTCCAAAGTTCACTATCACGAACCATTGCATCCTTTGGTGGTGTTATTCCCATTCATGAACACATGTGTCCAAATGAATCATTGTGTGTCTTTGTGGGCCTATTTTACCAAACAAATTGTCGCACCCCTTCGTGAACCCAATCACAAAAATGAGCCCATGTGTGTGTGATCCATTGTGCCTCTAGGGACCGACAAGCCTAACCGTGGTGCACCCCTCATGTTGATGCTCCCCAGTCTCTTGGACGGTTCATACTTTGTCAAGCCCCTTGGTGTGTTCGCATGCACAAGGTACCCACTTGCCCAACTCGTGAAAAACTTGGGTGCCATAGAAACCCTATGTTCTATCTCCTTGAGGAATTGAACGAGGGCCTTTGCTCCCTTCTAGTTGAATACCTTACAATTTGGAACTCATTCAATAGAAAATTAGTTGTGTATATCATCTCATCAACATAAAGACAAACTATTAAAATGTTATCTTGTTGTTCTCTTTTAGTATAGAGTGTGGGCTCATTGTTGTTGTTGTTGAACCCATTGTTGAGAAATCAATGCTACTATACCATAGTCTCGGAGGTTGTTTCAAGACACATAAGGATTTCTTTAATTTCTACACCTTTTTCTATTGACCTTTGATTTCAAGCCCTGGTGCCTGATCTACATAATTTCCTCATCTAGGATACAATTTAATAAAGTGGGTTTAACATCCATCTATTAGATTGGCCACTTTCTTTAGGCTGAAATAACCAAAACTACTCTTAAAATATCCAAATGTGCTACTGGAGAAAACATTTATCCATAATCAATACCATGTTGAGATAACCCTTTTTCTACAAGTATGGATTTGTGATTCTCCATTATACCTTTTTCATTCAAATTTGTTTTATAAATCCATTTAACTGCAATGTTGGCTTTATTTGCTAGAATATCTACAAGATCCCATGTATTGGTTCTTTCAATTGTTCCAATTTATTCATTCATTGAATGAACCCACTTTTCATCTTTCACTAATTCAAAATATTTAGGTTTACATGAAAAAAACAAAAATTGTGCTTGCTGATCTAAGTCGTCGACTTGTTAAGAAATTTCTCTCAAACTTCTTGTTTTCTGTTTCCTTAGAGAAGATGTAGCATTATTTCATTCACTAATGGAAGAAGGAATGTGCATTGTTTTTTCTCATTGTCTTTGTACTTGTAGTCTTAGAGGTCCAAGTTCAAGATATGTTTATCATGTACATTCCACCTGTTCATATGTATGTAGAAAATGAATCTGACTTCCAATCGTTTCATTTTCTTGATCCTCCCCAGATTTATCTTCTTGGAATTTAACATCCTTTCTCACAAAAATATTCTTGGTGGCATGGTTGTACAACCTATAAGCTTTGGAATATTCACTATATCCAATAAAAATGCATATTTCACTTCTGTTATCAATTTTTCTTCTCAACTATTCAGGAACATGAGTATAATAAACATAGCCAAAAGCTCTGAAATGATAAACACTAGACTTCATGCCACTCTAGGCTTCCCGAGGGAATTTTTTTTCACACTGTTGGTTGGTGATAGATTCAATATATAAACTAAACAAGCTACAACTTCTTCTGAATATTCATTGGACACATTTTTATCCTTAAACAAAATTTTGGCCATATTCATGATGGTTCTATTTTTTATTTCAACCACTCCATTTTGTTGTGGAGTATAGCTTGGGCTAGATTATTTTTCAATCCCCTATTTTCTACAAATTTATGCGAATTATTTGGAGTTATATTCACCTCCTACATTTAACCTAATTAGTTTGATGTAATTTCCACTCTGTCTCTCTGCCATGGCTTTGAACTCTCTCAATATTTCAAAAGTTTCAAATTTTTTCATGACAAAATACACCCAGGATTTCCTACTAAAATCATCAATGAATGTTAAAAAAATAATAACTCCCTCCTATTGATTGGGTTTGCATAGGATCACAAAGGTATGTATGCACCATCTCAATATGTTCTTTTTCTCCATAGGTAGCAGACAAAAAGATATCCATTTTATGTTTGGATAATATACAACTATCACAAGAGTTGTAATGTACGTCTATCATGGTTATACCATTGATCATGGAATTCTTTTGTAAAAGGGTAATACTATAGAATATTAAATGACCATACCTAAGATTCCACAACGATGTGTCATATAAACTTGACGTATTCTATGCATATGACTATGACAGAGTTATACTTCTCAACATTAATGGAAAAAATCTACTTTTTGGTCATTTGTACTTGTGATATGAGTCTCTTACTCGTTGGCTTATCTAAGATTGTACATGTGGGGCCTTTAAATATGAGCTCATAGTTGTGCTTACTCATCTATCCTTCACTCATCAAATTATGTTTAAGACAAGGTACAAAATAAATATCATAAATATCCTTCTTTTTGTTTCGGAGATAAATCCCCTATGATATGGGTTAGAATATCATATAGGGAAGACACCCCAATAATTGACTCTATATGAAAGAATTAGTTAAGAATACATAATTAAAAAACTAATAATGAGAAAAAATATGACTAACTTGGATCCTAATGTTTGGATAAGACTCCTCGTGTGAATCCATGCTCCAATATTTTTCTCCATAGCTTTCTTTGTCAACCTACACGCAAAGATAAAGAGGGTTGCAAAAAGGATAGTTATAATAACTAACTCATAACCATACTAACTAGGATATGTTAGTATAAAGATAATAAAATGCATACATATATTACAAAAGTAAAGAAATAACTTGAGATTGGAATGGAAAATAAAGTTCTCATTATATTAACATCATGTAACAGTGAAAAATAAAACATGATCCTACTGCAACACTACTTGGAACCAATATCTAGGTTCCTCCACTCAAGCCATCGAAGATGTCCTTTACCTTTTGAATCCTTGCTCAGAAAAGTGAAGAAAAGAGAGTGAATCTCTTCATGTCAATGGGATACATGGACAATGTGCTGGAAATAGGGGTTTTTAAAAGCAAAGGTGGGAATCTTAAAATATCAAGAAACGACTTGTAGACGCAGTGAAAAAATCACTAGAATAATTATGCTTCAAATTAATGCTCCCTCTCCTCTACTCAATGGAATCTTTTTATACTTCAAAAAGTCAACTAGATATTTATACATCGAAAATAGGAGGTAATGAACTTAAGAAATCCATGAAATTCCCCCAAAAATTCACATTTTATATATTTTTGTGTCAAATAAATGCATACACATGTGGTTGAGGGGTAAAGGGAATGTATAAAGTTGCATACATGCCTTGTCAAATCAGAAGTAGCATATGAATAGCGAGAGAGATATTTTAAATATCAAGAGGAGGAATGTTGAAGGATTTTGGTCTGTAAGAGGGAAATGGATTTGGAAATTTTTCCATACAATACATATATGAAAATGATGTGGAGAAATATGTTATAACATATTCCCCTAATGTGCAAGGTCAGAAGCATAGTTGATGGATGAAATACATTATACAACGTAGGAGGAATTAATGAAGTGGGCCCAGGAAAAGTTCACCGAACACTAGAATAGAACAATGATCCAGGTACATATTAGTGGCTACCCACCTTTTCCAACTGGCACAAAACAATTTTCTAGCAATTTTGACAATTAACTATTTTTAGCAGTTTTTAACTTCCGGGGCCATTTTGAGGGCCCAAATGAAGTTTTTTCAAGATCAAGGTCCTCAATTATCTTTGAAGGCATGATTGAACCCCAAAAATGAATCTTCTCAATGATACCTTTCCAACGAGCTATCACACTCCAAAACCGGAGATCGTATGCAAAAGTTACGACCCCGGGAAGTTGATATACTCAGTTACCCAAATGGGACCCACATGACTTTTGGCACTTCATCTCCTAGGGTTATGTTTTTGGATGTCTAGGGTTTCTAGCATTCCTGGTTATTGTAAAAGGGCCTTTAGAGCCTCATTGTAACCATCATCTTGCGAATGCGAGTAGCCATCACATCTCTTCTCAGACATAAGCTGCCACCATTTTAGCAAGTCTTTCACTCTGTATTTTTACAGTCTCTTTACATTTCTTTCATTAATAGAAATCGTGTATTACTATATCTCTTTGTTTATAGTTGCATCTATGATATATTTTTTTTATATTATTGTATATACACAATATCTCTGTGCATTTCTTTATTATATCTCCACTCCCATTTCGTGCCGAAAATAATCCGGATCAGTGGTATCAGAGCACGTTGTTCTTGATCGTTTTTTCAGTGCATGTCCCCGACGAGGTCTGAGTATAGAAAGTTGGATCTCGAGCTTAACTCAAGAAGATAATAAAAATGACATTTGGTTCTAAAATACCATGGGGCTCTACACAGATACATCCAAACTGACATGGATTTTCTAGACATCTCATCACTCGGTGTTGCCTATCAATATGTTGTTAAAATCGAGCATAAATTTATGCACTAGAACAAATAAGATTTTGGTTTTGCAAATCCACAATAACCAAAGTATGACAAAGACGACCTTAACAAATAGTCTCCCGAAAACCAATCCAAGACACGGGAAAAGAAGAGTCATGGGAAGACAAAGAAGGACACCGAAAAATGGTGCGATTTCCACAAAATCCCCTAGCACAACACCGATGAATGTCACTCGAAATAGTCATTGGTGGCTAAGATCAAAGATAAGGAGCCGAACCCTGATTCTAAATCTGATTCTGAAAATACTAGTAAAGGATACATCATTCACACATACCCCACTGCTATTTTTGCGACCACCGCAATTCAACCAGAAGAACCAACAGATCCTGAAGAGGGGGAGTGCCTTTTTCATTCACATATCTGGGTGAAGGGGGCCCCGCTACATTTTATTGTTAATAGCGGAAGCCATAAGTACCTCATCTCAGTAGAGGTCGTCAAACAATTGGGATTGTCGAGAACACCACACCCGCAACCATACAACATCAGGTGGCTTCGCCTAGTAAGAGATCTTTGTGTCATCCAACAGTGTCGATTTTCATATGGCATGCATCCCTTCAAGGATGAGGTATTATGTGATGTTGCCCCACTGGATGTCTGTGATGTTCTCTTGGGCCAACCATATATGTGGAAGCACCATGTTGTTTATGAGTCTCGACCCCACAGTGTCATTGTTACTTTGGGGGATCATCTCTATAGAATACCAAAGGTCATTCCAACTACTGTTCCACCAAAAAAGTGCCGCAAGGTAGTATCTCATACTACAAAATTTAGCTTCTTCACAATCTATTCAAAAGGGGAACAAAAGGACATTGGAAGCACTACAACCTCGCCCCAAGCACCTTCTATCCAACAAAAGCAGGTCGATAAGTTTTCATAAAAGAGAAAATATTCCTTATGCACACCATCCTCTCATGTATCCTGACTTGTCGAACAACCTCAGCCTCAACAGGTTCATGACAAACTTCCACAAACTAAGCAGTACGACGTCTCCAACAAGGCAAGCAGCTCGCCAAGATGCAGATTCAACAAATGCTTTTACGTCTCCACCGGGAACTCAATGCAATGGAGAACATTTCTTCCTAAGGAGGGAGGATTGATGTAGGTGGATATCGGTGGCCACCAACCTTTTCTAACTAGCTCAAAACATTTTTTTGGCAATTTTGGCAATTTACTATTTTTAGCAGTTTTTAACTTCCGAGGCCATTTTGAGGGCCCAAATGAAGGTTTTTCGAGATCGATGTTCTCAATAATATTGAAAGACATGGTTGAGCCCCGAAAATAAATCTCCTCGATGATACCTTTCCAACGATCTATCACATGCCTAAAACATAGATAGTATGCAAAAGTTACGACCCTAGGAAGTTGATGTACTCACTTACCCAAACGGGGCCCACATGACTTTTGGCGTTTTATTTCCTAGGGTTAGGTTTTTGGAAGTCTAGGGTTTTTTGCATTCTTGTTTATTGGAAAAATGCCTTCAGAGCCTCACTATAACCATATTCTTGCAAATGAGAGTAGCCGTCACATCTCTTATCAGAGATAAGCTGCCACCATTCTAGCGAGTCTTTCACTCTGTATTTTTATAGTCTTTGTACATTTCTTTCATTAATAGAAATCGTGTATTATTGTATCTCTATGTTTATGGTTGCATCTCTGATATATTTCTGTTATATTATTGGATATACGCGATATCTCTGTGCATTTCTTTATTATATATCCACTCTCATTTCGTGTCGAAAATAATCTTGATCAGTGGTATCAGAGCAGGCTATTCTTGATCATTTTTTCAGTGCATGTCCCCGATGAGGTCCGAGTATAGATAGTTTGGTCTCGAGCTTGTCTCTCTTGAAGACAATCTCTCTTGCACACCCAATAAACCCTCAATGGTGGAAGAAAATAAAAATGACGGAGAAGATGATCCTATCAATCTATGGCTTGAGCAAGCTCTCACGCAATAGAGGGACGAAATGATGGAGAATTTTGCCCACATCCTTCAACACCTGCAGATAGCATTAGGTATATCTTCATCAAGCGACCAATTTGGAGGCACCTCACATTTCAAGGTACAAGTTAATTTTGATATTCCTGTATTTGAAGGATAGATAGATGTAGAAGCCCTAGACAAATGGTTAAATATATTAGAATGTTATTTCTCTGTTCACAAATTTTTGATAAATGAAAAATCACATTCACACTCCTTAAAGCTCTCCCCCATGTCAAACATTGGTGGGAAACTTATTGGGAGAAGAGTTCCACAGAGGAGTGTGAAATATATGGGTTCGATCCCACTAGGGATTTTTTGTGGATGCGGTAAAGGAACAATATTACCTTGTTGGCAACTATGAGGACCACTACATGAGATGGACCACACTTTGGCAAAAGAGGGGGCAAGAAGTTATGGATTTCACCAATACCTTCCATACCTTGTCCACCAAGATGGGTATCAAAGACTTTGAATGACATTTGGTTTTGAAATATCATGGGGCTCTACACAGATACATCCAAACTCAAATGGATTTTATGGACATCTCATCACTCGATGCTGCCTATCGATATGTTGTTAAAATCAAGTAGAAATTTAAGCACCAGAATAAGCAGGATTTTGGTTTTACAAATCCGCAAAAAGATGACCCTAACAAATAGTCTCCCGAAAACCAATCCAAGACACAGGAAAAGAAGGGTCACGAGAAGACGAATAAGGACATTGGAAAATGGTGTGATTTCCACAAAATCCACTGGCACAACACCGATGAATGTTGCTCGAAATAGTCATTCATGACCGAGATCAAAGACAAGGAGCTGAGCCTTGATTTAGAATCTTTTTCTGAAAAAACTGGTAAAGGACAGATCATTGACATAGACCCCACTGCTATTGTCACGAACGCAACAATTCAACCAGAAAAAACAAAAGATCCTGAAGAGGGGGAGTGCCTTTTTCATTCACAGATGTGGGTGAAGGGGACCCCGCTACATTTTATTGTTGGTAGCAGAAGCCGGAAGAAACTTATCTTAGTAGAGGTTGTTAAATAGTTTATATTGTCGACAACACCACACCCGCAGGAATACAACATTGGGTAGCTTCACTAAGGACGAGATCTTCATGTCAGCGAGTAGTGTCGATTGTCATACAAAATCCAGCCCTTCAAGGATGAGGTATTATGTGATTTTTTCCCACTGGATGTCTGTGATGTTCTCTTGGGCCAATCGTATATGTGGAAGCGCCATGTTGTTTATGAGTCTCGACCCCACAGTGTCATTGTTACTGTGGGGGGTCATCTCTATAGAATACCAGGGGTAGTTCCGACTACTATTCCACCAAAAAAGTGTTACAGGGTAGTGTCTCATACTGCAAAATTCATCTTCTTCATAACATGTTCTAAAGGGTAACAAAACGACATTGGAACCACTACAACCTCGCCCCAAGAACCTTCTATCCAACAAAAGAACGTTGAAAAGGCTGCAGAAAAGTGCAAAGATTCCTTCTTCACACCATCCTCTCTTGTAGCCCGACTTGTTGAACAACCTCAGCCTCAACAGGTTCATGACAGACTTCCACAAATTGAGCAGCGCGGCATCTCCAGCAAGGCAAGCAACTCATCAATATGTAGATTCAGGAAACACTTTTACCTCTCCCCCAGGAACTCAAAACAATGGAGACCATTGCTTCCTAAGGAGGGAGGATTGATCCAGGTGGATATCGGTGGCCACCCACCTTTATTGACTGGCTCAAAACATTTTTCTAGCAATTTTGGCAATTTACTATTTTTAGCAGTTTTTAACTTCTGGGGCCATTTTGAGGGCCCAAATGAAGGTTTTTCAGGATCGAGGTTCTCAATGATATTTGAAGGCATTATTTGACACCCAAAATGAATCTCCTTGATGATACCTTTAAAATGAGCTATAACACACCTAAAACGGAGATCGTATGAAAAAGTTACGACACCAGGAAGTTGATGTACTCACTTACCCAAACGGGGCCCACATGACGTTTGGCGCTTCATCTCCTAGGGTTAGGTTTTTGGATGTCTAGGGTTATTGGAATTTTTTGTTTATTATAAAAAGGCCTTCAGAGCCTCATTGTAACCATCTTCTTGCAAATGCGACTAGCTGTCACATCTCTTCTCAGAGATAAGTTGCCACCATTCTAGCGAGTCTTTCACTCTGTATTTTTACAGTCTCTGTACATTTCTATCATTAATAGAAATTCTGTATTACTGTATCTTTGTGTTTATGGTTTCATATCTGATATATTTTTGTTATATTATTGGATATATGCGATATCTCCATGCATTTATTTATTATATCTCCACTCTCATTTCGTGCTGAAAATAACTTGGATCACTGGTATCAGAGTAGGCTGTTCTTGATCGTTTTTTCAGTGCATGTCTTCCACAAGGTCTGAGTATAAAAATTTGGGTCTCTAGCTTGTCTCTCTTGAAGAAAATTTCTCTCACACACCCAAGAAACCCTCAATGGCGGAAGAAAAGAAAAATGACGGAGCAGATGATCCTATCAATCTGTTGCTTGAGCAAGCTCTCACACGACAGAGGGACGAAATAATGGAGAATTTTCCCCACATCCTTCAATGCTTGTCGATAGCATTAGATGCATCTTCATCAAGCGGCCACTTTGTAGGCACCTTTCCTTTCAAGGTACAATTTAATTTTGATATTCCTGTATTTGAAGGACAAATAGATGTAGAAGCCCTAGAAAAATGGTAAAATCTACTAGAAGGTTATTTCTCTATTCACAAATTTTTCGACAAAGAAAAGATTACCTTCACACTCCTTAAAGCTCTCTCCCATGTCAAACATTGGTGGGAAACTTATTGGGAGCAGAGTTCCACAGATGAGTATGAAAAATATGGGTCCGATCCCACTTGGAATTTTTTTGTGGATGCGGTAAAGGAACAATATTACCCTGTTGGCAACTATGAGGACCAGTACATGAGATGGACCACACTGCGACAAGAGAGGGGCCAAGCAATTCTAGATTTCACCAATACCTTCCATACCTTGTGCACCAATCTGGGTATCAAAGAATTTCAATGACATTTAGTTTTGAAATACCATGGAGCTCTACACAGATACATCCAAACTGAAATATTTTTTCTGGGCATCTCATCACTCGGTGTTGCCTATCGATATGTAGCTAAAATCGAGCAGAAATTTAAGCACCAGAACAAACGGTATTTTGGTTCTGAAAATCCACAACAGTCGAAGTATGACAAAGACGGCCCTAATAAAGAGTCTCCCAAAAACCAGTCCAAGACACAGGAAAAGAAAGGTCACAGGAAGACAAAGGAGGACATTGGGAAATGGTGCGATTTCCACTAAATCCCCTGGCACAACACCGATGAATGTTGCTCGAAACAATCATTGGTGGATGAGATTAAAGACAAGGAGATGAACCCTGATTCAGAATCTGATTATGAAAATAGTCGTAAAGGAAATATCATTGACACAGACCACACTGCTATTGTTGTGACTGCCACAATTCGACTATAATAATCAATAGATCCTAAAGACGGTCAACGCCTTTTTTATTCACAGATTTGGGTGAAGGGGGCCCCACTACATTTTATTGTTGATAGAGGAAGCTAGAAGAACCTCATCTCAACAGAGGTCATCAAACAATTGGGATTGTCGGCAACACCACACCTGCATCCATATAGTAGTGTCTATTGTCATACGGCATCCAACCCTTCAAGGACAAGGTATTATGTGATGTTGCCCCACTGGATGTTTGTGATGTTCTCTTGGGCCAACCATATATGTGGAAGCGCCACGCTATTTTTGAGTCTCATCCACGCAATGTCATTATTACTTTGGGGAGTCATCTCTATAGAATACCAGAGGTAGTTCCAACTACTATTCCACCAAAAAAGTGTCGCAAGGTAGTATCTCATACTGCAAAATTCATCTTCTTCACAATCTATTCAAAAGGGGAACAAAAGGACATTGGAACCACTAAAACCTTACCCCAAGCACCTTCTATCCAATAGAAGCAGGTCAATAAATTTGTAGAAAAATTAAAATATTCCTTCTACACTCCATCCTCTCATGTAGCCTGACTTGTTGAACAACCTCAGCCTCAATAGGTTTGTGACAAAATTCCACAAACTGAGCAGCGCGACGTCCCGAGCAAGGCAAGCAACTCACCAAGATGTAGATTCAACAAACGCTTTTCCCTCTCCCCTGGGAACTCAAATCAATGGATAACATTTCTTCCTAAGGAGGGAGTATTGATTCAGGTGGATATCGGTGGCCACCCACCTTTTCCGACTAGCTCAAAATAATTTTTTGGCATATTTGGCAATTTACTATTTTTAGCAGTTTTTAACTTTCGGGGGAATTTTGAGGGCCCAAATGAAGGCTTTTCGAGATTGAGGTTATAAATGATATACTAAGGCATGATTTACCCGCAAAAATGAATCTCCTCGATGATACCTTTCCAACGAGATATCACATGCCTAAAACAAAGATCGTATGCAAAAGTTACGACCCTGGGAAGTTGATGTACTCACTTACCCAAACTGGGCCCACGTGACTTTTGGCGCTTCATCTCCTCGGGTTAGGTTTTTGGATGTCTATGGTTTTTTGAATTCTTATTTATTGTAAAAATGCCTTCATAGCCTCATTGTAGCCATCTTCTTGCGAATGCGAGTAGCCATCAAATCTCTTCTCAGAGATAAGCTACCACCATTCTAGCGAGTCTTTCACTCTGTATGTTTACAGTATCTATACATTTCTTTCATTAATAGAAATCGTGTATTATTGTATCTCTGTGTTTATGGTTGCATCTATGATATTATTTTTGTTATATTATTGGATATACTAAATATCTTTGTGCATTTCTTTATTATATCTCCGCTCTCATTTCATGCCCAAAATAATCCAGATTAGAGGTATCAGAGCAGGTTGTTCTTGATCGTTTTTTCAGTGCATTTCCCTGATGAAGTCTGAGTATAGAAAGTTGGGTCTCGATCTTGTCTCTATTCAATACAATCACTCTCGCACACCCAAGGAACCCTCAATGGCGGAAGAAAAGAAAAACGATGGAGAAGACGATCCTATCTATCTATTGCTTGAGCAAGCTCTCACACGACAGAAGGATGAAATGATGGAGAATTTTTCCCACATCCTTCAATGCTTGTCGATAGCATCAGGTGCATCTTCATTAAGTGACCATATTGGAGGCACCTCACCTTTCAAGGTACAAGTTAATTTTGATATTCCTTTATTTGAAGGACAGATAGATGCAGAAGCCCTAGACAAATGGTTAAATCTACTAGAAGGTTATTTCTCTGTTCACAAATTTTCTGACAAAGAAAAGATCACCTTCGCACTCCTTAAAGACCAATACATGATATGGAACACACTGTGGCAAGAGAGGGGCCAAGCAGTTCTGGATTTCACTGATACCTTCCATACCTTGTGCACCAACCTTGGTATCAAAGACTCCGAATGACATTTGGTTCTGAATTACCTTGGGGCTCTACACAGATACATCCAAACTGAAATAGTTTTTCTGGACATATCATCACTCAGTCCTCCCTATCGATATGTTGTTAAAGTTAAGTAGAAATTTAAGCACCAAAACAAATTGGATTTTGGTTCTGCAAATCCGAAACAACCAAAGTATGAAAAAGATGACCCTAACAAACAGTCTCCCGAAAACTAGTCCAAGACACAGGAAAAGAAGGGTCACGGGAAGACAAAGGACACCAGAAAATGGTGTGAATTCCAAAAAATCCCCTGGCACAACACCGATGAATGTCACTAGAAACAGTCATTGGTGGCCGAGATCAAAGACAAGGAGTCGAACCCTGATTCAGAATCTGATTCTGAAAATACTGGTAAAGAGTAGATCATTGACGCAGACCCCACTGCTATTTTCGCGATCGCCGCAATTCAACCAAAAGAACCAATAGATAGTGAAGAGGGGGAGCACCTTTTTCATTCACATATGTGGGTGAAGGGGACCCCACTACACTTTATTGTTGATAGCGGAAGCCAGAAGAACTTCATCTCAGTAGATATCGTCAAACAGTTGGGATTGTCAAGAACACCACACCCATAGCCATAAAACATCAGGTGGCTTCACCAAGAACGAGATATTTGTGTCAGCCAATAGTGTCCATTGTCATATGACATCCATCCCTTCAAGGATGAGGTATTATGTGATGTTGCACCACTGGATGTTTGTGATGTTCTCTTGGGCCAACCATATATGTGGAAGAACCATGTTGTTTATGAGTCTCGACCCCACAGTTTCAATGTTACTTTGGGGGGTCATCTCTATAGAATACCATAGGTAGTTCCAACTACTATTCCACCAAAAAATTTCCACAAGGTAGTATCTCATACTTCAAAATTTAGCTTCTACACAATATATTCAAAAGGCGAACAAAAGGACATTGAAACCACTACAACCTCGCCCCAAGCACCGTCTATCCAACCGAAGCAGATCAACAAGGTTACAACAAAGTACAAATATTCCTTTTGCAAACCATCCTCTCATGTAGCCCAACTGTTTGAACAACCTCAGCCTCAACAGGTTCATGACATACTTCCACAAACTGGGCAGCGTGACGTCTCCAGCAAGGCAAGTTGTAGCTCACCAAGATGCAGATTTAGCAAACACTTTTCCCTCTTCCCAAAACTCAAAGAAATGGAGACCATTTCTTCCTAAGGAGGGAGGATTGATCTAGGTGGATATCGGTGTCCACCCACATTTTTTGACTGGCTCAAAACAATTTTCTGGCAATTTTGTCAATTTACTATTTTTAGCAGTTTTTAACTTTCACGGCCATTTTGAGGGCCCAAGTGAAGGTTTTTCTATATAGAGGTTCTCAATGATAGCCAAATTCATGATTGAGCACCCATAATGAATCTCCTCTATGATACCTTTCCAATGATCTATCACACGCCTAAAACAAATATCGTATGCAAATGTTACGACCCCGGGAAGCTGATGTACTCACTTACCCAAACGGGGCCTACATGAATTTTGGCACTTCATCTCCTAGGGTTAGGTTTTTGGATGTATAGGGTTTTTGGAATTCCTGTTTATTCTAAAAATTCCTTGAGAGCCTCATTGTAACCATATTATTGCGAATGCGAGTAGCCGTCACATCTATTTTCAGAGATAAGCTGCCACCATTCTAGCGCGTCTTTCACTCTGTATTTTTACAGTCTCTGTGCATTTATTTCATTAATACTAATCATGTATTATTGTATCTTTGTGTTTATGGTTGCATCTCTGATATATTTCTGTTACATTATTGGATATACGCGATATCTCTATGCATTTCTTTATTATATCTCCGCTCCCATTTAGTGTCGAAAATAATCTGGATCAGTGGTATCAAAGCAAGTTGTTCTTGATCGTTTTTTCAGTGCATGTCCCTGACAAGGTTCAAGTATAGAAAGTTCGGTCTCAAGATTATCTCTCTTGAATATAATAGCTCTCGCACACCCAAGAAACCCTCAATGGCAGAAGATAAGAAAAACGACGGAGCAAACGATCCTATCAATCTGTTGCTTGTGCAAGCTCTCATGCGACAGAGAGATAAAATGATGGAGAATTTTGCCCACATCCTTCAATGCTTGCTGATAGCATCAAACACATCTTCATCAAGCAACCACTTTGGAGGAACCTCACCTTTCAAGGTACAAGTTAATTTTGATATTCTTGTATTTGAAGGACAGATAGATGCAGAAGCCCTAGACAAATGGTTAAATCTACTAGAAGGTTATTTCTCTGTTCACAAATTTTCCAACAAAGAAAAGATCACCTTCACACTCCTTAAAGATCTCCCCCATGTCAAACATTGGTGGGAAAATTATTGGGAGTAGAGTTCCACAGAGGAGTCTGAAATATATGTGTCTCATCCCACTTTGTATTTTTTTGTTGATGCGGTAAAGGAACAATATTACCCTGTTGGCAACTATGAGGACCAGTACGTGAGATGGACCACACTGTGGCAAGAGAGGGGCCAAGCAGTTCAAGATTTCAAAAATACCTTCAATACCTTGTGCACCAAGCTGTGTATCAAAGAATCCAAATGACATTTGGTTTTGAAATACCATGGGGCTTTACACAGATACATCCAAACTGAAATGGATTTTCTGGATATCTCATCACTCGGTGCTACCTATCGATATGTTGTTAAAATTGAGCAAAAATTTAAGCACCAAAAGTATGAGAAAGATGGCCCTAACAAACAGTCTAACAAAAACTAGTCCAACACACAGGAAAAGAAGAGTCACGGGAAGACAAAGAAGGACATTGGAAAATGTTGCGATTTCCACAAAATCCCCTGTTGCAACATCGATGAATGTCGCTCGAAATAGTCATTGGTGGTCGAGATCAAAGACAAGGAGTTGAACCTTGATTCTAAATCTAATTTTGAAAATACTGGTAAAGGACAGATCATTGAGACAGACCCCACTGCTATTGGTGCGACCGCTGCTATTCGACCAAAAGAACCAACATATTCTGAAGAGGGGGAGCACCTTTTTTCATTCATAGATGTGGGTGAAAGGGACCCCGCTACATTTTATTGTTGATAGCGGAAGCCAGAAGAACCTCATCTTAACAAAGGTCGTCAAACAGTTGGGATTGCCAACAACACGACACCCACAGCCATACAACATTGGGTGGCTTCACCAAGGATGAGATCTTCGTGTCAACCAGCAATGTTTATTTTCATACGACATCCATCCCTTCAAAGACGAGGTATTATGTGATGTTGCCCCAATGGATGTTTGTGATGTTCTCTTGGGCCAACCATATATGTGGAAGAGCCATGTTGTTTATGAGTCTCGACCTCGTAGTGTCAATGTTACTTTGGGGGGTCATCTCTATAGAATATTGGAGGTAGTTTCGACTATTGTTCCACCAAAAAAGTGCCACAAGGTAGTATTTCATACTGCAAAATTCAGCTTCTTCAAAATCTGTTCAAAAGGGGAACAAAAGGACATTGGAACCACTACAACCTCTCCCCAAGCACCTTCTATCCAATAGAAGTAGTTCGACAAGGTTGCAACAAAGAAAAATGATTTGTTCTACACACCATCCTCTCATATAGCTCGACTTGTTGAACAACCTCAGCCTCAACAGGTTCGTGACAAACTTCCACAAACTGAGCAGTGCGATGTCTCCAACAAGGCTTGCAGCTCACGAAGATGCAGATTCAACAAATGCTTTTCCATCTTCCCTGGGAACTCAATACAATGGATACCATTGCCTCCTAATAAGGGAGGATTGATCCAGGTGGATATCGGTGGCCACCCACCTTTTTCGACTGGCTCAAAATAGTTTTCTGGCAATATTGACAATTTACTATTTTAGCAGTTTTTAACTTTCGGGGCCATTTTGAGGGCCCAAATGAAGTTTTTTCGAGATCAAGGTTCTCAATGATAGATGAAGGCATGATTGAGCCCCAAAAATGAATCTCCACGATGATACCTTTCCAACAATCTATCAAACTCCTAAACCAAAGATTGTATTCAAAAGTTACGAACCTTGAAAGTTGATGTACTCACTTACCCAAATGGGGCCCACATGACTTTTGGCGCTTCATCTCCTAGGGTTAGGTTTCTGGATGTCTAGGGTTTTGGGCATTCCTGTTTATTGTAAAAAGGCCTTCAGAGCCTCATTGTAAGCATCTTTTGCGAATGCAAGTAGTCGTCACATCTATTCTCAGAGATACGCTGCCAGCATTCTAACGAGTCTTTCACTCTATATTTTTATAGTCTTTGTACATTTCTCTCATTAATAGAAATCGTGTATTATTGTATCTCTGTGTTTATGGTTTCATCTCTGATATATTTCTATTATATTATTGGATATACATGATATCTCTGTGCATTTTTTTATTATATCTCCGCTCTCATTTTGTGCCCAAAATAATCCAGATCAGTGGTATCAGAGCAAGATGTTCTTGATCATTTTTTCAGTGCATGTCCTCGACGAGGTCTGAGTATAGATAGTTGGGTCTCTATATTGTCTCTCTTGAAGACAATTTCTCTCGCACACCCATGAAACTTTCAATTGTGGAAGAAAAGAAAAATTACAGAGAAGAGGGTCCTATCAATCTATGGCTTGAGCAAGCTGTCACGCGACAGAGGGACGAAATGATGGAGAATTTTTCCCACATCCTTCAATGCCTACCGATAGCATTAGGCGCATCTTCATTAGTGGCCAATTTTGAGGCACCTCACCTTTCAAGGTACAAGTTAATTTTGATATTCCTGTATTTGAAGGACAGATAGATGCAGAAGCCCTAGATAAATGGTTAAATCTACTAGAAGGTTATTTCTTTGTTCAAAAAAAATTCTATAAAGAAAATATCACCTTCGCACTCCTTAAAGATCTCCCCCATGTCAAACATTGTTCAGAAGCTTATTGGGAGCAGAGTTCCACATATGAGTATGAAATATGTGGGTCTGATCCCACTTGGGATTTTTTTGTCGATGCGGTAAAGGAACAATATTACCCTGTTGGCAACTATGAGGACCAATATATGAGATGGACCACACTGCGGCAAGAGAGGGGCCAAGAAGATCTGGATTTCACCAATATCTTCCATACCTTTTGCACCAAGCTCGGTATCAAAGACTCCCAATGACATTTGGTTCTGAAATACCATGGGGCTCTACACAGATACATCCAAACTGAAATGGATTTTCTAGAAATCTCATCACTCGGTGTTTCCTATCGATATGTTGTTAAAATCGAGCAAAAATTTAAGCACCAAAACAAACGTTATTTTGGTTCTACAAATCTGCAACAACCAAAGTATCACAAAGATGGGCCTAACAAACAGTCTCCCGAAAACCAGTCCAAGACACAGGAAAAGAAGGGTCACGGGAAGACAAAGAAGGACACT
>SNQJ01S0003396.1:163832-200684 GCA_010110895.2 Picea sitchensis | reverse complement strand
ACCCAAATGGGGCCCACATGAATTTTGGCGCTTCATCTCCTAGGGTTAGGTTTTTGGATGTCTAAGGTTTTTGGCATTAATATTTATTGTAGAAAGGCCTTCAGAGCCTCATTGTAACCATCTTTTTGTGAATGTGATTCACTGTCACATCTCTTCTTAGAAATAAGCTGCCACCATTCTAGCGAGTCTTTCACTCTGTATTTTTACAGTCTTTGTACATTTATTTCATTAATAGAAATCGTGTATTACTGTATTTTTGTGTTTATGGTTGCTTATATGATTTATTTATGTTATATTATTGGATATACTCTATATCTCTGTGCATTTATTTATTATATCTCCACTCTCATTTCGTGCCGAAAATAATCTGGATCAGTGGTATCAGAGCAGGTTGTTCCTGATCATTTTTTCAGTGCATGTCCCCGACGAGGTCTGAGTATGGAAAGTTGGGTTTTGAGCTTGTCTCTCTTGAATAAAATCACTCTTGCACACCCAAGAAACCCTCAATGGTGGAAGAAAATAAAAACGACGGAGCAGACGATCCTATCAATATGTTGCTTGAGCAAGCTCTCTTGCAACAGAGAGATGAAATGATGGAGAATTTTGCCCACATCCTTCAATGCCTGTCGATAGCATTATATGCATCTTTTTCAAGTGGCCACTTTGGATGCACCTTTCCATTCAAGGTACAATTTAATTTTGATATTCCTATATTTTAAGGACAAATAGATGTAGAATCCCTAGACAAATGGTTAAATCTACTAGAAGGTTATTTCTCTGTTCACAAATTTTCTAGCAAAGAAAAGATCACCTTCGCACTCCTTAAATCTCTCCCCCATATCAAATGTTGGTGGGAAAATTATTGGGAGTAGAGTTCCACAGAGGATTATGAAATATATGGGTCCGATCCCACTTGGATTTTTTTTGTGGATGTGGTAAAGGAAAAATATTACCCTATTGGAAACTATGAGGACCAGTGCATGAGATGGACCACACTACGACAAGAGAGGGGTCAAGAAGTTCCAGATTTCACCAATACCTTCCATACCTTGTGCACCAAACTGGGTATCAAAGACTCTGAAAGACATTTGATTCTAAAATACCGTGGGGCTCTACACAGATACATCCAAAATAAAATTGATTTAAGCAGTTAAAATCGAGTAGAAATTTAAGCACCAGAACAAATGGTATTTTGGTTCTAAAAAATCCACAACAACCAAAGTATGACAAAGACGGCCCTAAAAAAAAATCTCCCGAAAACCAATCCAAGACACAGGAAAAGAAGGTCACGGGAAGACAAAGAAGGACATCGGAAAATGGTGCGATTTCCACAGAAGGTCCCGGCACAATGCCGATGAATGTCGCTCGAAACAATCATTGGTGGTTGAGATTAAAGACAAGGAGATGAATCCTTATTCAGAATCTAATTCTGAAAATAGTGGTAAAGGATAGATCTTTGATGAAGACCCCACTGCTATTGTCGTGACTGTCACAATTCAACCAGAAGAATAAACAGATCCTAAAGAGGGGGGGCACCTTTTTTATTCACAGATGTGGGTGAAGGGGACCCCACTACATTTTATTGTTGATAGCAGAAGCCAGAAGAACCTCATCTTAGGAGAGGTCATCAAACAATTGGGATTGTCGAGTTCACCACACCCACAACCATACAACATCGGGTGGCTTAACCTAGGATGAGATCTCTATGTCAGCCAATAGTGTTGATTGTCATACGACATCCAGCCCTTTAAGGATGAGGTATTATGTGAGGTATTATGGTATTGTGTGTTGTTCCACAAAAAAAGTGTCACAAGATAGTATCTCATACAGAAAAATTAAACTTCTTCACAATCTATTGAAAATTGAAATAGAAGGACATTGGAACCACTACAACCTCGCCCCAAGCACCTTCTATGTAGCAGAAGTAGGTCATCTCTAGCAAGGCAAGCAGTTCACCAAGATGCAGATTCAACAAACACTTTTCCCTCTCACCTGGTAAATCAATGCAATGGATACCATTGCTTCCTAAGGAGGCAGGATTAATCCAGGTGGATATCAGTGGCCACCTACCTTTTTCAATTGGCTCAAAACAGTTTTCTGGCAATTTTGGCAATTTACTATTTTTAGCAGTTTTTAACTTTTAGGGCCATTTTGAGCGCCGAGATGAGGGTTTTTAGAGACTGAGGTTCGTAATGATATATGAAGGCATGATTGAGCCCCCAAAATGAATCTCATTGACGATACCTTTCCAATGAGGTATCACACGCCTAAAACATAGATCGTATGCAAAAGTTTCGACCCCGAGAAGTTGATGTACTCACTTACCCAAAAGGGGCCCACATGAATTTTGGAGCTTCATCTCCTAGGGTTAGGTTTTTGGATGTATAGGGTTTTTGACATCCCTGTTTATTGTAAAAAGGCCTTCATATCCTCATTGTAACCATCTTCTTGCAAATGCGAGTAGCCGTCACATCTCTTCTCAGAGATAAGCTACCAACATTCTATGCATTTCTTTATTATATCTCCGCTCTCATTTCGTGCCGAAAATAATTTGGATCAGTGGTATGAAAGCAAGCTATTCTTGATCATTTTTTTAGTGCATGTCCCTGACGAGGTCCAAGTATAGAAACTTGGGTATCGATATTGTCTCTCTTGAAGACAATCACTCTCGCACACCCAAGAAACCCTCAATGGAGGAAGAAAAGAAAAACGACGGAGAAGATGATCCTATCAATTTGTTTCTTGAGCAAGCTCTGATGCGATAGAGGGACGAAATGATGGAGAAATTTGGCCACATCCTTTAACGCCTGCCGATAGCATCAGGTGTATCTTCATCAAGTGACCACTTTGGATGCACCTCACCTTTCAAGGTACAAGTTAATTTTGATATTCTTGTATTTGAAGGACAGATAGATGCAGAAGCCCTAGACAAATGGTTAAATATACTGGAAGGTTATTTCCCTATTCACAATTTGTCCAATAAAGAAAAGATCACCTTTGCACTCCTTAAAGCTCTCCCCCATGTCAAACATTGATGGGAAACGTATTGGGAGCAGAGTTCCACAGAGGAGTCTGAAATATTTGGGTCCGATCCCACTTGGGATTTTTTTGTGGATGTGGTAAAGGAACAATATTACCCTGTTGACAACTATGAGGACCAATACATGATATGGACAACACTGTGGCAAGAGAGGGGCCAAGCAATTCCAGATTTCACCAATACCTTCCATACCTTGTGCACCAGGTTGGGTATCAAAGTCTCCAAATGATATTTGGTTCTAAAATACCATGGGGCTCTACACAGATACATCCAAACTGAAATGGATTTTCTGGACATCTCATCACTCAGTGTTGCCTATTGATATGTTGTTAAAATCGAACAAAAATTTAAGCACCAGAATAAACGAGATTTTAGTTCTACAAATCTGCAACAAGATAATTATGACAAAGACGGCCCTAACAAACAGTCTTCCGAAAACTAGTCCAAGACACAGGAAAAGAAGGGTCACGGGAAGAAAAAGAAGGACATTGGAAAATGGTGCGATTTCTAAAAAATCCCCTGGCACAACACCGATGAATGTCGCTCGAAACAGTCATTGGTGGCCGAGATCAAAGACAAGGAGTTGAACCCTCATTCTAAATCTGATTCTGAAAATACTGGTAAAGGATAGATCATTGACACAAACCCCACTACTATTGTCTCGACTGTCACAATTCAACTAGAAGAACCAACAGATCCTCAAGAGGGGGTGCACATTTTTTATTCACAGATGTGGGTGAAGGGGACCCCGCTATATTTTATTGTTGATAGCGGAAGCCAAAAGAACCTCATCTCAGGAGAGGTATTCAAACAGTTGGCATTGTCGACAACACCACACCCACAACCCTTCAACATCGGGTGGCTTCACCAAGGATGATATATTCGTGTCAACCAGCAGTGATGATTGTCATACAATATCCATCCCTTCAAGTATGAGGTATGATGTGATGTTTCCCCATTGGATGTCTGTGATGTTCTCTTGGGCTAGCCATATATGTGGAAGCACCATGTTGTTTATGAGTCTCAACCCCGCAGTGTCATTGTTACTTTGGGGAGTCATTTCTATAGAATACTAGAGGTAGTTCTAACTACTGTTCCACCAAAAATGTTTCGCAAGGTAGTATCTCATACTGCAAAGTTCAGCTTCTTTGCAATCTATTTAAAAGGTGAACAGAAGGACATTGGAACCACTAATACCTTGCCCCAAGCACCTTCTATCCAATAGAAGCAGGTCGACAAGGTTGAAAAAAAGAACAGAGATTCCTTCTACACACTATCCTCTCATGTAGCCTGTCTATTTGAACAACCTTAGCCTCAATAGAAACATGACAGACTTCCACAAACTGAGCAGCATGACGTCTCCAACAAGGCAAGCAACTCACCAAGATGAATATTCAACAAACGCCTTTCTCTCTCCCCCGGGAAATCAATGCAATGGAGAACATTGCTTCCTAAGGAGGGAGGATTGATCCAGGTGGATATCAGTGGCCACCAACCTTTTTTGACTAGCTCAAAACAGTTTTCTGGCAATTTTGGCAATTTACTATTTTTAGCAGTTTTTAACTTCGACGCCATTTTGAGGAACCAAATGAAGGTTTTCTTAGTTCAAGGTTATCAATGATATACAAAGGCATGATTGAGCCCCCAAAATGAATCTCCTCTAATATACCTTTCCAATGAGCTATCACACGCCTAAAACAGAGATCCTATGCAAAAGTTACGACCTCGGAAAGTTGATGTACTCACTTACCCAAACGGGGCCCAGACGACTTTTGGCACTTTATCTCCTAGGGTTAGGTTTTTGGATGTATAGGTTTTTTGACATTCCTGTTTATTGTAAAATTCCTTCAGAGCCTCATTGTAATCATCTTCTTGCAAATGCGAGTAGCCGTCACATCTCTTCTCAGAGATAAGCCGCCACCATTCTAGCGAGTCTTTCACTCTATATTTTTACAGTCTTTGTACATTTTTTTCATTAATAGAAATCATGTATTACTATATATATGTGTTTATGGTTGCATCTATGATATATTTATGTTATATTATTCGATATACACGATATCTCTGTGCATTTCTTTATTATATCTCCGCTCTAATTTCTTGTGGAAAATAATCTGGATCAGTGGTATATGAGCAAGGTGTTCTTGATCGTTATTTCAGTACATGTACCCAATGAGGTCCAAGTATATAAATTTGGGTCTTGATCTTGTATCTCTTGAATAAAATTTCTCTCACACACCCAAGAAACCCTCAATATCAAAAGAAAAGAAAAACGCCGGAGCAGACGATCCTATCAATTTGTTGCTTGAGCAAGCTCTCACATGACAGAGGGACGAAATGATGGAGATTTTTTCCCACATCCTTCAACACCTGTCGATAGCATCAGGCGCATATTCATCAAATGACCACTTTGGAGGCACCTTGCCTTTCAAGGTACAAGTTAATTTTGATATTCCTGTATTTGAAGGATAGATAGATGCAGGAGCCCTAGACAAATGGTTAAATCTACTAGAAGGGTATTTCTATGTTCACAAATTTTCAAACAAAGAAAATATCACCTTTTCACTCCTTAAAGCTCTCCCCCATGTCAAACATTGTTGGGAAGGTTATAGGGAGAATATTTCCACAGAGGAGTCTGAAATATATGGGTCCGATCCAACTTGGGATTTTTTTGTGGACGCAGTAAAGTAACAATATTACCCTGTTGGCAACTATGAGGACCAGTACATGAGATGGACCACACTGCGGCAAGAGAGGGGCCAAGCAATTCCGTATTTCACCAATACATTCCATACCTTGTGCACCAAGCTAGGTATCAAAGACTCCACACAACATTTGGTTCTGGAATACCGTGGGGCTCTACACAGATACATCAAAACTGAAATGGATTTTCTAGACATCTCATCACTCGATCCTGCCTATCGATATGATGTTATAATCAAGAAGAAATTTAAGCACCAGAACAAATGGGATTTTGGATTTGGAAACCCACAACAACCAAAGTATGAAAAATATGGCCCTAATGAGCAGTCTCCCAAAACCAGTCCAAGACACAGGAAAAGAAGGGTCATGGGAAGACAAAGAAGGACACCAGAAAATGGTGTGATTTCCATAAAATTCCCTGGCGCAACACCGATGAATGTTGCTCGAAACAGTGATTGGTGGCCAAGATCAAAGACAAGGAGCCGAACCTTGATTCAGAATTTGATTATGAAAATACTAGTAAAGGACAGATCATTGATGCAGACCCCATTGTTATTGTTGTGATAGCTGCAATTCAACTAGAAGAACCAATAGATCCTGAAGAGGGGTAGAACCTTTTTCATTCACAGATGTGGGTGAAGGGGAACCTGCTACATTTTATTGCTGATAGTGGAAGCTAGAAGAACCTCATCTTAGCAGAGGTCATCAAACAGTTGGGATTTTCGACAACACCACACCCAACCAGCAGTGTCGATTGTCATTCGGCATCCAACCCTTCAAGGACGAGGTATAATGTGATGTTTCCCCAATGGATGTCTGTGATGTTCTCTTGGGCCAACCATATATGTGGAAGCACCATGTTGTTTATGAGTCTTAACTCCGCAGTGTCATTGTTACTTTGGGGGGTCATCTCTATAGAATACCAGAGGTAGGTCAGACTACTATTCCACCAAAAAAGTGTTGCAAGGTAGTATATCATACTGCAAAATTCAGCTTCTTCACAATCTTTTCAAAAGGGGAACAGAAGGACATTAGAACCACTACAACCTCGCCCTAAGCACCTTCTATCCAACAGAAGCAGGTCGAGAAATTTGCAGCAAAGTGAAAATATTCCTTATGCACACCATCCTCTAATGTAGCTGGAATTTTTGAACAAACTTAGCCTCAACAGGCTCATGATAGACTTCCAAAAATTGAGCAATGCGACGTCTCCAGCAAGGAATGCAGCTCACCAAGATGTACATTCAACAAACGCTTTTACCTCTCCCTCGAGAACTCAACGCAATGGAGACCATTGATCCAGGTGGATATCAGTGGCCACACACTTTTTCCGAATGGCTCAAAATAGTTTTCTGGCAAATTTTTCAATTTACTATTTTTAGCAGTTTTTAACTTTCAGGGCCATTTTGAGGGCCCAAATGAAGGTTTTTCGAGATCAAGGTTCTTAATGATATTTGAAGGCATGATTGATCCCCCAAAATTAATCTCCTTGATGATACCTTTCCAACGAGCTATCACACGCCTAAAACGGAGATTGTATGCAAATGTTACGACACCGGGAAGTTGATGTACTCACTTACCCAAACGGGGCCCACATGAATTTTGGCGCTTCATATCCTAGGGTTAGGTTTTTGGATGTCTAGGGTTTTTGGCATTCCTTTTTATTTTAAAAATTCCTCCAGAGCCTCAGGCACATCTTCACCAAGTGGCCAGTTTGGAGGCACCTCTCCTTTCAAGGTACAAGTTAATTTTGATATTCCTGTATTTGAAGGATAGATAGATGCAGAAGCCCTAGACAAGTGGTTAAATATACTAGAAGGTTATTTCTCTGTTCAAAAACTTTACAACAAAAAAAATATCATATTCGCACTCCTTAAATCTCTCTTCCATGTCAAACATTTGTGGGAAGCGTATTGGGACCAGAGTTCCACAGAGGAGTCTGAAGTATATGGGTCCGATCCCACTTGGGATTTTTTTGTGGATGCAGTAAAGGAACAATATTGCCCTGTTGGAAACTATGAGGACCAGTACATGAGATGGACCACACTGCAAGAAGAGAGGGGCCAAGCAGTTCCATATTTCACTGATACCTTCCATACCTTGCGCACCAAGCTGGGTATCAAAGAATTCGAACAACATTTGGTTCTGAAATACCATGGGGCTCTACATAGATACATCCAAACTGAAATGGATTTTCTAGACATCTCATCACTCGGTGCTGCCTATTGATATGTTGCTAAAATCATGCAGAAATTTAAGCACCAGAACAAACAAGATTTTGGATCTGCAAAGCTGCAACAACTAAATTATGAAAAAGATATCCCTAACAAACAGTCTCTCGAAACCAGTCCAAGACATAGGAAAAGAAGGGTCACCGAAAGACAAAGAAGGACACCAGAAAATGGTATGATTTCCACAAAATCCCCTAGCACAACACCAAGGAATGTCGCTCGAAATAGTCATTGGTGGCCGAGATCAAAGACAAGGAGTTGAACCCTGATTCGGAATTTGATTCTGAAAATACTGGTAAAGGATATATCATTGATGCAGACCCCACTACTATTGTCGCGACCGCCGCAATTCAACTAGAAGAACCAACAGATCCTTAAGAGGGGGAGTTCCTTTTTCATTCACATATGTGGGTGAAGGGAAACCTGCTACATTTTATTGTTGATAGTGGAAGCTAGAAGAACCTCATCTCAGCAGAGGTCATCAAACAGTTGGGATTGTCGACAACACCACACCCGCAGCCATATAACATCGGGTGGCTTCGCCAAGGATAAGATCTTCATGTCAGCCAACAGTGTCAATTTTCATGTGACATCCAGCCCTTCAAGGACAAGGTATTATGTGATGTTTCCCCATTGGATGTCTGTGATGTTCTCTTGGGCCAACCATATATGTGGAAGCGCCATGTTGTTTATGAGTCTCGACCCCGCAGTGTCATTGTTACTTTAGGGGGTCATTTCTATAGAATACTAGAGGTAGCTTCGACTACTGTTCCACCAAAAAAGTGCTACAAGGTAGTATCTCATACTGCAAAATTCAGCTTCTTCACAATCTATTCAAAAGGGGAACAAAAGCACATTGGAAGCACTACAACCTCATCCCAAGCACCTTCTATCCAACAGAAGTAGGTCGACAAGGTTGCAGGAAAGCGCAAATATTCCTTCTGCACACCTTCCTCTCATGTAGCCAGACTTTTTGAACAAACTCATCCTCTACAGGTTCATGACAGACTTCCAGAAACTAAGCAATGTGACCTCTCAAGCAAGGAATTCAACTCACCAAGATGCAGATTTAGCAAATGCTTTTACCTCTCCCCCGGGAATTGAACACAGTGGAGACCATTTCTTCCTAATAAGGGAGGATTGATCCAAGTGGATATTGGTGGCCACTCACCTTTTTTGACTGGCTCAAAAAAGTTTTCTAGCAATTTTGGTAATTTACTATTTTTAGCAGTTTTTAACTTTTGGGGCCATTTTGAGGGCCCAAATGAAGGTTTTTCGAGATCAAGTTTCTCAATGATATTTTAAGGCATTATTGAGCTCCCAAAATGAATCTCCTCGACGATACCTTTCCAACGAGATATCACATGCCTAAAACGGAGATAGTATGAAAATGTTACGACACCGAGAAGTTGATGTACTCACTTACCCAAACGCGGCCCACATGACTTTTGGGGCTTCATCTCCTAGGGTTATGTTTTTGGATGTCTAGGGTTTTTGGAATTCCTATTTATTGTAAAAAGGCCTTTAGATCCTCGGGCGCATCTTCATCAAGGGACCACTTTGGAGGCACCTCGCCTTTCAAGGTACAAGTTAATTTTGATATTCCTCTATTTGAAGGACACATAGATGCAGAAGCCCTAGAAAAATGGTTAAATATACTAGAAGGTTATTTCTCTGTTCACAAATTTTTTGACAAATTAAAGATCACCTTCACACTAATTAAATATCTCTTCCATGTCAAACATTTGTGGGAAATGTATTGGGAGTAGAGTTCCACAAAGGAGTCTGAAATATATGGGCCTAATCCCAATTGGGATTTTTTTGTGGATGCGGTAAAGAAACAATATTATCCTGTTGGAAACTATGAGGACTAATACATGAGATGGATCACACTGTGGCAAGAGAGGGGCAAATCACTTCCGGATTTCACCGATACCTTCCATACCTGTCCCACCAAGCTGGGTATAAAAGTCTCCGAATGAAATTTGGTTTTGAAATACAGTGGGGCCCTACACAGATACATCCAAACTAAAATGGATTTTCCGGACATCTCATCACTCGGTGCTACCTATCGATATGCTGTTAAAATCAAGCAGAAATTTAAGCACCAGAACAAACAGTATTTTGGTTCTGCAAATCCACAACAACCAAAGTATGAAAAAGGTGGCCCTAACAAACAGTCTCCTGAAAAGCAGTACAAGACACAAGAAAAGAAGGGTCACAGAAAGAAAAAGAAGGAAACCGAAAAATGGTGCGATTTCCACAAAATCCCCTGGCACAACACCAATGAATGTTGCTCGAAACAGTCATTGGGGGCTGAGATCAAAGACAAAGAGTTGAACCGTGATTCAAAATATGATTCTAAAAATACTGGTAAAGGACATATCATTGACACAGACCCCACTACTATTGTCGCGACTACCACAATTCAACTAGAAGAACCAACTGATCCTGAAGAGGGTAAGTGCCTTTTTCATTCACAGATGTGGGTGAAGGGGACCCTGCTACATTTTATTGTTGATAGCGAAAGCCAGAAGAACCTCATCTCAGCAGAGGTCGTCAAACAATTGGGATTGTCGACAACACCACANGCAGAGGTCGTCAAACAATTGGGATTGTCGACAACACCACACCCGCAACCATACAACATCGGGTGGCTTCAAGAAGGACGAGATCTTCATGTCAGCCAGTAGTTTCGGTTGTCATACGGCATCCATCCCTTCAAGGATGAGGTATTATGTGATGTTGCCCCACTTGATGTCTTTGATGTTCTCTTGGGCCAACCATATATGTGGAAGCGCCATGATGCTCATGAGTCTTGATCCCATAGTGTCATTGTTACTTTGGGGGGTGATCTCTATAGAATACTAGAGGTAGTTCCAACTACTGTTCCACCAAAAAAGTATCGGAAGGTAGTATCTCATACTGCAAAATTAAGCTTCTTCGGAACCTATTCAAAAGGGAAACAGAAGGACATTGGAACCACTACAACCTCACCCCAAGAACCTTCTATCCAATAGAAGAATGTCGAAAATGTTGCAACAAATCACAAAGATTCCTTCTGCACACCATCCTCTCATGTAGCCTGACTTGTTGAACAACCTCAACCTCAACAAGATCATGACAGACTTCCACAAACTGAATAGTGCGACGTCTCCAGCAAGGCAAGGAGCTCACCAAGATGCAAATTCAACAAACGCTTTTCCCTCTCCTCTGGGAACTCAATGCAATGGATACATTTGCTTCCTAAGGAGGGAGGATTGATCCAGGTGGATATCGTTGGCCACCCATCTTTTCCGACTGGCTCAAAGCAATTTTCTGGCAATTTACTATTTTTAGCAGTTTTTAACTTTTGGGGCCATTTTGAGCACCCAAATGAGGGCTTTTCGAGACTGAGGTTCTCAATGATAGCCGAAGGCATGATTGAGCCTCCAAAATTAATTTCATCGATGATACCTTTCCAACAAGGTATCACACGCCTAAAACAAAGATCGTATGCAAAAGTTACGACCCCGAGAAGTTGATGTATCCACTTACCCAAATGGGGCCCACAGGCCTTTTGGCACTTCATCTCCTAGGGTTAGGTTTTTGGATGTATAGGGTTTTTGGCATCCCTGTTTATTGTAAAAAGGCCTTTAGATCCTCACTGTAACCATCTTCTTGCAAATGCGAGTAGCCGTCACATCTCTTCTCAGAGATAAGCTACCAACATTCTAGCGAGTCTTTCACTCTATATTTTTACAGCCTCTGTAAATTTCTCTCATTAATAGAAATTGTGTATTACTATATCTTTGTGTTTATGGTTGGATATTTGATATATATTTTTTATATTATTGGATATACACGATATCTCTCTGCATTTTTTTGTTATATCTCTGCTCTCATTTCATGCCGAAAATAATCTGGATCAGTGGTATCAGAGGAGGTTCTTCTTGATCATTTTTTCAGTGCATGTCCTTGATGAGGTCCGAGTATAGAAATTTTGGTCTTGAGGTTTTCTCTCTTGAAGACAATCTCTCTCGCACACCCAAGAAACACTCAATGGTGGAGGAAAAGAAAAACGACAGAGAAGACGATCCTATCAATCTGTTGCTTGAGCAAGCTCTCACGCGACAGAAATATGAAATGATGGAGAATTTTTCCCACATCCTTCAACACCTGCCGATAGCATCAGATGCATCTTCATCAAGCGGCCAATTTGGAGGCACCTTGCCTTTCAAAGTACAAGTTAATTTTGATATTCCTATATTTGAAGGACAGATAGATGCAGAAGCCCTAGAGAAATGGTTAAATCTACTAGAAGGTTATTTCTCTATTCACAAATTTTTCGACAAAGAAAAGATCACCTTCGCACTCCTTAAAGCTCTCCCCCATGTCAAACATTGGTGGGACACTTATTGGGATCAGATTTCCACAGAGGAGTCTGAAATATATAGGTTCGATCCAACTTGGGATTTTTTTGTGGATGTGGTAAAGGAACAATATTACCCTATTGGCAACTATGATGACTAGTACATGAGATGGACAACACTGGGAAAAGAGAGGGGACAAGAAGTTCCAGATTTCACCAATACCTTCCATACCTTGTGCACCAAGATGGGTGTCAAAGACTCTGGATGAAATTTGGTTCTGAAATACCATGGGGCTCTACACAGATACATCCAAACTGAAATGGATTTTCTGGACATCTCATCACTCAGTGTTGTCTATCGATATGTTGTTAAAATCGAGTCAAAATTTAAACACCAGAACAAATGGGATTTTGGTTCTACAAATCTGAAACAACCAAAGTATGACAAAAACAACCCTAACAAACAGTCTCTCGAAACAATTCCAAGACATAGGAAAAGAGGGGTCAAGGGAAGACAAAGAAGGACACCAGAAAATGGTGCGATTTCCACAAAATCCCATGGCACAACACCGATAAATGTCTCTTGAAACAGTCATTGCTGGCGAAGATCAAAGACAAGGAGCCGAAACTTGATTCAGAATCTAATTCTGAAAATACTGGTAAAGGACATATCATTGACACAGACCCCACTACTATTGTCGCGACCACTGAAATTCAACTAGAAGAACCAACAGATCCTGAAGAGGGGGAGCGCCTTTTTCATTCACAGATGTGGTTGAAGGGGACCTGGCTACATTTTATTATTGATAGAAGAAGCTAGAAGAACCTCATCTCAGTAGAGGTCATCAAACAGTTGGGACTGTTGACAAAACCACACCCGTAGGCATATAAAATCGGGTGGCTTCACCAAGCACAAGATCTTCATGTCAACTAGCAGTGTCGATTGTCATATGGCATCCATCCCTTCAAGGACGAGGTATTATGTGATGTTTCCCAACAAGATGTTTGTGATGTTCTCTTGGGCCACCCATATATATGGAAGCACCATGCTTTTTGTGTGTCTCGACCCCGCAGTGTCATTGTTACTTTTGGGCGTCATCTCTATAGAATACCAGAGGTAGTTCCGACTACTGTTCAACCAAAAAAGTCTCGCAAGGTAGTATTTCATACTGGGATTGTAGAAAACACCAGATCCACAGCCATATAACATCAAGTGGATTCGCCAAGGATGAGATCTTTGTGTCAGTCAGCAGTGTTGATTGTCATACGACATCCATTCGTTCAAGAACGAGGTATTATGTGATGTTTCCCCAGTGGATGTTTGTGATGTTCTCTTAAGACAACCATATATGTAGAAGCGCCATGATGTTTATGAGTCTCGACCCAAAAGTGTCATTATTACTTAGGGGGGTCATCTCTATAGAATTCCAGAGGTAGTTTTGAATAGTGTTCCACCAAAAAACTATTGCAAGGTAGTATCTCATACTGCAAAATTTAGCTTCTTCACAATCTGTTCAAAAGGGGAATAGAAGGATATTGAAACTACTACAACCTTTCCCCAAGCACCTTCTATCCAACAGAAGCAGGTCGAAAAGGTTGCAATAAAACACAAAGATTACTTCTACACTCTATCCTCTAATGTAGCCCAACTTATTGAACAACCTCAACCTCAACAAGTTTGTGACAGACTTCCACAAACTGAGCGGCGCAATGTCTCCAACAAGGCAACCGACGCACCAAGATGCAGATTCAGCAAACATTTTTCCTTCTCCCCCGAGAAATAAACGCAATGGATACCATTGATTCCTAAGGAGATATGATTGATCTAGATCAATATCGGTGGCCACCCACTATTTCCAGCTGGCTCAAAATAATTTTCTTGCAATTTTGGCAATTTACTATTTTTAGCAGTTTTTAACTTCTGGGGCCATTTTGAGGGCCCAAATGAATGTTTTTCGAGATCAAGGTTATGAATGATATATGGAGGCATGATTGATCCCCCAAAATGAATCTTCTCTATGATACCTTTCCAATGAGCTATCAGATGCCTAAAATGGAGATCCTATGCAAAAGTTACGACACCGGGAAGTTGATGTACTCACTTACCCAAACGGGGCCCACGTGACTTTTGGTGCTTCATATCCTAGGGTTAGGTTTTTGGATGTCTATGGTGTTTGGAATTCCTATTTATCGTAGAAAGGCTTTCAGAGCCTCATTGTAACCATCTTCTTGCAAATGCGAGTAGCCGTCACATCTCTTCTCAGAGATAAGCCGCCACCATTCTAGCGAGTCTTTCACTCTATATTTTTATAGTCTCTATACATTTATTTCATTAATAGAAATCGTTTATTAGTGTATCTCTGTGTTTATGGTTTCATCTCTAATATATTTATGTTATATTATTGGATATACGAAATATCTCTGTGAATTTTTTAATCATATCTCCGCTCTCATTTCATGCCGAAAATAATCCAGATCAGTTGTATCAGAGCAGGATGTTCTTGATCATTTTTTGGGTGCATGTCCCCAATGAGGTCCGAGTATAGAAATTTGGGTCTTGAGGTTGTATCTCTTTAATAAAATCTCTCTCACACACCCAATAAACCATCAATGGAAAAAGAAAATAAAAATGACGAAGCAAACTATCCTATCAGTCTGTTGCTTGAGGAAGCTCTCACACGACAGAGGGATGAAATGATGGAGAATTTTTCCCACATCCTTCAATGCTTGCCAATAGAATCAGGTGCATCTTTAGCAAGTGGCCACTTTGGGGGCACCTCGCGTTCCAAGTTACAAGTTAATTTTGATGTTCTTGTATTTGAAGGACAGATAGATACAGAAGCCCTAGACAAATGGTTAAATCTACTAGAAGGTTATTTCTCTGTTCACAAATTTTCCAACAAAGAAAAGATCACCTTTGCACTCCTTAAATATCTCCCCCATTTCAAACATTGGTGGGAAGCATATTGGGAGAAACTATGAGGACCAGTACAGGAGATGGACCACACTACGGCAAGAGAGGGCCCAAGTAGTTTCAGATTTCACCAATATCTTCCATACCTTGCGCACCAAGCTGGGTATCAAAGACTCCAAACAACATTTGGTTCTGAAATACCGTGGGATATACACAGATATATCCAAACAGAAATGGATTTTATGGACATCTCATCACTCGGTGCTGCCTATCGATATGCTATTAAAATCGAGCAGAAATTTAAGCAACAGAACAAACGAGATTTTGTTTCTGCAAATCCGCAACAACCAAAGTATGACAAAGACATCCCTAACAAATAGTCTCCCGAAAATGATTCCAAGACATAGGAAAAGAAGGGTCATGGGAAGATAAAGAAGGACACTGGAAAATGGTACGATTCCCATGAAATCTCCTGGCACAACACCGATGAATGTCGCTCAAAACAGTCATTGGTGGATGATATCAAAGACAAGGAGCCGAACCCTGATTCATAAGCTGATTATGAAAATACTGGTAAAGGATAGATCATTGATGCAGACCCCACTTCTATTTTCGTGACCATCGTAATTCAATCAAAAGAACCAACATATCACGAGAGCCTTTTTCATTCACAGATGTGAGTGAAGGGGACCCTGCTACATTTTATTGTTGATATCGGAAGCCAGAAGAACCTCATCTCAACAGTGGTCGTCAAATAGTTGGGATTCTCGACAAATCCACACCCAAAACCATACAACATCAGGTGGCTTCTCCAAGGATGAGATCTTCGTGTCAGCCAACAGTGTCGATTTTCATACGACATCTAGCCCTTCAAGGACGAGGTATTATGTGATGTTTCCCCACTGGATGTCTGTGATGTTCTCTTGGGCCAACCATATATCTGGAAGCACCATGTTGTTTATGAGTCTCGACCCCACCGTGTCATTGTTACTTTGGGGGCTCATCTCTATAGAATACCAGAGGTAGTTCCCACTACTGTTCCACCAAAAAAGTGTTGCAAGTTAGTATCTCATACTGCAAAATTCAACTTCTTCACAATCTGTTCAAAAGGGGAACAGAAGGACATTGGAACCACTACAACCTCGTCCCAAGCACCTTCTATCCAATAGAAGTAGGTCAACAAGGTTGCAGCAAAGGAAAAATATTCCTTCTGCACACCGTCCTCTCATGTATCCCGAATTGTTAAACAACCTCAGCCTCAACAGGTTCATGACAGACTTCCACAAACTAAGCAGTGCGATGTCTCCAGCAAGGCAAGCAGCTCACCAAGATGCAGATTCAGCAACGTATTTTCCCTCTCCTCTGGGAAATCAATGCAATGGAGATCATTTCTTCCTAAGGAAGGAAGATTGATCCAGGTGGATATCTATGTCAACCCACCTTTTCCAATTCGCTCAAAACAATTTTTAGGCAATTTTGGCAATTTACTATTTTTAGCAGTTTTTAACTTCCGTGGCCATTTTGAGGGCCCAAATTCAAGATCAAGGTTCTAAATTATATCCGAAGGCCTGATTGATCCCCCAAAATGAATCTCCTAGATGATATTGTTTCAACGAGCTATCACATGCCTAAAACATAGATTCTATGCAAAAGTTACGACCTCGGGAAGTTGATGTACTAACTTACCCAAACGGGGCCCACATGACTTTTGGCGCTTCATCTCCTAGGGTTAGGGTTTTGGATGTCTAGGGTATTTTAAATTTCTATTTATTGTAAAAAGGCCTTCAGAGCCTCATTGTAACCATCTTCTGGAGAATGCGAGTAGCAGTCACATCTCTTCTCAGAGATAAGCTGTAACCATTCTAGCGAGTCTTTCACTCTGTATTTTTACAGTCTCTGTACATTTCTTTCATTAAGAGAAATTATGTATTACTGTATCTTTGTGTTTATCGTTGCATATTTGATATATTTTTATTATATTATTGGATATACGCGATATCTTTGTGCATTTTTTTATTATATCTCCGCTCTCATTTTGTGTTGAAAATAATCTGTATCAGTGGTATTAGAGCAGGATGTTCTTGATCGTTTTTTCAGTACATGTCGCCAATGAGGTCCGAGTATAGAAAGTTGGGTCTCAAGGTTATCTCTCTTGAAGACAATCTCTCTTGCACACCCAAGAAACCCTCAATTGTGGAAGAAAAGAAAAATGACAGAGCAGACAATCCTATCAATCTGTTGCTTGAGCAAGCTCTCACGCGATAGAGGAATGAAATTATGGAGAATTTTTCCCACATCCTTCAATGCCTGCCAATAGCATCAGACACATCTTCATCAAGTGGCCACTTTGGAGGCACCTCGCCTTTCAAGGTACAAGTTAATTTTGAAATTCCTGTATTTGAAGGACAGATAGATGCAGAAGCCATAGACAAATGGTTAAATCTACTAGAAGGTTATTTCTATGTTCACAATTTTTTTGACAAAGAATAGATCACCTTCGCACTCCTTAAAGCTCTCCCCCATGTCAAACATTTATGGGAAACTTATTGGGAGAATATTTCCACAGAGGAGTCTGAAATATATGGGTCTGATCCCACTTGGGATTTTTTTGTGGATGTGGTAAAGGAACAATATTACCCTATTGGCAACTATGTGGACCAGTACATGAGATGGACCACACTATGGAAAGAGAGGGGCCAAGTAGTTCTGGATTTCACCAATACCTTCTATACCTTGCACACCAAGCTGGGTATCAAAGACTCTGAACGACATTTGGTTATGAAATACCGTGGTGCTCTACACAGATACAAACAAGCTAAAATGGATTTTTTGGACATCTCATCACTCGGTCCTGCCTATCGATATGGTGTTAAAATCGAGCATAATTTTAAGCACCAGAACAAACAGGATTTTGGTTCTGCAAATCCACAACAACCAAAGTATGACAAAGATGGCCCTAACAAACAGTCTCCCGAAAACTAGTCCAAGACACAGGAAAATAAGAGTGACATGAAGACAAAGAAGGACACCAGAAAATGGTGCAATTTCCACAAAATCCCCCATCACAACACCGATGAATGTCATTCGAAACATTCATTGGTGGTCGAGATCAAAGACAAGGAGCCAAACCCTGATTCAAAATCTGATTCTAAAAATACTGGTAAAGGACAGATCATTGACGCAGACCCCACTACTATTGTCGTGACTGCCGCAACTCAACCAGAAGAACCAACAGATCCTAAAGAGGTGGGGTGCCTTTTTCATTCACAGATGTGGGTGAAGGAGACCCCGCTACATTTTAGTGTTGATAGCAGAAGCCAGAAGAACCTCATCTTAGCAGAGGTTGTCAAACAGTTGGGATTGTTGAAACCACCACACCGGCAACCATATAACATCAGGTGGCTTCGCTATGGACGATATATTCGTGTCAGTCAGTAGTGTTGATTGTCATATGACATCCAGCCATCCAAGAATGAGATATTTTGTGATTTTTCCCTAGTCGAAATTTTTTATGTTCTCTTGGGCCAACCATATATGTGGAAGCGCCATGGTGTTTATGAGTCTTGACCCCGCAGCGTCATTATTACTTTGGGGGGTCATCTCTATAGAATACTAGAGGTAGTTCTGACTAGTGTTCCACCAAAAAAGTGTTGCAAGGTAGTATCTCATATTGAAAAATTTAGCTTCTTCACAATCTATTCAAAAGGGGAACAGAAGGACATTGGAACTACCACAACCTCGCCCCAAGCACCTTCTATCCAACAAAAGCAGGTCGAAACGGTTGCAACAAACACAAAGATTCCTTTTGCACTCCGTCCTCTCATGCAGCACGACTTATTGAACAACCTCAACCTCAACAGGTTCGTGACAGACTTCCACAAATTGAGCAGCGCGACATCTCCAACAAGGCAACCAGCTCACCAAGATGCAGATTCAACAAACAATTTTCCCTCTCCCCCAGGAACTCAATGCAATGGAGACCATTGTTTCCTAATGAGGGGTGATTGATCCAAGTGGATATCGGTGGCCACCCACCATTTCTGACTAGCCCAAAATAACTTTCTATCAATTTTGGCAATTTACTATTTTTAGCAGGTTTTAACTTCTGGGGTGATTTTGAGGGCCCAAATGAAGCTTTTTCGAGATATAGGTTATAAATGATATCTAAATGCATTATTGGGCCCCCAAAATGATCTTCTTTATGATACCTTTCCAATGAACTATCACACACTTAAAATGGAGATCGTATGCAAAAATTACGACACCGGGAAGTTGATGTACTCACTTAACCAAACGGGGCGCCCACACGACTTTTGGCGCTTCATCTCCTAGGGTTAGGTTTTTAGATGTCTATGGTTTTTGGAATTCTTGTTTATTGTAGAAAGGCCTTCAGAGCCTCATTGTAACCATCTTCTGGTGAATGCGAGTAGCCGTCACATTTCTTCTCAGAGATAAGCTGCCACCATTCTACCGAGTCTTTCACTCTATATTTTTACAGTCTCTGTACATTTATTTAATTAATAGAAATCGTGTATTACTGTATCTTTGTGTTTATGGTTGCAAATATGATATATTTATTTTATATTATTGGATATACACAACATCTATGTGCATTTCTTTATCATATCTCCACTCTCATTTCGTGCTGAAAATAATCCGGATTAGCGGTATCAGAGCAGGTTGTTCTTGATTGTTTTTTCAATGCATGTCCCTGATGAGGTCCGAGTATATAAAGTTGGGTCTCAAGGTTGTTTCTCTTGAATAAAATCACTCTTTCATACCCAAGAAACCCTCAATGGAGGAAGAAAATAAAAATAATGGAGAAGACGATCCTATCAATTTGTTGGTTGAGCAAGCTCTCACACGACAGAGGATGAAATGATGGAGAATTTTTCCCACATCCTTCAACGTCTGTCGATAGCATCAGGTGCATCTTCATCAAGAAGCCACTTTGGAGGCACCTCGTCTTTCAGGTTACAAGTTAAATTTGATGTTCATGTATTTGAAGGACAGATATATGCAGAAGCCCTAGACAAATGGTTAAATCTACTAGAAGGTTATTTCTCTGTTCACAAATTTTCTAAGAAAGAAAATATCACCTTCACATTCCTTGAAGCTCTCCCCCATGTCAAACATTGGTGGGAAACTTATTGGGAGGAGAGTTCCATAGAGGAGTCTGAAATTTATGGGTCTAATAGCACTTGGGATTTTTTTGTGGATGCGGTAAAGGAACAATATTACCCTGTTGGCAACTATGAGGACTAGTACATGAGATGGACCACACTGCGGCAAGAGAGGGGCCAAACATTTATGGATTTCACCAATACCTTCCATACCTTATGCACCAAGCTGGGTATCAAAGACTCCAAACGACATTTGGTTTTGAAATACCGTGGGGCTCTACATAGATACATCCAAACTGAAATGGATTTTATGGACATCTCATCACTCGGTGCTGCCTATTGAGATGATGTTAAAATCGAGCAGAAATTTAAGCACTAGAACAAATGGGATTTTGTTTCTACAAATCTGCAAAAACCAAAGTATTACAAAGATGGCCCTAACAAATAGTCTCCCAAAAACGAGTCCAAGACATAGTAAAAGAAGGGTCATGGGAAGACAAAGAAGGACACCGGAAAATGGTGTGATTTCCACAAAATCCCTTGGCACAACACCAAAGAATGTCACTTGAAACAGTCATTAGTTGCCGATATCAAAGACAAGGAGCTGAACCCTGATTCGGAAACTCATTCTGAAAATACTGGTAAAGGATAGATCATTGATGCAGACCCCACTGCTATTTTTGTGACCACCGCAATTCAACCAGAATAACCAACATATCACGAGCACACTTTTCATTCATAGATGTGGGTGAAGGGGACCCCGCTACATTTTATTATTGATAACGAAATCCAGAAGAACCTCATCTCAATAGAGGTCATCAAATAGTTGGGATTGTCGACAACTCCACACCCACAACCATACAACATTGGGTGGCTTCGCCAAGGATGATATATTCGTGTTAGCCGATAGTGTCGATTGTCATACAGCATCCATCCCTTCAAGGACGAGGTATTATGTGATGTTGCCCCACTAGATGTCTGTGATGTTCTCTTGGGCCAACCATATCTGTGGAAGCGCCATGTTGTTTATGAGTCTTGACCCCGCAGTGTCATTGTTACTTTGGGGGGTCATCTCTATAGAATACCAGAGGTAGTTCCAACTACTGTTCAACCAAAAAAGTTCCACAAGGTAGTATCTCATACTACAAAATTCAGCTTCTTCACAATCTGCTCAAAAGGGGAACAAAAGCAGGTCAACAAGGTTGCAGAAAAACACAAAGATTCCTTCTGCACACCGTCCTCTCATGTAGCTCGACTTCTTGAACAACCTTAGCCTCAACAGGTTCATGACATACTTCCACAAACTGAGCAGCATGACGTCTCCAATAAGGCAAGTAGCTCACCAAGATGCAGATTCATCAAAATATTTTCCCTCTCCCCTGGGAACTCAACGTAATGGAGATCATTGTTTCCTAAGGAGGGAGGATTGATCCAAGTGGATATCTATGGCGACCCACCTTTTCTGACTCGCTCAAAATAGTTATTTGGCAATTTCGACAATTTACTATTTTTAGCAGTTTTTAACTTCCATGGCCATTTTGAGGATTCAAATGAAGGTTTTTCAAGATCAAGGTTCTCAATGATATCCGAAGGAATGATTGAGCCCCCAAAATGAATCTCCTGGATGATACATTTCCAACAATCTATCACACGCCTAAAAGGGAGATCGTATGCAAAAGTTATGACCCTGAGAAGTTGATGTACTCACTTACCCAAATGGGGCCCACATGACTCTTGGCGCTTCATCTCCTAGGGTTAGGTTTTTGGATGTCTAGGGTTTTTGACATTCCTTTTTATTGTAAAAATTCCTTCAAAGCCTCATTGTAACCATATTCTAGCGAATGCGAGTAGCTGTCACATCTCTTCTCAGAGATAAGCTGCCACCATTCTAGCGAGTCTTTCACTATGTATTTTTACAGTCTCTGTACATTTCTTTCATTAATAGAAATCGTGTATTACTGTATCTCCGTGTTTATGGTTGCATATATGAAATTTTTTTATTATATTATTGGATATACGCAATATCTTTGTGCATTTTTTTATTATATCTCCGCTCTCATTTCATGCCGAAAATAATCTGTATCAGTGGTATTAGAGAAGGATGTTCTTGATCGTTTTTTATGTGCATGTCCCCGACGAGGTCCAAGTATAGAAAGTTGGGTCTCGAGGTTGTCTCTCTTGAAGACAATCGCTCTCGCACACCCAAGAAACCCTCAATGGCAGAAGAAAAGAAAAATGACGGAGCAGACAATCCTATCAATCTGTTTCTTGAGCAATCTCTCACGCGATAGAGGGATGACATGATGCAGAATTTTGCCCACATCCTTTAACACCTGCTAATATCATTAGGTGCATCTTCATCAAGATTCCACTTTGGAGGCACCTTTCCTTTCAACGTACAAGTTAATTTTGATATTCCTGTATTTGAAGGACAGATAGATGCATAAACTCTAGACAAATGGTTAAGTCTACAAGAAGGTTATTTCTCTGTTCACAAATTTTCTGACAAAGAATAGATCACCTTCGCACTCCTTAAAGCTCTCCCCCATGTCAAACATTGGTGGGAAACTTATTGGGAGCAGAGTTCCATAGAGGAGTTTGAAATATATGGGTTTGATCCCACTTGGGATATTTTTTTGGATGCGGTAAAGGAACAATATTACCCTGTTGGCAACTATGAGGACCAGTACATGAGATGGACCACGTTGTGGTAAGAGAGGGGCCAAGTAGTTCCAGATTTCACCAATACCTTCCATACCTTGCACACCAAGCTGGGTATCAAAGACTCCGAATGGAATTTGGTTCTGAAATACCGTGGGGCTCTACACAGATACAAACAAACTGAAATATATTTTATGGACATCTCATCACTCGGTCCTGCCTACTGATATGCTGTTAAAATCGAGCAGAAATTTAAGCACCAGAAAAAATGGGATTTTGGTTCCGCAAATCCACAACAACCAAAGTATGACAAAGATGGCCCTAAATAACATTCTACCGAAAATCATTTCAAGACACAGGAAAAGAAGAGTCACGGGAAGACAAATAAGGACACCGGAAAATGGTGCGATTTCCACAAAATCCCTTGTCACAACACTGATGAATGTCATTCGAAACATTCATTGGTGGTCGAGATCAAAGAAAAGGAGCCAAACCTTGATTCAGAATCTGATTCTAAAAGTACTGGTAAAGGACAGATCATTGACGTAGACCCCACTACTATTGTTACGACCGTCGCAACTCAACCAGAAGAACCAATAGATCCTGAAGAGGCAGAGCACCTTTTTCATTCACAGATGTGGGTGAAGGGGACCCCACTACATTTTATTGTTGATAGTGGAAGCCAGAAGAACCTCATCTCAGCAGAGGTCATCAAACAATTGGGATTGTTGAAAACACCACACCTGCAGCCATATAACATCAAGTGGCTTCACCAAGGACAAGATCTTCGTGTCAATCAATAGTGTCGATTGTCATACGACATCTAGCCATTCAAGAATGAGGTATTATGTGATGTTTCCCTAGTGGATGTTTGTGATGTTCTATTGGGCCAACCATATATGTGGAAGCGCCATGTTGTTTATGAGTCTTGACCCCGTAGTGTCATTATTACTTTGGGGGGTCATCTCTATTGAATACCAGAGGTAGTTGTAACTAGTGTTCCACCAAAAAAGTGTCACAAGGTAGTATCTCATACTGCAAAATTCATCTTGTTCACAATTTGTTCAAAAGGGGAATAGAAGGACATTGGAACTACTAGAACCTCGCCCCAAGAACCTTCTATCCAACAAAAGCAGGTCGAAAAGGTTGCAACAAAGTGCAAAGATTCCTTCTGCACTCTGTCCTCTCATGTAGCCTGACTTATTGAAAAACCTCAACCTCAACAGGTTCGTGACAGACTTCCACAAACTGAGCAGTGCAACATCTCCAACAAGGCAACTAGCTCACCAAGATGCAGATTCAACAAACATTATTCCCTCTCCCTTGAAAACTCAATGCAATGGAGACCATTTCTTCCTAAGGAGGGATGATTGATCCAGGTGGATATCGGTGGTCACCCACCATTTCTGACTGGCTCAAAACAGTTTTCTGGCAATTTTGACAATTTACTATTTTTAGCAGTTTTTAACTTCCAGGGCCATTTTGAGGGCCTAAATGAAGGTTTTTCGAGATCGAGGTTCTCAATGGTAACCAAAGACATGATTGATACCCCAAAATTAATATCCTCGACGATACCTTTCCAACGAGCTATCAAACACCTAAAACACAGTTCGTATGAAAAAGTTACGACCCTGGGAAGTTGATGTACTCACTTACCCAAATGGGACCCACATGAATTTTGGCGCCTCATCTCCGAGGGTTAGGTTTTTGGATGTCTATGATTTTTGAAATTCCTATTTATTGTAAAAAGGCCTTTAGAGCCTCATTGTAACCATCTTCTTGTGAATGCGAGTAGTCGTCACATCTCTTCCCAGAGATAAGCTGCCACCATTCTAACGAGTCTTTCACTCTGTATTTTTACAGTCTCTGTACATTTATTTCATTAATAGTAATCATGTATTACTGTATCTCTATGTTTATGGTTTCATATTTGATATATTTCTCTTATATTATTTGATATACGTGATATCTATGTGTATTTGTTTATTATATCTTCGCTCTCATTTCATGCCTAAAATAATCCGGATCAGTGGTATCAGAGCAGGCTGTTTTGATCGTTTTTTCAGTGCATGTCCTCGACGAGGTCCAAGTATAGAATGTTAGGTATCAAGCTTATATCTCTTGAAGACAATCTCTCTCACACACCCAAGAAACCCTCAATGGTGGAAGAAAAGAAAAACGACAAAGCAGACAATGCTAACAGGCTCGTGAAAGACTTCCACAAACTCAGCAACGCGACGTCTCCAGCAAGGCAAGCAACTCACCAAGATGCATATTCAGCAAATGATTTTCCCTCTCCCCCAGGAAATCAACGCAATGGAGACCATTTCTTCCTAATGAGGGAGGATTGATCCAGGTGGATATCGGTGGCCACCCACCTTTTCTGACTGGCTCAGAATAATTTTCTGGCAATTTTGGCAATTTACTATTTTTAGCAGTTTTTAACTTCCGGGGCCATTTTGAGGGCCCAAATGAAGGTTTTTTGTGATAGAGGTTATCAGTGATAGCCAAAGGCATCATTGAGCCCCAAAAATTAATCTCCTCAATGATACCTTTCAAACGAGCAATCGCATGCCTAAAACGAAGATCGTATGCAAAAGTTACGACCCGGGGAAGTTGATGTACTCACTTACCTAAACTTTGTTACTTTGGGCAGGTCATCTATATAGAATACCAGAGGTAGTTTCGAATACTTTTCCACCAAAAAAGTGTCGCAAGGTAGTATCTCATACTGCAAAATTCAGCTTCTTCAAAATTTGTTCAATAGGGGAACATAAGGACATTGGAACCACTACAACCTCGCCCCAACCACCTTCTATCCAACAGAAGCAGGTCGAAAATATTGAAACAAAGCACAAATATTCCTTCTACAAACCGTCCTCTCATGTAGCAAGACTTGTTGAACAACCTCAACCTCAACAGGTTCGTGACAGACTTCCACAAACTGAGAAGCGCGACGTCTCCTGCAAGGCCAACATCTCACCAAGATGCAGATTCAAAAAATGCTTTTCCCCCTCCCCCGGGAACTCAACGCAATGGATACCATTACTTCCTAAGGAGGGAGGATTGATCTAGGTGGATATCGCTGGCCACCCACTGTTTTGACATGCTCAAAACAATTTTCTGTCAATTTTGTCAATTTACTATTTTTAGCAGGTTTTAACTTCCGTGGCCTTTTTGAGGGTCGAAACGAAGGTTTTTTGAGATGGAGGTTCCCAATGATAACTGAAGGCATTATTGAGCCCCAAAAATGAATATCCTCAATGATACCTTTCCAATGATCTATCACATGCCTAAAACAGAGTTCGTATGCAAAAGTTACGACCTTGGGAATTTGATGTACTCTCTTACTCAAACGGGGCCCACCTGAATTTTGGTGCTTCATCTCCTAGGGTTAGGTTTTTGGATGTTTATGTTATTTGGCATTCCTGTTTGTTGTAGAAAGGCCTTCAGAGCCTCATTGTAACCATCTTCTTGCGAATGCGAGTAGCTGTCACATCTCTTCTCAGAGATACGTTGTCACCATTCTAGCGAGTCTTTCACTTTGTATTTTTACAGTCTCTATACATTTATTTCATTAATAGAAATCATTTATTGCTGTATCTATGTGTTTATGGTTTCATATCTGATATATTTCTGTTATATTATTTGATGTAAATGATATCTCTGTGCATTTCTTTATTATATCTCCGCTCTCATTTCTTGCCTAAAATAATCCAGATCAGTGGTATCAGAGCAGGCTTTTCTTGATCATTTTTTTAGTGCATGTCCTCGACGAGGTTCGAGTATAGAAAGTTTTGTCTTGAGATTGTCTCTCTTGAAGACAATCGCTTTTTCACACCTAAGAAACCCTCAATGGTGGAAGAAAAGAAAAACGATGCAGCAGACGATCCTATCAATCTGTTGCTTGAGCAAGCTCTCACGCGACAGAGGGATGAAATGATGGAGAATTTTGCCCACATCCTTCAATGCCTTCCGATAGAATTAGGCACATCTTCATCAAGAGGCCACTTTGGAGGCACCTTTCCTTTCAAGGTACAATTTATTTTTGATATTCTTGTATTTGAAGGACAAATATATGCAGAATCCCTAGACAAATGGTTAAATATACTAGAAGGTTATTTATCCGTTCACAAATTTTTCGACAAATAAAATATCACCTTCGCACTCCTTAAAGCTCTCTACCATGTCAAACATTGGTGGGAAACTTATTGAGAGAAGAGTTCCACAGAGGATTCTGAAATATATGGGTCCGATCCCACTTGGGATTTTTTTGTGGATGTGATAAAGAAACAATATTACCTTGTTGACAACTATGAGGACCAGTACATGAGATGGACCACACTGTGACAAGAGAGGGGCCAAGTAGTTTCAGATTTCACCAATACCTTCCTTAACTTGTGCACCAAGATGGGTATCAAAGACTCCAAACAACATTTAGTTCTTTAATATCGTGGGGCGCTACATAGATACATCCAAATTGAAATGAATTTTTTGGACATCTCATCACTCAGTGCTGCCTATCGATATGTTGTTAAAATCAAGCAGAAATTTAAGCACCAGAAGAAATGGGTTTCTGGTTCTGCAAATCTGCAACAACCAAAGTATGACAAAGATGGCCCTAACAAATAGTCTTATGAAAACTAGTCCAAGAGATAGGAAAAAAAGGGTCATGGGAAGACAAAGAAGGACACCGAAAAATGGTGCAATTTCTACAAAATCCCCTGGCACAACACCGATGAATGTCGCTCGAGACAGCCATTGGTGGCCGAGATCAAAGACAAGGAGCCGAACCCTGATCTAGAATCTGATTTTGAAAATACTAGTAAAGGACAGATCATTGACATAGATCCCACTGCTATTGTCATGACCGCTGCAATTCAACCAAAAGAACAAATATATCCTTAAGAAAGGGAGCATATTTTTCATTCAGATATTTGGGTGAAGGGGACCCCACTACATTTTATTGTTGATAGCGAAATCCAGAAGAACCTCATCTTAGAAGACGTCATCAAATAGTTGGCATTGTCGACAACACCACACCCGCAACCATACAACATCGGGTAGCTTCGCCAAGGATGAGATCTTCGTGTCAGCCAACACTGTCGATTATCATAAAGCATCCAACCCTTCAAGGATGAGGTATTATGTGATGTTGCCCCACTGGATGTCTGCGATGTTCTTTTTGGCCAACCATATATGTGGAAGCACCATGCTATTTATGAGTCTTGACCCCACTGTGTCATTGTTACTTTGGGGGGTCATCTCTATAGAATACTAGAGGTAGTACCAACTACTATTCCACCAAAAAAGTTCCTCAAGGTAGTATCTCATACTGCAAAATTCAGCTTCTTCACAATCTGTTCAAAAGGGGAACAAAAGGACATTGGAACAACTACAAGCTCACCCTAAGCACCTTCTATCCAATAGAAGTAGGTTGACAAGGTTGCAATAAATAAAAAATATTCCTTTTTCACACCATCCTCTCATGTAGCCCGACTTGTTGAACAACCTCAGCCTCAACAGGTTCATGACAGACTTCCACAAACTAAGCAGTGTGATGTCTCCAACAAGGCAAGCATATCACCAAGATGCAGATTCAACAAACGCTTTTCCCTGTCCCCCAAGAAATCAATGCAATGAATACCATTGCTTCCTAATGAGGGAGGATTGATCTAGGTGGATATCGGTGGCTGCCCACCTTTTTCGACTAGCTCAAAACAATTTTCTGACAATTTTGGCAATTTGCTATTTTTAGCAATTTTTAACTTCCGGGGCCATTTTGAGGGCCCAAATGAAGGTTTTTCGAGATTGAGGTTCACAATGATAGATGGAGGACCTCTCCAACGAGCTTTCAAATTCCTAAAATGGATATTGTATGCAAAGGTTACGACCCCGGGAAGTTAATGTACTCACTTACCCAAACGGGGCCCACATGACTTTTGGCGCTTCATCTCCTTGGGTTAGGTTTTTGGATGTCTAGGGTTTTTGACATTCCTTTTTATTGTAAAAATGCCTTCAGAGCCTCATTGTAACCATCTTATAGCGAATGCGAGTAGCCATCACATCTCTTGTCAGAGATAAGTTGCCACCATTCTAGCGAGTCTTTCACTCTGTGTTTTTACAGTCTCTGTACATTTCTTTCATTAATAGAAATCGTGTATTACTGTATCTCTGTGTTTATGGTTTCATCTTTGATACATTTATGTTATATTATTGGATATACGTGATATATCTGCGCATTTCTTTATTATATCTCCACTCTCATTTCATGCCAAAAATAATCAGGATTAGTGGTATCAGAGTAGGCTATTTTTGATCGTTTTTTTAGTGCATGTCCCTGATGAGGTCTGAGTATAGAAAGTTGGGTCTCGAGCTTGTCTCTCTTGAAGATAATCTCTCTCGCAGACCCAAGAAACCCTCAATTGTGGAAGAAAATAAAAATGACTGAGCAGACGATCCTATCATTATGTTGCTTGAGCAAGCTCTCACACGACAGAGGGACGAAATGATGGAGAATTTTGCCCACATCCTTCAACGCCTGCCGATAACATTAGGAACATATTCATCAAGAGGCCAATTTGGAGGTACCTCGCCTTTCAAGGTAAAAGTTAATTTTGATATTCTTATATTTGAAGGACAAATAGATGTAGAAGCCCTAGACAAATGGTTAAATCTACTAGAAGGTTATTTCTCTGTTCACAATTTTTTCGACAAATAAAAGATCACCTTTGCACTCCTTAAATCTCTCCCCCATGTCAAACATTGGTGGGAAACTTATTGGGAGCAGAGTTCCATAGAGGAGTCTGTATAAATGGTTTGATCCCACTTGGGATTTTTTTGTGGATGTCGTAAAGGAACAATATTACCTTGTTGGAAACTATGAGGACCAGTACATGAGATGGACCACACTACAGAAAGAGAGGGGCCAAGAAGTTTTGTATTTCACCAATACCTTCCATACCTTAGGCACCAAGCTGGGTATCAAAGACTCCAAACGACATTTGGTTCTAAATTATCGTGGGGCTCTACACAGATACATCCAAATTAAAATGGATTTTCTAGACATCTCATCACTCGATGCTGCCTATCGATACGCTGCTAAAATTGAGCAGAAATTTAAGCACCAAAACAAATGGGATTTTGGTTTTGCAAATCCGCAACAATCAAAGTATGAAAAAGACAACCCTAACAAATAGTCTCCCAAAAACCAGTCCAAGACACAGGAAAAGAAGGGTCACGGGAAGACAAAGAAGGACACCGGAAAATGGTGCGATTTCGACAAAATCCCCTGGCACAACACCTATGAATGCCGCTCGAAACAGTCATTGGTGGAAGAGATCAAAGACAAGGAGACAAACCTTGATTCAGAATCTGATTATGAAAATACTGGTAAATGATAGATCATTGATGCAAACCCCATTGCTATTGTTGTGAATGCCGCAATTCAACCAGAAGAACCAACAGATCCTGAAGAGGGGGAGTTCCTTTTTCATTCACAGATGTGGGTGAAGGGGACCTCGCTACATTTTATTGTTGATAGTGAAAGCCAGAAGAACCTCATGTTAGCAGAGGTCATCAAACAGTTGGGATTGTTGAAAACACCACACCCGCAGCCATACAACATCGGGTGGCTTCGCCAAAGACAATATCTTCGTGTCAGCTAACAGTGTCGATTGTCATACAGCATCCAACCCTTCAAGGAAGAGGCATTATGTGATGTTGCCCCACTTGATGTCTGTGATGTTTTCTTGGGCCAACCATATATGTGGAAGTGCCATGTTGTTTATGAGTCTCAGCCCCACAGTGTCATTGTTACTTTGGGGGGTCATCTCTATAGAATACTAGAGGTAGTATCTCATACTACAAAATTCATCTTCTTCACAATCTATTCAAAAGGAGAACATAAGGACACTGGAACCATTACAACCTTACCCCAAGCACCTTCTAGATAACAGAAGCAGGTCGACAAGGCTGCAGCAAATTTCAAAGATTCCTTTTGCACACCATCCTCTCATCTAGCCCAACTTGTTGCACAAACTTAGCCTCAATAGGTTCATGAAAGACTTCCACAAACTAAGCAACGCGACGTCTCCAGCAAGGCAAACAACTCACCAAGATGAAGATTCAGCAAACGCTTTTCTCTCTCCCCCGAGAAATCAACGCAATGAAGAATATTTGTTCCTAAGGAGGGAGGATTGATCCAGATGTATATCAGTGGCCACCCACCTTTTTCGACTGGCTCAAAACAGTTTTCTGACAATTTTGGCAATTTACTATTTTTAGTAGTTTTTAACTTCCGGGGCTATTTTGAGGGCCCAAATGAAGGTTTTTAGAGATATAGGTTCTCAATTATAGTCAAATGAATTATTGAGCCCCCAAAATTAATCTCCTCGATGATACCTTTCCAACGAGTTATCACACGCCTAAAACAAAGATCGTATGCAAAATTTGTAACCTCAGGAAGATGATGTACTCACTTACCCAAACAGTGCCCACATGACTTTTGGCGCTTCATCTCCTAGGGTTAGGTTTTTGGATGTCTAGGGTTTTTGACATTCTTGTTTATTGTAAAAAGGCATTTAGAGCCTCATTGTAACCATCTTCTTGTGAATGTGAATAGCCCTCACATCTCTTCTCAGAGATAAGCTGCCACCATTCTAGCGAGTCTTTCACTCTGTATTTTTATAGTCTCTGTACATTTATTTCATTAATAGAAATCGTGTATTACTGTGTCTATGTGTTTATGGTTTCATATCTAATATATTCATGTTATATTATTGGATATATGTGATATCTCTGTGCATTTATTTATTATATCTCCGCTCTCATTTCGTGCCGAAAATAATCCAGATCAGTTGTATCAGAGCAGGATGTTCTTGATCGTTTTTTGGGTGCATGTCCCCAACGAGGTACGAGTATAGAAATTTGGGTCTCAAGCTTGTCTCTCTTGCAGACAATCGCTCTAACACACCCAAGAAACCCTCAATGGAGGAAGAAAAGAAAAACGATGGAGCAGACGATCCTATCAATATGTTGCTTGAGAAGGCTCTCACGCGATAGAGGGACGAAATGATGGAGAATTTTTCCCACATCCTTCAACGCCTGTCGAAAGAATCAAGCACATATTCATCAAGTGACCACTTTGGAGGCACTTCACCTTTCAAGGTACAAGTAAATTTTGATATTGTTGTATTTGAAGGACAGATAGATGCAAAAGCCCTAGACAAATGGTTAAATCTACTAGAAGGTTATTTCTCTATTCACAAATTTTCTGACAAAGAAAAGATCACCTTATCACTCCTTAAATCTCTCCCCCATTTCCAACATTGGTGGGAAACTTATTGGGAGTAGAGTTCTACTGAGGAGTCTGAAATATATGGGTCTGATCCTACTTGGGACTTTTTTGTGTATGCGGTAAAGGAACAATATTACCATGTTGGAAACTATGAGGACCAATACATGAGATGGACCACACTGCGGCAAGAGAGGGGCCAAGCAGTTCTGGATTTCACCAATACCTTCCATACCTTGTGCACCAACCTGTGCATCAAAGACTTTGAACGACATTTGGTTCTGAAATACCGTGGGGCTCTACACAGATACATCCAAACTAAAATGGATTTTTTGGACATCTCATCACTGGGTGCTGCCTATCGATATGTGGTTAAAATCGAGTAGAAATTTAAGCACTAGAACAAATGGGATTTTGGTTCTGCAAATCTGAAACAATCAAAGTATGACAAAGATGGCCCTAACAAACAATCTCCCGAAAGCCAGTCCAAGACACAGGAAAAGAAGGGTCACGGGAAGACAAAGAAGGACACTGGAAAATGGTGCGATTTCCACAAAATCCAATAGCACAACACTGATGAATGTTGCTTGAAACATTCATTGGTGGCCAAGATCAAGGACAAGTAGCTGAACCCTGATTCAGAATTTGATTCTGGAAATACAGGTAAAGGACAGATCAATGACATAGACCCCACTACTATTGTCACGACCGTCGCAATTCAGCTAGAAGAACCAACAGATCCTAAAGAGTCGGAGTGCCTTTTTCATTCACATATGTGGGTGAAGGGGACCCTGCTACATTTTATTGTTGATATCGGAATCCAGAAAAGCCTCATCTTAGCAAAGGTCATCAAATAGTTGGGATTCTTGACAACACCACACTCGCAACCATACAACATCGGGCGTCTTCTCCAAGCATGAGATCTTTGTGTCAGCCAACAATGTCGATTTTCATACGACATTCAACCCTTCAAGGATCAGGTATTATGTGATGTTTCCCCACTGGATGTCTATGATGTTTTCTTGGGCCAACCATATATGTGGAAGCACCATGCTATTTATGAGTCTCAACCCCACAATGCCATTGTTACTTTGGGGGGTCATCTCTATAGAATACCATAGGTAGTTCTGACTACTGTTCCACCAAAAAAGTGCCACAAGTTAGCATCACATACTGCAAAATTCAACTTCTTCACAATCTATTCAAACGGAGAACAAAAGGACATTGGAAACACTAGAACCTCGCCCTAAGCACCTTCTATCCAATCGAAGCATGTTGACAAGGTTGTAGCAAAGTGAAAATATTCCTTCTGCACACCATCCTTTCATGTAGCCTGACTTGTTGAATAACCTCAGCCTCAACAGGTTCTTGACAGACTTCCACAAACTGAGTAGCGCGACGTCTCCAACAAGGCAAGAAGCTCACCAAGATGCAGATTCAGCAAACTCTTTTCCCTCCCCCCTGGGAACCCAACATACTTGAGATCAATTCTTCCTAAGTATGGAGGATTGATCCATGTGGATATCGGTGGCCACCCACCTTTTTCGACCGACTCAAAATAGTTTTCTGGCAATTTTGAGAATTTACTATTTTTAGCAGTTTTTAACTTCCGAGGCCATTTTGAGGTCCCAAATGAAAGTTTTTCTATATCAAGGTTCTCAATGATAGTTAAAGTCAATATTGAACCCCCAAAATGAATCTCCTCGACGATACCTTTCTAACAAGCTATCACATGCCTAAAACGGTGATCATATGCAAAAGTTACGACCCCGAGAAGTTGATGTACTCACTTATGCAAACGGGGCCCACATGAATTTTGGTGCTTCATATCCTAGGGTTAGGTTTTTGGATGTCTAACGTTTTTGGCATTCCTGTTTATTATAAAAATGACTTCAGATCCTCATTGTAACCATCTTCTTTCGAATGCGAGTAGCCATCACATTTCTTCTCAGAGATAAGCTGCCACCATTCTAGTGAGTCTTTCGCGCTGTATTTTTACAGTCTCTTTACATTTATTTCATTAATAGAAATCGTGTATTACTGTATCTCTATGTTTATGGTTGTATATCTGATATATTTTTGTTCTATTATTGGATATACGCGATATCTCTGTGCATTTATTTATTATATCTCCGCTCTCATTTTGTGTCGAAAATAATCTCGATCAGTGGTATCAGAGCAGGCTGTTCTTAATCATTTTTTCAGTGCATGTCCCCGATGAGGTCCAAGTATAGAATGTTAGGTCTCGAGCTTGTCTCTCTTCAATACAATATCTCTCACACACCCAAGAAACCCTCAATGGTGGAATAAAAGAAAAACGACGAAGCAGACGATCCTATCAATCTGTTGCTTGAGCAAGCTCTGACGCGATAGAGGGATGAAATGATGGAGAATTTTGCCCACATCCTTAAACGCCTGCCGATAGAATCAGGTGCATCTTCATCAAGAGGCCACTTTGGAGGCACCTCTCCTTTCAAGGTACAAGTTAATTTTAATATTCATGTATTTGAAGGACAAATAGATGCAGAAGCCCTAAACAAATGGTTAAATCTACTAGAAGGTTATTTCTCTGTTCACAAATTTTTCGACAAAGAAAAGATCACCTTCACACTCCTTAAAGTTCTCCCCCATGTCAAACATTGGTGGGAAACTTATTGGGAGCATAGTTCCAAAGAGGAGTCTAAAATATATGGGTCTGATCCAACTTGGGATTCTTTTGTGGATGCGGTAAAGGAACACTATTACCTTGTTGGCAACTATGAGGACCAGTACATGAGATCGACCACACTGCGACAAGAGAGGGGCCAAGCAATTCTGTATTTCACTAGTACCTTCCATACCTTTCACACCAAGCTAGGTATCAAAGACTCCGAACGACATTTGGTTCTGAAATACCATGGAGCTCTACGCAGATACATCCAAACTGAAATGGATTTTCTGGACATCTCATCACTCGATGCTGCTTATCGATATGTTGTTAAAATCGAGTAGAAATTTAAGCACCAGAACAAATGGGATTTTGGTTCTGCAAATCTACAACAACCAAAGTATGACAAAGATGGCCCTAACAAACAGTCTCCCAAAAACCAGTCCAAGACACAGGAAAAGAAGGGTCACCGGAAGACAAAAAAGGACACCAGAAAATGGTGCGATATACACAAAATCCCCTGGCACAACACCAATGAATGTCACTCGAAACAGTCATTGGTGGTCGATATCAAAGACAAGGAGCCAAAACTTGATTCAGAATCTGATTCTGAAAATATTGGTAAAGGACAGACCATTGACGTAGACCCCACTACTATTGTCGCGACCACCACAATTCAACCAGAAGAACCAACAGATCCTGAAGAGGGGGAGTGCCTTTTTCATTCACATATGNAAATCCAGAAGAACCTCATCTCAGAAGAGGTCATCAAACAGTTGGGACTGTCAACAACACCACACCCGCAACCATACAACATTGGGTGGCTTCGCCAAGGATGAGATCTTCGTGTCATCCAGCAGTGTCGATTGTCATATGGAATCCATCCCTTCAAGGATGAGGTATTATGTGATGTTTCCCCATTGGATTTCTATGATTTTCTCTTGGGCCAACCATATATGTGGAAGAGCCATGTTATTTATGAGTCTTGACCCCACAGTGTCATTATTACTTTGGGGGGTCATCTCTATAGAATACCAGAGGTAGTTCTAACTACTGTTTCACCAAAAAATTGCCGCAATGTAGTATCTCATACTGCAAAATTCAGCTTCTTCACAATCTGTTCAAAAGGGGAACATAAGGACATTGGAACCACTACAACCTTGCCTCAAGCACCTTCTATCCAACAAAAGCAGGTTGAAAAGGTTTCAAAAATGCACAAAGATTCCTTCTGCACAAAATTCTCTCATGTAGCTTGACTTGTTGAACAACCTCATCCTCCATAGGTTCATGAAAAACTTCCACAAACTGAGAAGTGTAACGTCTCTTGCAAGGCAAGCAACTCACCAAGATGTAGATTCAGCAAACACTTTTCCCTCTCCCCCGAGAACTCAATGCAATGGAGACCATTTCTTCCTAAGGAGGGAGGATTGATCCAGGTGGATATCGGTGGCCACCTACATTTTCTGACTGGCTCAAAACAATTTTCTGTCAATTTTGGCAATTTACTATTTTTAGTAGTTTTAAACTTTCGGGGCCATTTTGAGGGCCCAAATGAAGGTTTTTCAAGATCGAGGTTCTTAGTGATAGCTGAAGGCATTATTGAGCCCCCAAAATGAATCTCCTCGATGATACCTTTCGAATGAGCTATCACACACCTAAAACGAAGATCGTATGCAAAAGTTATGACACCGGGAAGTTGATGTACTCACTTACCCAAACGAGGCCCACATGACTTTTGGACCAAATGAATGTTTTTCGAGATCAAGTTTATGAATGATATCTGAAGGCATGATTGAGCCCCCAAAATGACTCTCCTCGACGATAACTTTCCAATGATCTATCAGATGCCTAAAATGGAGATCATATGCAAAAGTTACGACATCGGGA
>SNQJ01S0003396.1:134181-153937 GCA_010110895.2 Picea sitchensis | reverse complement strand
AACTTTTGTTGCAGTAAAAGCCAGACGATGGCGTGGCTAGCTGATTGTCACCAAACATTAAATATAATAACTAGATGTTTGAATAAAATATGAAACGAAATCCAAATTCTATGGAAAAGAATTGGAAATGGGATGAAATATTTATTAACAGGACGGACTGAGGGATAAAGATAGGCGAGCTAATGCAGATTGACAGAGTAAGACTGGCTAGATCTGTAAAAACTCACATGAATATTAAATCAAACATATTACCTTTCTTCTTTCGCAGTTGGTATCAATGATTGCTCGGCAGTGGATATCTGGAATTTGTAAACACTGGGAGGATATTGGAGTGGAAGAAAGTTGAGACATACAACGTCTGGGGATATCGGAGGGGAAGAAGGGGTGAACAGTGGGGTCACAATTCTCCATTTGAGATGACATATTAACAATGAATGGACCTGTGGGCTACTTTTGCTTGGTTTTGGGGGACCACGGGAAAGGTTGAAACCTCTCTGTCGAATGGAAGTTTTAACATAGCGATCATATGTTCCTTGCGCACTCGTGAGATTTCATCATACCCTTCCCCAACATTTGAGGTTGCAAACTCGAGAGCTTTGACCATAATGTGTTTAACATTATGCTAATGCAATAGCGACATGCATGATTACAAACTGTGAGGTTTGAAAGTATTAATTCGTCACAAATGACGTTATCACAAACAAATAACAATTTTGAACCTAGGACATTAGGTAAGAATGATAGAGTACGAGTAAGTATGTGTGAGGTTTGAATGCATTATTTTTTCACATAGAACATGAACCAGTCCTAACTTAAGACTTTAAAATATGTGAACTATACAAATACGCTTCATATATATAATATTATGTAATGTTCCCATCTATCTAATCTTTCTAGCGGAATTTAAGAGAGGATTTTGTTAGTCTATTATTATTCTTGCATTTACTTATTTGGAAAAATAAATTTTTGAGAACTCTTGAGGAAAGAGTTTAGAGTTTTTGGAAACCCTTATGTATTTGTTGGTTTTGATGTTGCAACAATATACCGTAACTCGTTTAACATCGAAATCACTAAGATTTCAACGCTAAACTTCATTGGGATAGTTTGGTCACTGAAGTTGGTTGTTGTGGCTAATTTATTACAGTGGCTGCTGAGTTTACTCATGTATGGGGGCGATTTTGAGTTAATAAGACAGATTTAAACATTAAGAGGGTGAGTTTTCTGATGCTGGACGAGTTTTTGAGTGCAACCCATCGAGTAGCTTAAGAAAGGCAGAGTTTCCCTTATAAAATTCGTCGGTCTCCCATCCTATACATTTTTTGAGAGCTGGGCGCATTTTATGTAAGTAGAAGGGCGACTTTGCTTGTGGGATTAGAAACCCTTGTTTCTGGGCAGCAATATCTCTATTGTGGAGCAATGTTCCTCTTATTTCCTGGTTGTTTGAGGTAGAATGAGACAACAGCTTTGAGCGTCCTTGTATACAGGTTGCATATATCTATGAGAGTGCCCAGATCCATGTGCTGGGACTGAAATGGATGTACAAATTGTGCTATGGCAGTAGAGGACGTATTTTTCTAAAGGGGCGACTTTATATACAACAACAAAGCCATTGGGTTGACATTCCAGTGGCAGAAATCAGTCAGCAAAGGGGGAATTCACTCCTGGAAGGGTATCAAGCCAAAAATTGTGAGTTTCCTTTGGTCCAATAATTTATTTGTAAGCTGAAATATAAGAGAATACTTCTGTTGTGTTTATTGGAATATATCAGCTATCAATGTTGTGAATTTCCTGTGTGTTTTTGGCATATTGTTACGATCATATTGCATGTTATCTGATGTATCCAATTCCTGGAAAACACTTGATATAGCTCACAAACTCATAAGGGAACCTCACAGCAACACAATAATGTTTTAACAGTTATAACTAAGCTACAACAGAAGAGTTTGAAGAAATCCCACTGCTCAGAAATACTAAATGAATAGTTAAAGTAGTGGGGAATTAGAGGCAAACAATGGATAGGAATTTTGCAGTGGTATCAGAGCATGTTCCTCACTCAGCCATGAGGATCTGAATGTTAAAAGAATTGGGCAGTAAATGAATAGGGAGGATAGGCAAAACGTCACCTGCAGAAGGAAGAGATACCATTGTTTAGAATCTCCATTGGATAGGGAAGAACTGGTTCAAGAATTAGAAGCTCAGCCTGAGTTAAATAAGGTAGATAAGGGTGAAGACATCATGAGTGACAAACATGAATAAGATTTCAATAGTCTTCTCAGTGCATTGAATGATTTGGCCTGGGGCCAGAATGTAATGATGGATTTGATGGGGAAGATGGTAGTTAACACCATGGGGAGTCAAGACAAGAAAAATCATAACGGTGAAATGAACTCTACTAATGGGGAAGGAAGCCATTCTTGCACCACCATGCAGAGCCACCCCCATTTGTACACCAGGAAACCTAGGCCTAACATGCCTCGGGTCCTTGATAATGATGCATCAGGGAAAATGGAGTAGTCTGATCAGGGTATACGCTTTGGAGCTTATTTGGAAGAGTATCGGAGATTGGGAGATGATTTTCAGGTTGCCATGTCCTTTCATGATTTTTTCCTCTTAAAAAACAAGAACATGCATAGGGGGACAAACGAACGATGTCCCAAAACACCAAGTTACAATGCACATTAGGGAAAGTGACCGTTCCAAACTTTGATGGGTCATCAAAATGCATTGCTAGAGCATGGGTGTAGAAGTTGGACACTTATTTCCAAATCAACAAAATGGTTGAAGCTGGTGCTATTAAGCTTGCCACACTGCATTTGGATAGATAATCCCATGAGTGGTGGTACCATGGGTTAGTGACACTGGGTCATTCAAGCATCACTTCATACCTCGTTTTCACGCAGAGTATCATTGAGAGGTTTGATAGGAAAGACCCATAGATCCATTTTTGAGAGTTGGCTTAGCTCAAGCAGACTAGTATCCCACAGGCATTTAGCTCTGAGCTCCATAGATTAACAGTGATGGTGACAGACATATTTCAGCCATGCTTGGCTATGTTTTTCATTGAGGGGTTAACAGAGCCATTACTTGGATGGGTGAAGGCCTACAAATCCACCACTTTGTAGGATGCAATCAACCATACTAGGGACATGCAGGATGTTTCTCCTAAGAGCAAGTTTCCTCCGAAACCCACCTTCCCATAAAAGAGAAAGGAAACCAAACCATTTCAAAGAGATTGGGCTGGGAAGCCCAATATGGATGAAGAAACAAGAAAGAAGTTGAGGAGGAAGAAATTGTGCTTTAGTTGTTAGGAGTCGTGCGTACCAGGGCATAAATGTGTCAGAAAATAAAAGACTGACAAGGCACATTATATTGAGTTCTATTTGGATAGTGATAATGATGATGATGAATAACACCAAGAACCAGAACAGGGACACCAAACACCGAGTGTGGAGACATCACAGGTTGGGGCTAAGGGCCCTGTTATGTTATCCATGTTAGGACTTCCCAGGTACCACACTTTCAGAGTCCGAGGAGTCCTGTAGGGGCACATTGTTACAATGTTGATTGATAGTGGGGCATCCCACAACTTTATAGATGTAGCTTTGGTGGACAGGCGATAGATTTTGATGGAGGAGTTTGAGTTATTCATCGTGATCATACCAGGAGGCTATAATATGGAATGCACTAGATGGATCCCCAAGTTGAAAATAACCATTGAGAATTATACGTTGACAGATGATTTCTTTGTAGTGGATGTGTCAGACAGTATTGTGGTGCTTGGATTTCAGAGGTTATACTCCATTGGAAAATACACTACTGGTCAAAGGACTAGATGGAAAAAAAGTGGTTTTACGGGATATGGACTAGTATCCGCCCAAGATCGTGTCATATCACAGTATGGAGGCAGTGATGCGGCATGGAGACGTAGAGTAGGAAATTGAGTGCTACATTTCTGACAAGGAGCCACTAAATCGCCCTCGACAATATCCAGACAATATTCAAGTATTGCTTCGCAAACATCAGAAGGTTTTTTATGACATTCCTCGAGGAGTACCCCTAGATAGAGGATTTGAACATATTATATAATTAGAAGAAGGGTTTCAATATGTCATAACCAATCCTTATTTCCACCCCAATATGTACAAAGATGAGATAGAAAAAACCATCAATGATTTGTTAAAAATGGGTCACATTCGACCTAGTTCTATCCCTTTTGCCTCTTCGGTGGTATTGGTTAAGAAAAAGGATGGTTCCATGAGGATGTACATTGACTACAAAGCGCTTAACAAGAAAACCATAAAGAACAAGTGCCTAATTCTGAGGATCGATGAAGTGATGGATGAGTTGAGGGGAGCAAAATATTTCACAAAGATTGATCTTCGTTCAGGATACCACCATATTCAAGTTCGAGAGTAGGACATTCAAAAGAGTTTCTTTTGATGTCGTTATCGACATTATGAGTTCTTGGTTATACTGTTTGGGCTAACCAACACTTTACTACATTCCAGTCCTGCATGAACCATGTGTTCAATAAGCAGTTGAGAAAATTTATGTTGGTCTTCTTTGATGATATTCTCATTTATAACAGGACTTTGGAGGATCATCTCAGGCATTTGGATGAGGTATTGGAGATTTTGGAGGAGCAACAACTCTATGAAAAAGAGTCCAAATGCAATTTTGGAATGACTGAGATGATTTACTTGGGGCATGTGATCAGGGAAAATAGTGTCTACCTCCACCAGGAGTAAATCAAGGCAATTATAGAGTGGCCTACCCCCAAAAATTTGATAGAACTGAAAAGCTTCCTAGGGCTCTGCACTTATTACAGGAAATTTGTTAAGGGGTTCTCACAGTTGACGACACCTCTTACAGATATCACTAAGAAAGGAGCTTTCAGTTGGACACATGAGGCACATATGACATTTGAGAAAATGAAACAGGTAATGAGTTCATGCCCTCTGCTAGCCTTACCAGACTTCATTCAACCATTTTTGCTTGAGTGTTATGCTTCAGGGATAAGGATAGGAGCTATGTTGATGCAAAATAATCATCCTATTTCTTTTGAGAGCAACAAACATAGGTAGTATGAGTGACATTATTCAATATATGACAAGGAGATGTTGACCATTATGCATGCATTGGACAAATTGAGACAATACTTGGTGGGTAATAAGTTCAAAGTGAAGATAGATCATAACATCCCGAGGTTCCTCATGGAGCATAAAGAATTGAGTGAGAGGAAACATAAATGGATCAGTAAAATTCAAGCATATGATTTTGAGAATGAATACGTGAAGGGAAAGAACAATGTGGTGGTCGATGCCCTTTCGAGGGTACCATCCATTCTCTCCCTCATGGATATTTCAGTTGATTGGAAATATCTCCTGTTGGTAGAATACTCCAAGGATAGATTTTCTTGTTAGATCCTAGATGGTTGGATCCAGGATGATCGGTACCAAGTTATGGATGGAATCATTTATTACAAAGATAGGATCTATTTAGTACTAGAATTTCATTTGAAGGAAAAAATCATGCAGGCAACACACGATTCACCTTTGGCGAGACACCCTGGGTACTTGAAAACCTACAGGGATATCAGGAAAAGATTTACGTGGAAATTATTCAAGACAGATGTATTGATATTCGTGAGGGAGTGCAAAGTATGCCAACAGAACAAAGTGGAGCATACTCAACCGACCATATTACTTCAGCCACTTCCCATCCTAGAACAAAAACGAGAAAACATCTCTATGGACTTCATCACAGGTTTTCCCTAGGTGTAGGGAAAATATTGTATTTATGTGGTGGTCGATAGGCTCACAAATTTTGCACATTGCTTTCCATACCCTCCAAATATTTTGCAACACAGGTAGGAGAGTTTTTATTCAGAGAGGTATTTTGATTGCATGGGTTGCCAAAAACTATTGTCAGCGATAGATATAGCAGGTTCATGGGAGGATTTTGGTAGGATATTTCAGGTTAGTTGGGACAAAACTGACACCTAGCACGAGCTACCATCCTCAAACGGACAGGAAGACTGAGATTGTGAATAAATGGCTTGAAGGCTATCTGAGGAATTATGTGTCAGGCCAGCAGAAATCCTAGATAAAGTGGTTACACTTGGGTGAGCACTGCTACAATACAACCTATCACATGTTGATTGGGATGACACCCTTCCAAGCTTTGTATGGATATATCACGCCTACATTTGTGGATCGGGTGTTTGGAGACAACAGAGCCCCTGAAGCTAAATATTTGATTCAGGAGAGTAAAGATACTCTACGGACCCTTAAGAAAAATTTGCAAATGGCTCAAAATCAACAGAAGGTCTATGCGGAGAGGCATTGGGTGGAATGTAGCTTTGAGGTTGGGGACTTGGTGTACCTACGTTTGCAACCCTATAGGCAGTTGTCACTTAAGATGAAGGGGGTAGAAAAATTGAAACCCAAATTCTATGAGCCCTACAGGATTTCGAGGCGCATAGGAGAGGTGGCATATGAGCTATAGCTTTCGGAGGGATGCAAAATACATAATGTATTCCATGTTTCATGTCTCAAGAAGGAAGAGGGGTATTTGATTTTGGTTCCTCAGGAGATTCAGGAGATCAAGAAGCGAAATCTAAGGAACCAAACTGTTAGGGAATACCTTGTCAAATGGAAGGATTTGCCTATCAAGGACGCTACATGGGAATGGAAAGGAGAGCAGGTACTTCAGCATTCGAGATTGAAATTGCCTGAGAGAAAGCAATCTTGGGTGGGGAGGACTGTAACGTCCCCATCTACCTAATCTCTCTAAGAGAGAATTCTGCTAACCTAATTAAGTTCTTGTGGACTAGGGAGGAAAATAATCAAGGGAACATTATCCTAGATTCATAAGAGAAGGAAAGAAAAGTTCAAGTCAGAAGTATAAAAAAGGGGATAGGAGGAGTCTATTATCATTCTTGCATTCACCCATTTGGAAACATAGATTTTTGAGAGCTCTTAAGGAGCTAGTTTAGGGTTTTTGGAAACCCTTATGCATTTGTTGGTTTCGGTGTTGCAACCATACACCCTAACTGTCACTCAGATTTTGACGCTGGACTTCATTGGGATAGTTTGGTAACTAAAGTTTGTTGTTGTGGCTATATTACAGTGGCTATTGATTTTACTCATGTATGGGGGCGATTTTGAATTAAGAAGGCAGATTTAAACATTAAGAGGGTGAATTTGTTGATGCTGGGCGAGTTTTTGAGTGCAACCCATCCAGTAGCTTGATAAAGGCAGAGTTTCCCTTATAAAATTCGTGGGTCCCCCAATCTAGACAGTCTTTGAGAGATGGGCGCATTTTATGTGAGTAGAAGTGCGACTTTGCTTGTGGGATCCGAGTCCCTTGTTTCTGGGCAGCAACATCTCTATTGTGGAGCAATGTTCCTCTTATTTCCTGGCTGTTTGAGGTAGAATGAGACAACAGCTTTGAGCGCCCTTGTATACAGGTTGCATATATCTATGAGAGTGCTCATATCCATGTGTTGGAACTAAAATGGCTGTACAAATCGTGCTATGGCAGTAGAGGACGTATTTTTCTAAAGGGCGACTTTATATACAGCAACAAAGCCATTGGGTCGACTTTCCAGCAGCAGAAATCAATCAGCAAAGGGGATTTCACTCCTTGAAGGGTATCAAGCCAAAAATCATGAGTTTCCTTTGGTCCAATAATTTATTTGTAAGCTGAAATATAAGAGAATACTTCTGTTGTGTTTATTGGAATATATTAGCTTTCAATGTTGTGAAGTTCATGTGTGTGTTTGACATATTGTTACTGTCATGTTGCATGTTATTTGATGTATCCAATTCCTGGAAAAACTTGATATACCTCACAAACTCATAAGGGAACCTCACAGCAACACAATAAGGTTTTAACAGTTATAACTAAGCTACAACATAAGTGTTTGAAGAAATCTCGCCGCTCAGAAATACTATCATAATTGTTACAGTAGTGGGGAATTAGAGGCAAACAGTGGATAGGAATTTTACATATTATAATAAAAGTTTTAATAAAAAAATAGTATAATAATAGAAATAATTATTAAATTAACTTTGTAAAAAAAATTATGTTTATGAAAGATATTAATAATAAATATAAATATTATATTTTAAGAATATTTACAATTAAAATAGATTTATTTATGATAAAAAAACATTAAAAAATGTTAAAGATGAGTGTTGTTAGATGCAAAATATTATTTTAATTTTTCTAATAAAATTTAAATATTATATCTTTTATTTTAAAATCAGTTTTCGTGTTATATTGATTATATTTTTTTTTGTATTGTAATATTATATTGAAAATACTTTTATGTGTTATACTTTTAATTTAACATGGGATAATTTATTACATAATATTTTTATTTCTGAAATATTAAATAAAATCAACAATATTGTTAATTTTAGTATAATTTTTTTATTAAATACTTTTAATATTTTTCATAAATATTTGATTTATTTTTTTTTCCTTTTATTTTAATTTTAATATATGATAATAATATATGATAATATGAAACAAATCTTATTTAAATCTTTTTTTTTAATCTATTTTTAAATTATTAAATATATTTCAATATATTATGTTTTTCTTTTTAATTTTTAGAATTCTAAAACTCTCACTGTAACTGTAAACTTTATAATATTGTCTCAAAAAAATCCCATAAATCCTATAGTTAAAAGTATTTACATTATTAAAGTGAACACACTTTTACCCCAATTTATTTTATACTTTTATGTAATAAATTTTAAAACTAATTAAATATTACAATAAAATAAGCCTTCACTTATATATTTTATATATTTTGAGATTATTTGATATTGCTTTTAGTATTAGATTAAGAATACTTTACATATATATTTTTTTTAATTAGGTTAAATATTAATCCCCTTAGATGAAGTAAATATAAGGGAAATTTATTATATATTTTTCTCATATTTATTTTTTATTGGGAAAAATATGAGAAAAATTTATTATATATTTTTCTCATTTTTTTCCCACCTCCACTATCATATATAAGGGTGGAGTTGGAACAAATATGAGAAAAATATATAATTTTGAGATTGATATGATGATGGGATGGAGATAAATATGAAAGAAATGTATAATTTTGAGATTGTTTTTAACATTAGATTAAGAATACTTTACATTTATTCTTCTTTAATTATGTTGAATATTACTTACCCATATTTAATATCGATCATATTTTAATATTAATTTTTTTTTTATTGGGTTGAATATTACTTATCCATATTTATTATCGGTCATATTTTAATATAGATTTGTTAACATTATATTCAAAATATTTTAATTTAAGATATATTAATTTTTTTATAATATTACAATAGTTTTTATTTGCTTTTATGATGGATTTAATTAAGAATAAGTATAATTTTTGTTTTATTATAGTGAACACATTTTACCTATTTTATTATTGATTGGTTTACTATTAGAGTGAACACATTTTACCTATTTTACTATTGATTGGTTTAATATTAGAGTGAATATATTTTTATTGATTTTAATGTATTAATTTAGTTATTAATTTTTTGATTTTAATGTATTAATTTAGTTATTATTTTTAGTATTAATGTTATAGTGAATATAAGTATTTGTTTTATAAAAGTTAATATATATATATATATATATATATATATATATATATATATATATATATATATATATATATATATATATATATATATATATATCTTTTTTTTCATTTGTAAAACTTGAAAATGAAACAATATTTTCTTTTTATTCTTAAGTTTTAATAACTTTTAATCAATAAAATTGCAAAAATTTAGTATTAAAGAATTATTTTCATATTTTCTCAATAAATAACACAAATTATATATATATATATATATATATATATATATACTCTTTATTATTTTAAGTTATTTTAATGTTTTAATAATCATAGTTACATGTAATATTTCAAGCTAGTACTAGGAACACAAGTAAAGTCAAGTTTACCACATTTAGATGATAACTATGAGGTTATTATGGTTGAAGATGTTGTTCTATTAATAGTATTGGTATAAAAACATGTGATTTGGTAAAAAAAAATTGATAAGTTTAAGATTATTATTATTTAACATGTTTTTTTATTAATAAAATTTATAAATTTTGGTGTAAGATAGTTTTGAGAAAATGTGTTGTTAAGACAATGTTAAGTCATTTCTAAGAAAAAAAAATATATTAATAACATTTATACATAAAATATATAAATTCATCAATTGTAATAATTTAAGATAATATGGTATAAAAATATGTTAAATATATTTATGGTTTAAAACTTGAATTGATAATATAAATATTTTTGAAAAATAAATTTTAATTTTATCATTAAAAATATAAAAATATATTAATATTGATGTTCTTGAAATATATATATATATAATTTTATTTAATAATGTCTAAATTTTTAAATAAATTTCATCATGTTTAAAACTTAAATTGATAATATAAATAGTTTTGAAAAATAAATTTTCATTTTTATTAAAAGTATAAAAATATATTAATATAAATGTTTTTCAAAATTATATATATTTTTAAAATTTATTTAATAGTATCTAAATTTCTAAATAAATTTTATGATATATTATCTCAAAAATATTATCTTCAAATCCATAATTATGAAAAAAGAAAAATTATTCATTTATAAAAATAAATAATCTATAATTACTTCATTGATAATCAATAAAGCTATGCACCCCTTACTATTCATATTCATATTGTGATTTTTTTTTTATTACAACTTAGATGGTAATAAAAAATATGTAATATATTATATATTTAGGTAAAACAACATTAACATATAAAAATAGGGGCATGCATTTAAATATTAAATATTGTGAGTAAAAATGGGCATGCATTTAAATATTAGATCTTGTGAGTAAAACTTTATTATAAAATATGAAAAGTAATATGTAATTGGTTTTGAATTAAAATATTTATATGTTTTATTTGAATTTAGTTTTTTTTAGTTAATTCAATTTAGATCAAACACTTAATTTTATTAATAAAGAAAAAGTGATTACAATTTTAAGTGAGGATTTATAATTAACTTGTTAATCTTACTTGAAGAAGGAGCTTGTTTATATAACTTACCTCTAAACTAAAATTTGGGAGAACAACCAATCACATAATCACATGAGTATGATATGTGTCCTTTACATAAAAGCTAGGTGTCCTTATATTAGCAAACTAGAACAAACTAATTGCTAAAAACATTTAAACTAGAAAATACTTAGACTATAGAACTTTAGGATTACGAGACTAACAATCCCCCCTTTAATCCGAAAGTTCATTTTTACAAATACCAAGTTCGTCTCGGAACTTAGTGAACTTTATTCTGCCAAGATGTTTGCTAAAAATATCTAAAGTTTGATCTTTAGATGATCATAACTAGGGCTTGATGATTCCTTTGATGATGAGTGATCTGATGAAGTGGTACTTGGTGTTGACATGTTTAGTCTTTGAATGAAATATTGGATTCTTGACCATCTTTATTGTTGACTGAATGTCGATCAATAAAGTAGTTGGCGATTTATGAGATTCACCAAGATCTTGTAAAATTATGCATCGTCGCACAATCTCACATGTTGCTTCCCAAGATGATATGTACTCTGCCTCTGTTGAAGAATTGACAATTGTTGTCTTCTTTTTGTAATTCCAAGATACTGTTGTTGAACCCATATTCATGAAATAACCTAAACTGGATGTTCTATCATCAATGTCACCTGCAAAATCAACATCAACATATCCAACAAGTGTAAAATTTTTGTTTCTTTTGTAGAGAAGTCCAAAATATTTTGTACCTTGAATGTATCTCAGTACCCTTTTGGTTGAATTCCAGTGAATTTCCCTTGGTTCTTGCATACACGTTGAAAGTATATTAACTGAATATGACAAATCTGGTCAAGTATTTGTCAAACAAATTAGACTTCCAACCGATTTCCTGTAACTTGTATTGTTTACCAATTCCCCCCCTTCAAATTTTGAATGTTTCAACTTCTGCTCCATGGGGGTAAGAGAAAGTTTACAATATTCCATGCCAAATTTCTTTAACAATTCAGTGGCATAATTAGTTTGACTAAGGAATATTTGGTTAGGATGTTGAGATACTTCAACTCCAAGATAATAATGAAGTGTCCCTAAACCAGTCATTTTGAACCTTGCTTTAAGTTCTTCCTTAACTTCTTTGATGTCAGATTCATTATTTCCTATTATGATTAATTCATCAACATAGACTACAAGTATGACCATGTGCTTATTGTAAGTAACCTCCTCGTTACGACGACGAACCTCTTAAAACAAGTGCATTTCTTTTTTTTTTTTTTGTGTGTGTGCATGTGTACAAGGGTAATAAATACACTCGACTATGCGTCACCATACGATGACGAACATGAAGCATGCAACTGAAACCACAACATAACGACCTAAGACGCACATCGAGATTTTGAAAGTGAAGAACGAAAATCAATCGGCAACATAAATAATACTGACTACCCATCCGTCCTACCCTGCAATGGTTAGGACCTCCAGGACACATAAGCAATGATCAAGCCCAGGTTCCCATCGATTTTGACCATTTAAGGTCTCAGGGCTGGCAACTGTTCTGAGGAACAAGGAGGTGTCTAATTCCCTTATTCAATCCTAGTATAACCATCAATCTTAGAATTTCAACATCAATAATTTAGAAATAAATCTCTTGCTCAATTATCAAACAATTTAATACAGTACAATCTAATTATCTGTAATGCCATCCTGGTATGAACAACTAAATTAGGAAGATCAATAAACTTCAATTTGAAACATATCCATCATAATTACAATTTATAACCCATAATCAATTCTCATATAACAAGGACAATTTTGCCACTTATAAATCAAGTCCTTCATCACTAGTACTATAGTTTTTCCATTACTATGCATTTTAAATAATTCTACCAATGTTATAATAAATTCAATTCTAGTGTATTGACAAATATAATCAGATTAATTTAAACTTACCAACTACACCTCAAGTTCCTATAATTCTAACTAACCTGAACCATAACTAGAGATTTGCACTTATCTCCATAAGTTTAATATATCTAATAATTATAATAAAGAAAGGTTCACTTATTATCATTTATTCTTCTCACTAATTATATGATAAACTAAAAGAATATAATTAGACTCTTTTGGAAGGTACTATTATTTTTCATCCCAAGAAGCTTATGATATCCCAACTTTAATATATTTAGTGATAAGTCAAGATGATTTCAATTACATCTAAAATAATTCATGGCTGTGATCTATAACTTTAATTACATTTAAAATAATTCATCGCTATAATCTATAATGGTGTAGATATACACTCCTGCAGATTTTCTACCTTAAATCTGTCTCGTTATATACATTTAAGGAGACTATACTCTAACCAATAAAAAATAGTTTTAGATTTTAATTCAGGAATTTCTCTACTATAATATTGGGTTTGTTTACTATCTTTATGATTTGATTCCAATACATTTAAAATAGTTATAACCTAGTAAATATACACTCTTGTCAATGATTCTGGATTTTTGTTTCATTACATTTAAGGAAAACAAGCTCTAAATATAGATATAATTTGACATATCACAATAGATAAATTACACCCCTAGTTAGACCGTTGAATTTGAAATCCAAGAATATGTACACATTGGTAGGATTTATTACAAGGGTTAAAATAGACATTCTTAGATGGCAGTGGCACTTACCATCCCGCGCAAGCATTGGTTAAGAGGATGGTAGCAGAAGAGAGAACAAAAGAGAGTCTAACAAGCTCTAGGGCTCTGATTATAAAGCAAAAGATAACTGTTTAAATTTACCAAACACAACGTGTAGGGGATTAAGAAACACATCCATATAATGGAAGGATTACACCCATCAAGAGTGTTCTATTCACCCTCAGTGAATGCACGCAGTGTCCACTTGTTTTAACAAGTTAACGCAGCCACTTGAGATGGGACCTACGTAGGAGGCAGAAGGGACCCTCGCAGCCTGTTATCGTTGTCTTCCCTAATGCCATTACTGTCATGATTTGGTAAAGCTCGTGATGGAGGGATTATCCCAGATAAAGAGTCGAGATTCTCTGCTGAACCATCAACTGCTGCTCAGGCATCTGGAGGTAAATTAAACTCTAACCAATCGACACCGTGAGGGTAGATACTAGTCTAGGTAGCATTGCCTTGACACATTTATGTTCTAAAAAATGACAAAAATAAGAGTGAAGGTAAATTCCGATTAATGAATTGGGTAAAGTGCAGCCCAAGTTAAACACTGTCTAGAAATGGTTCAGAAAACACAAGGTAAGGAAAAACGCATGGGAAAAGGAAATAGTGGATAATTTCACCATTGATTGATACTTGCTCATGGTTAAATCTCCGTTAAAAAGATGAAGACGCTGAGTTTAGATGGCCTTTACCAAAAACATACAGAAACCATTTTCCAGCAAGATAATTGCATAGTTTGTTTACCCTTTTTGGTGATGAATACACAGAGCTAGGTTAACAACCAACCACATTACCAATGTTGAAGATACAACCTACAATTTTATTAATATATATCTATATTTTTTTTTCTCAACCCTACCGAATTACCACAGCAGGGATAACATGTATATATAGTTTTACATCTGTTACCACAACTACCAGCACAGAGGTAAGGATTTTACCACCGATACATGATGAAAACGCAGAAAATAAAACAAGTCAATACACAAGAAGCAACCGCAGATAGAGGTTTATGCTTATCACATCTCAGGAATATAAATCCATGAAGAGTAATGAAAAACATAAAGATCCAAACCAAGGAATAGTAAAACCCAACCAGAATGCTGACCACAAAAAATTTAGGCAATCAACGAATGGGAAAAAGATCAAGACATAATTCATCCATTATTACTATGCAAAGACAAGTTTGCAGAGAAAAAGGGCCATCAAACAGTCACAGGTTTTAAGTTGCAAGGGAGGTGATGCAACACAGTGCGGGTTCATCCAACAATAGATAAAACGCAGAGATAAACTTATCTAGCGAACATAAAATGCACAATAAAGACCTTTGCCTTCAATCAAATTCAAGGTTATTAAACACATCAAGGAGCATGGAAAACCATTCATCCAAGGACAACAATAGAGGTAGATGACTAAGTTCATCCTTCACTTCACCATCCTCGCACAAAAAATCAGGGCGTTGAGATCCATAGGTCTTTTAACGCTAAGGCAACGACCGTAGATTAGGCTCCTGGCCAACTGCTTAGGCGAGGACTGACGAGCTAGGGATGAAGGAAAACAATGCAAGGGTCTCAATCAACACCATAGGGCTATCAAGTCACAAGAAATGAAGACCATAGGAGATCAATCAACCAGACAAACAACTAGGCTAAGAAAAAGGGTTTGCTATCAATCTAAACATCCAAACCATTTATGATCAATATTCAGATCCAAGCATAAGTCTTAATGCATTTTACTCTACAAAATAAAAGAGCATACTGTTGCCTTATCTCTCGCTTCGAATGGCATCCCGTGCTCCATGCAACTCCCACTCGTTGACCATCGAGACTACACCGGTACCTCCCAGCCAATGCTAGGGGTACTCTTCTTCCCCCTTAGCCCCCCGAGCTGCAAAGGGGCCACACACTATCCAAAGGGTACATCTAGTTCTCAACTCGCTTTGCAAGGCCGAGCTACCACCCCTCTCAGAGCTGGGAAATCCCAACTCCCACAAGTAAATTAGTCAACTCACTATTCCTGCAGTGTAACGTTACACTAATAGATGATGATCTTCATCCTTCTCCTTCCTCTCTTTTATAGAGTTCCAAACTCCCTTTATTTCCTAAAATATTAATTATTAAAGTTTCAACAATAAAATCCTAAAAATTCTCCTTCGTACAAGTGTCACCCATTCCCCACGTTTCTCCATTAATTAATTTCTTTAATTAGTTAATTGTCTTATTTCCCTCACCCACCTAGAGTTAGTCCTAAAATCACTCTTAGGTGTCCCTAGATTCCCTTACAGGTTTTAAAGGCTTTCCCTAAAATGAGATTGCTAAATCAATTTTAAAATTAGAAGGTTCTTAAATGCAAATTCTTTACTAAGTTGGCTTCCCTCTTTTTACCATGAGTTCCCTTCTTTCCCTCCTTAGGTTACCTCCTTTCCTTAAATTCCTAATTTTTATATTTCCGTCTTTCCCCCTTTTTATTTGAGCTAGAAATGACAGTTGTGCAAATTAACCTCTTTTTACTTTTATTATTAATTTAATACCTGTTTAATTTATCAAAAGTTAAATAACTTAATTGCCTCCTTGCATTTTATATCCATAGATTTTTATGTAATTTCTTACTCTCTTATATGTTACCAAAATTTTTATGAAGACCAAAATTATTACTTAAGTGGTTTTAAATTTTATTATTATTATTATTTTCTTTTTATAAGCGTGTGTGTGTATATATATATATATATATAATTTTGTTTTGAAGGGTAGAAAAAATTTCACTCCTAGTGAAATTTTTAGACTTAGAATTTAGATTTTGAACTGGGCGACATTTTAATTAGGGAAGTTGTTTTAAAATTTCTTAGCGCGTTAATTGTATTAGGGCCATATAGGTTCATTCCTTTATAATCATCAACGTGACGTGCCCTTCAGGATGCACTACGTGCTCCAAGGGTGCCACTCGCATCTTTTGTTTCTTTGCGTGACGTGCCCTTCAGGATGCACTACGTTCTCCAAGGGTGCCACTCGCCTCTTGACTGATTGGTAGACATCAATAACCCCTGGAGTCAACACTCCTCTAGGTGAACTTGTGGGAAACTAAGGGCTTCTAAGGAATAAGGCCCCTGCCTTATTGCATGCCCCTTAGAATCATCGCGAGTGACTGTTGCAGTCTTCCCTCATGGCATCGTGGGTCCTCTCTAAATAGGTAATCGTTAACCTACAGTTTGAGCCACAACGAGAGTGCTAGTAGGCTGTGGCAGGGCTGCTGTCCACACCTCTCCCTCAACCTCTCTGGTAGTCATGTGTGGCCCCTTTACTCCATATGTGAGTCTGGTCGGTAAGCTATCATCAGCCTGCATCATCAACAAATCATGTCAGAACATTTCTACATCATATCATCTAATCAGATGTACTAATATCATAGTAAAACAATCAAACCCCAATAGCACTCCCTAACTCGATATGGAGTCCAAGGGGTTCCATCAATGCCTCTGCATCCTCAAAGTCCAAAAACCTACACACTTAGTAAAACCAAGTCAATAGCACTTGTCTATGTCAATGCAACAAAACAACATGTCATCTATCGATAACGCATCATAATCAAAGTCAAATGTTTTAATAGCAAAATAATTTGAATCACTTGCAAGAAAGTGTCCTCAAAGAATAAGCTCGCTCAGTGTGCTAGAGCGGGATGTTACACTTATCTTTCATTCGAAAATATAATGTATCATCTAATTCACTTCAGTGAAAACCAACCTTTCATAGGTACTCATGGATTTTTTCATACCATGCTCAAGGAGCTTGTTTCAAGCCATATAAATCCTTCACAATTTTGCAAATTTTATGTTCTTGTCCTTTAGCTTAAAATCCTTGTGGTTGATTCATGAAAATATCTTCCTTTATATCATCATTTAGGAAGAAACTTTTGACATCCATTTGATGTAATTTTCAACCATTATGTGCAGCCGAATTGATAACCATTATGATAGTATTCCATTTAGCCGTGGCTGAAAAAGTTTCTTCATAATCAATTCCTTCCTGTTGAAAAAAACCTTTAGCAACAAGTCTTTGTTTTTGCTTCTCAATTTTACCATTGGGCTTGTAATTTACTCTATAAACCCATTTACAACCGATCGGATTAACATCATGTCAAAAATCAACTAAGTTCCAAGTCGCATTTGCAAGTACTAAGTCATATTCATTAATCATTGCTTATTGATATTCATTATGTCCAACTTCTTCATCATAAGAAGTAGATTCAATGGAAGCATGCAAAAAATTTCCTTCTGCTCTTAAATATCCCCACTTTGGCTTCTTGTGTTGAGGGGATTGCGGATCAGAATCACCATTATTATTAAAACCATGATTAAAAAATGGGGCTCTTCTTTCATATGAAGTATTTGAGGTTGGAGAAGATTCTTTTGAAGATTCAGTATCAGAAGAGTCTTTTGTAGTTTCATTATCAAATGAATCAACATAACTTTTTGATGAAGAGCTGAATTCTAAACAAACAAAGTATTTTTCAAACCAAAATGTTTTCTTTGAATTCTTCAACTTACCTTTACCCTTAGTATTTTTCTTCTCTAAACATCTAAGGAGAGGATTAATCTCATCAAAACTATTAATTTCAGTTTCATCAAAAGTTACATCTCTATTGATAATGAATTTTCCATCTAAAAGCAGCCTATACCCTTTATTTTTATAAGAGTATCCAATGAAGATACACTTCATACTTCAATTTTCTAATTTAGTCCTCTTTTCCTTAGGAACTAAAGCATAACATGTTGAGCCAAAAACCCTAAGATGATTTACCTTGGGTTTAAAACCGTACCAAGCTTCATAAGGTGTTTTTCCATCTAAATTTGATGTAGGTGATCGATTTATCAGTTAAACAATAGTATGGACTGTGTGAGCCCAATATTTTGTGCTCAACCCTTTATACTACATCATAAATCTTACCATGACCATGAGATTTTTGTTCATCCTTTCAGTAAATCCATTCTGTTGTGGAGCATAGGAATTTGTCATTTTACTTTCAATTCCATTGTCTCGACAATAATCATTGGATTCAATTGAAGTGAATTCTCCTCCATTATATGTTCTCAAAGATACAACATTTTCTCTTGTAGCATTTTCAACCATGTGTTGAAAATTTTTAAAAATTTCAAAAGCTTCAGACTTTTCCTTTAAAACATATACCCATTTCATTATAGTGTAGTAACCAATCAATAATATAAAGTATCAACATCTACCAAAAGATGATTCTATTGTACCACATATATCATTTTGAATCAACTCCAAATACTTTGTTGCTGGCCATGAGCTTGTTGGAAAAGATTCTCATTTTTTTTTGCCAAAATACAAGCTTCACACTTAGAATTTTCTCTCTTGAAAGTTGGAAAACCCTTTACCAAATCTCAGGACTTAAGTTTCAAGAGATTATCAAAGTTTAAGTGACCAAATTGAAAATCCCATAATCTGAATGAAGACATTTTGGAATTCAATGTTGTTGTAACATCATGCTTTCTTGGGATAACTTTTCCCTGCATTGTAAGGAATTTTCCATCTTCATATCCTGACATAATTTTTTTCAAGTTGACCAAACCATCTTGCATGTTTATGTGATGTCTAGCTTGTTGGATTGTGACTAAGGATAACAATTTTTTTATAAAGTTGGTACATACGAAACATTTGAAATCCATTTTTCACCAATTCCAGGGAGAAAGACTTTCACTGAACCTTTTCCTTGAGGTATATGAGTTGTATCATCAACTAAATAAATGGGATTTAGTTGAACATATTAATAATTTCAAAAATAGTCTCTATGATAAGTCATATGGTAAGTAGCTCCTGTGTCCAATATCCAATCATTTTCAAATGAATCTTCTTGTTGAACTACTGTAAAAACATATTCATATTGATCATCCTTGTAATCTTGATCCTTTGCATATTGAGATGATTTTTGAGAATTTGAATTTGATTTTT
>SNQJ01S0003396.1:110443-134131 GCA_010110895.2 Picea sitchensis | reverse complement strand
CCAATCATTTTCAAATGAATCTTCTTGTTGAACTACTGTAAAAACATATTCATATTGATCATCCTTGTAATCTTGATCCTTTGCATATTGAGATGATTTTTGAGAATTTGAATTTGATTTTTGTTTAAAATTTGGCAATTTATCATTGCTTGTGAGACAATTTGATGCATAATGACCCATCTTTAAACATATTTTACATCTCACTTGACTGAAATTTATGCATCTTCCTGACTATGTATTATTATTGTGAGGATTACTTTGAAAATTTTGTTTATTAAAATTTCTATGACCTCTACCTTGACCACAACCTCTGTCACAGCCTCGATTAGAAGACTCATTCTGAAAATTTCCAAAATTTGATTTTCCTCTTCCTTTAGAACTTTCAGCTTTAGTGAAAAGAAGATCTTCTCCTGATTTTTTTTGTTTTCCAAAATATTTACTATGTTGAGCCAGTAATTGACTAAGTGAATCAAAAGTCACATTTGATAACTTATTCATTATTTTAAAGTCTCAAGAAAATTGTTATAAGATAGAGGAAATACATCTATCACAATGGAGACTAGAAAACTATCTTCCAGTTTAGGAAAATTGTCTTTGATGATTTCCTGATGAATGTTCTTAATTCTGAAAATGTATTCTAATACGTTACCATTATCTACTAATATTTGTTTAAGCAATTTCATTTGTAGATCAACTCTATGAGATGAAACATGAGTATCAAAAAGCTTCTTGAATACATTCCAAGCAGACCATGCATCTTTGGAATTATCAATATGTACAAACATGTGTTCATTTATGGAAGAACGCAACAAAAGCAAGTTATTTTTCATATTTAAAATGCCATTTAGCTAAACAAGTAGCATATGTTGGATTAGTTGGAGCAGAATGACCATCACAAATATCACACCATAATTCATTATAGATTAAAGTGTTATGCATGTGCTTACTCCAAGATTTGTAATTCTTGGGTCCATCTAACTTATCTGATTATATGAATAGATTGATTAATTTAGACATGATGGTAGATTTCCTTATTGCAAAAGTTGCAAGTTAATGATCACACAACCGCAGTGAATAACTCTCAAAAAAAATAAAAAGATAAATGCAAGGCACTAGAAAGAAAGAGTACACAATCCACGCTAAAGGAGTGCTTTTAAGGGCTTGGCATTGACCCTTTAAAATCCTCATTGGAAATGGAGTTTGAGGGATTATTTCACTGGAATCTTCTCAATTTATAAGCTTCAAGGTTACAATCAAAACTTTTGAAATTTGACCCTTTTTACAAGACTTATATCCTTTTACAAATAGAAAAAAGTTCCCCCCTTTTCATCAATGACTAAACATTACAAATCAAATCTTTGAATACAAAAAATAACTTTCCTTTAAAAAAATAAAATAAAAATTATTGACTTATCACTCCAAAAAATAACATTACATGAAGTTATAACTTCTTATCACTCCAAGCTTATTCATAAGCCATGTCTTGGGTTCGGAATGGGGATTGGGTAGGTGGAACAAGGAAGTTTCTTAAAGATGTTGTGGCAATAGGAATTGGTGGAAGCTTTCTGGGTCCACTTTTTCTGAACAATGCTCTTCAAACAGATTCAGAAGCAACACAATGTGCAAATGGTCATCAACTATGATTTATGGAAGATGTTGATCTAGTTTATGTAGCTTGGAGTATTTAAATGGCCAAACCCAAAAACTACATTAGTTGTTGTGGTATCTAAGACATTCAAAAAACATAAACTATGCTAAATGCTCGAACATTAAGGACATGGATCGCATCTACCCTTGGTTCTGAAGCAATTGCAAATCGAATTTTTGAAGTGAATTTTGGAGTGACATGTCGTTGGTTATTGAGGTGGAGATCATGTGCGAAGTATCTCGGACAAGTGCTCGCACAAGGGATGTCTGGAGGTTCCACCGAGATCACCCGATATGATAAATGAGACTTCCAAGCTCGTAGATCTGGATTAAATCACACAGGGTTTCTTTGAATTTTGGGTGATTTTAGCTCTCCAAATATTGAAGGAGTTGAAATCTGTAGAGGCACCAAAATTTTCCACCTATGGTCACTTGTCACGATTTGGCAATGCAAAAATCCTGGAAATTTTGCGTGCCTAAGGACTGCAAGTTGTTGTCACTTGTATATTCGATTTGACAATTTAAAATTCTAGAAATTTTGCATGCCCCAATAATTCAAGTTGTTGTCACTTATATTTTCGATTTGGCAATACAAAACCTCGGAAATTTCATGTACCCAAGCAAGTGAACGTCAGTCGCTTAGAGGAGGGTCTACGTTGTCTCTCGAATTGTGTTGTCAGTGGATGCAAAGGAAAGATAGGTCTGATCTGAATCTCAGATTCAATGCGACCTCGGATCTAGCGGTCGAATGATAGAAAAAGCTTAAAAAAATTATAATCTACAACTCTAAATATGAAATTGCCATATTTATAAACAAACCTGAAACAATTTTTACAAATGATCTCTTTTAAAAAATAACAATGGATCTATGAGATATAATAAAAAAAATATGCATGTGAACACTTTTATCTGCACAAATCTCTTAGATTTATAGGAAATAAAGTTGTTATTAGTCAAATCTACAATCTTGAAACTAAAGATCCACAAGTTAACAATTCAAAATGATGATTCAATCAATTATTGAAAAAAAAGATTGCTGCAATCACAATAACATTTTCCTTATTTTAAAATAATAACACATTACCTCATTACTGTTTCTTTTGTGTTTGAAAAGATTCAAGTTGATGCCTGATACCATGTTGACAAAGTGTCTTTAGACACACAATTTTATTAATAAGGAAAAAGTGATTACAATCTGAAGTGAGGAATCATAATCAACTTGTTAACCTCACTTGAAGGAGTTTGTTTATATAGTTCAAATCTAAACTAAAATCTATGAGAACAACCAATCAAATAATCACATGAATATGCTATGTGTCCTTTAGATAAAAGCTAGGTGTCCTTATCCTAACAAACTAGAATAAACTAATTTCTAAAAGTATTTAAACTATAAAATACATAGACTATAAAACTTTAGGATTATGAGGTTAACAATTTTTATAATAGAAATGTGAACATTTCAACTATCACTCATTATCTGCAATTAAAGTGTATTGTAATTTAATAAATCATATAGTTAATAGAAAAAAAATCAATCTATTAAAAGATGAAAAAAGAACATAATATTAAAAAAACAAATCCATTTATATTAATTTCCTTATCATATTTTTAATTTTTTCCATATATAATTTTTTTAAGAGAAGAGAGATGCCAAAATCCAAATAGAGTTAGAAACATTAGAAAAAAGGAATGAAGAAAGAGATGTAAAACTCCAAATAGAGCTAGAGGCAATGATTGATAAAAAAATAAAGATACCATTCAAACTCGAATAGAGGATAGATTCTCAGGGATCAAGAGTGAATTGAAAACAATGAAGGATAGAATTAAAGAAATGGAAAAACATAAACAATCAACCCAAGAAGGAGGGGTTGAAGAAAATTACAACTTGAGAGATAGGATTAAAGAGCTAGAAGAAAAACTAGCAATTTGACCCTTAGTAATATGAAAAAAATTTTGGATATCAAACCCATCAAAGAGGAAATGAATAAGATAATCGAACTGGACCATGAGCGTAACAAAAGAGTGAGCGTAACAAAAGAGCCTTGAACCTCAAAATTTTTTGGTATAAAATAACAACAAGAGGAGGATATGCTAACAATAGTAAAAGAATAATTAAAAAATAAATCACAAATTGATACAACTTACCTCATAGAAGCAAAGAGTCTATGAAAAATAATTGATCACAAAGATAGGTTGATCTATGTCAAAGTAAATTGTAATGACCATAAATATAGCATACTTAGTAAATCTCTGAGCTTAAAAGGGTCAAGAATATTTATAACTGAAGACCTCATTCCTAAAGACCAAGATGAATTAAGGAAGGAAGTTCAAAAAGTAAAAGAAGCCAGAAAAGAAGAAAAATGGGCAATAATTAGAAATAAAAAATATGTTGTTAGGGATAGAGACCAGAAGGATAATAATAAATAGGAATTTCGGACACTCGAGATCCTTTTTTGGAATTGTTGTGGCTTTCCATGGCGCAAAGGTCCTATGATAAGTTGGATCCCAAGTGATATTGATATTATCTGTCTAGCTAAAACTTGGGAGCATGAGGGGTCTAAGGTCCCTAACATGGAAGGATTTGTCTTGTGGTCGGCATGGAACAAAAAATCCCACCGTAGAGGGATAGGAGGCATAACTTGTTATATTAGAAAGAACATTTCTCCTCACATTCAACTTCAAAATATTGACTCTCTTAATCAATAAATTTTGATAGAAATTTCAAACACCAATGCTAAGAAGATGTATATAGAAATTTTTATTTTTCAACTATTAATTCTACTTTTTATAAAAAAAAAAAATCTAGACAAAAATTGTCCCTATAATAATTTAGAACAAGATATTTATAATTTGAAAAATGAAGGTAATATCCTCCTGCTAGGAGACTTTAATGCTAGGAATTTGCGCTTTGACAAAAATAAAGTTGACATTTTCTTAAAGGATTTAAATAGTAAATTAAACCTCCTAACTTATAAGGACAAGATTGAAGAACTCTATCATAATTTTACAACTACCCTTTCCACTTCTATTAACAAGTTCTCTTTCGAGGTGTCCTATAAAAAGAATAATAGAATGACCAACCCTTGGTATGATAAAGAATGTAAAATTGTTGGGAAATCCATTAGGGATGCTTCGAATGTGTCCTTAAAAATCGATGAGATAAATACGTACAAAGCCCTAATTAAAAGGAAAAAAAGATACTATATCAATAAAAGGGAAGAACAACTTTCACAACTCTACAAGTTGGATCCTAAGAAGTTCTGGAATCAAATTCTAAAACGTAATACTAAAGAAAATAATAGGATTCCCTTAAGGACCCATAATTCTTAACTTTAAAGTCTTTATGAGTTCCCTAATTCCATGGACACCATTCCTATTGTCCCTACAAAGGAAGAATCTTTTTCTATAGATGACGTAGAGTTCAGGGTTAAGCGACTCGCAAATGGGAAAGCTTTAAGGACATTGAAGGCTACCAAGATGGAATTTTTAAAATCAGAGGGACAATCCTTATCCCTCACATACACAAGATCTTCAATTTAGCAGTCAAGCAGGGCTTCCCTAAACCATGGACGCAAAGCCTCATTGTTCCTATTTTGAAAAATGGGGACATAAACATTCCCTCTAATTATAAGACCATTAAGATTAGCCCGATTTTAACCAAGCTTTATGGAATTATTTTGCAAAAGAAGATTATCCTTTGGCTAGAAAGTCATGGTAAAAGAGCTAAAGGCCAGGCCGGGTTTAGGAGGTATCATTCAACTGTGGATCATATTGTTACCTTTATGATCACTGCAGAGGAGTTCTGCAATACTAAAACCAATTTTTTTGTTGTTTTGTTGACTTTAGAAAAGCCTTTGACATGGTTCCTAGGAAAAAAATTTGGAATAGGTTGGAAGAGATAAATGTGCCTCTCGAGTTAAGGGATGCTGCAATAAGGATGTATAAGAATGTTATTTATAAGTTTAAAAGCACTGAAGGTTGGTGAAAAGAGATTAACTGCAATATCAGAGTCAAACAAGGTTGTCCCTTGTCCCTTACTCTTTTTATCATATACATTGACAAGTTGGAAGAATGCTTGGAAAAAGCAGGTTGTGTCGGCCCTACTCTCACTAGTATAGTCATCAATCTTCTTCTTTATGCCTATGATATCCTCATTATGACAAGTGTAACGAAGAGTCCCCATGATCTTGAAAAGCAACTAAGAATCCTCAAGGATTTTTGCTCAATATGGGGTATGACTATTAATACTAGTAAGACTAAGGTCATGATTATTAAATCCAATAATATCCCTTATGATACCTTTGTATATCACAACAACAAATTGGAGAGTGACTTCATACAAATATCTTGGAATTTATATTCACCACAAAGTTCAATTGGAATTATAGCATTGAAAATGGATTATTGGGGATGGAAAACTTATTATGGGTTGGAAAAAAATTGTAAATAGAGTGATCTTTGGAGTTGGGATAAGAAGAAACTCCTCTTTGAGACTCTTGTTACACACGGTTGTTATTTATGGATGTGACATTTGGGGCTCTAGTATCTCTCGTGAATCACAGGAGAAAGATAGAGAAAATACAAAAGAATTTTATAACCTATAATCTCAAAATTAAGGAAATACACTATCCCATCCTCCTCTTAGAAAGAGCAAGCCTCTCCCCATTGAGAGCATGGCTATGACTAGATACCTAATGTATAAAACAAGTTAGATAACATGGGAGACAGGAGCTACCTAAGGTAGCTGAAATCAAGTCATAAAGGAACCCTTCGACTCAGGGATGGCATAAAGACTCCCGATCTTGGTTAAGCTATTGGGGAATCATGGAAGAAACCATTTTACTTGAGAATACATATACTATTAAAAAAATGTCAAATCAAAATTTAAGGAGAAACTATTGTGGTAAAAAGTTAGAGGAAAAATAAAATTAAAGTATTATAAAGATATAATCAACCCTAATTAATAGCCGGATCAAAATTATTTATATTTTTTGCCAAGTGTAAAAGAAAAAATAAGCATTGCTAGATAAGAACAAATTCTCCCACGAGCTCCAGAGTGAAATTGGGTGTTGGTCAATTCCTAAAACTCCATGGGATGAAAGAGTGCATCACCTTTGTGACACTAAGAAGGTTGAAGATGTAAAGCACTTTCTCTTAGAGTGCAACTATATACCCATATTAGATCTCATTTTCAATATATTTTATCACACTACCAACCTTCCTAACCTCTTAACAAGAAAGAATATGGTCCATCTTGAAATATTCACTTAATGCATTTTAGGAGCAGAAACTGAGATTCCTAAAAAGAATTATAAGTAATCACTTACCCTCTTAAGGTCGCATAGATAGTCGGTCTTAATGAAGTTAATCATCATCATCATCATCATCATGAAAAGTATTATATCTTATTATTAATTTTTATTAATCAAAATTACTTATTATTACATTAGTAAATATATTTTACAGTATATGTTGATGAGATATATGTCCCATTATAATGCAAGTTAATTCGAAAAAGTCTAATCAATACGAAACAAAATAAATGTATTTTTCTCTCTATATAATGTTATATAATATTATTAAAAATATATATATTAAATTATATATCTCATTAATCAATCTGAAAACAAAATAAATGTATTTTTTTCTTACTATATATATAATGTTATATATTATTATTAAAAATATATATATTAAATTATGTATCTCATTATTGAAAATATTGTAATGTTCATGTCCGTGTATTTTTTTTTTTCTAATTTAATATTCATGTCCGTGTATTTTTTTTCTAATTTAATATTTATAAAAATAAAAATAAAAATAAAGTAATAATAACAATTTTCTAAGTTCATATATATATATATATATATAAATGATTTTATCAAAGTTTTATTCAAAAATTGTTGCTAAATTTAGTTAGTGATCCCTAGTATAAAGTATTAGGAATAGGGGTTAGAGTATGTATATCTCCTTCTATTTTTTTCTTGGTCGAGGGGATCCCTGGTCTCACAAATAAAGGGAGCCTCTCATACACCAATGACCTTAAAAATAGACTATTATTATTATTAAAATTAAAAAATATAATTATGTTTATTTTTTATTTATAATCATACGTTTCATATTATATGGCCAAGGTAACTCAAGAATACTTAGGTTAATAATTTAAATTTAAAAAAAAAGGTAAACTAACATTAATAAAAATAAGAAATTTAAAAATAATCATCCATAAAAATAAGAAAATAAAATCAAGAATTGTTGTAATCAAATAAGATAGCATAGATCGATCCTAACTTTGATGTATTAAACATTTAAAGGAATCAAATATTAAGTTGCAATCTTTTATTAAAAAAAAAAACTAATTAAAGGTTAAACTTCTAAATTCTAATTATCATTATAAATGAAAGAAAATTATGTTTTAAATTTTTATTTTTTTTTAAAAGATAACCATTATATATAGAGATAATTCTAGATAATTATAATTTTTTTTATATATTTGTTAAAATTTATAGTTCAAATAGAAATGAAAATACAAACTTATAATTTTTTTTTTTTTTAAATGATGATGATGATGATGATGATGATGATGATGAAGAACCTACATTGAGACCAAATTGGTCTATCTGAAAATAAGAGGGTAAAGGGATTACTTGCAATTATTTTGACTTTTGTGTCTCTTATCAAAAAATGTTCAAACAAGATTTCCAAGATTACCATAGTGTTGTTGAGTTAAAAGGTTATGAAGGTTGGTTGTGTGACATGTATTTGAAATTGAGATCTAATTTGGGCATAGGCTGGACAATCTAAGAAAAAATTGTTTTCATCTTCAACCTTCTTGGTGTCACAAAGGTGATAGGCTCTTTCATCCCATGGCATTTTAGGAATTGACCAATGCCTAGTTTCAATATGGAGCTCATGAGGATTTGTTCTTATCTTAGAAATGTTTATTTTTCCTTTACACTTGTCAAAATAGAGATATAATTTTGATATTCTACATCGCCACATTTTATCCTTAAATGATTTGATGATATATTAAATAGTATCCTAGCCTAGCCTAACCTAGCCAAGCAAAGCATGGGTATATTTATCCCATCCTCACTTTAGTCAATGGTGGTTACGACTAGATTTTTAAGAAATTTTAGGAAATCACTTGTCTTCCATGTTGTTTAAGTTTTTCTTATACATTAGGTATCTCTTCATAGATGTGCTCTCCATGGGGGAAAGACTTGTATCTAAGAGGAGGATGGGATAGGGTGCATTTCCTTTAATTTTGAGATTATAAGTGATAAAATTATTTTTTGTTTTCTCTATCTTTCTCAAGGATTCATGAGACATACTACATCCCCATACTTTACATCCATAAAGAATAACAAGTGTAACAAGAATCTCAAAGAGTACTTTATTCTTATCGCATATCCAAAGATCGACTCATTCACAATTGTTTTCAATCCCATAATAAGCTTTCCATCCCCCAATAATCATTTTCTCAATGCTATAATTCGAGTTGAGCTTGTGGTGATTATCACTTCCAATATATTTGTATGAAGTCACTTCCTCCAAGTTTTTTTTATCATATATGAAGGTATCATAAGTGATCTTATTGGATTTATTGATCATGACCTTAGTCTTGTCAGTATTAACTGTCATACCCATATTAGAGAAAAAATCCTTGAGGATTCTTATTTGATTTTCAAGATCATGGGGAGTCCTTGCCATAAGAATGATATTATCGGCATAAAGATGAAGGTTGATAACTATACCAGTGAGAGTAGGGCCGACACAATCCGCTTCTTCCAAGCAATCTTCTAACTTGTCAATGTATATGCCAAAAAGGGTAGGGGACAAGGGTCAATCTTGCTTGACTTCAATATTGCAGTTAATCTCTGTGGACCAGCCCTCAATGTTCTTACGCTTGAAAATAATGTTCTGATACATCCTTATTGCAACATCCCTTAACTCAAAAGGAACTTTGATCTCTTCCAAACCTTTCCTTGAACCATATCAAAAGATTTTCTAAAGTCAACAAAACAACAAAAAAGATTAGTTTTAGTATTGTTGAACTCCTCTTTTTTTCTTTCCAGAGAAAATTGCACATTATATTTATGTTAATATAATCCTTTTACAAGACTTCCTCGTCACTAGAATTGTAAAAATCGACAATTCTAGACTTCCATTACGATCAATGTCTCCACACGAGACCATATCTACCCAATCAATAAAACAACTAGACATCTTTTCCACTAGGATCCTAGAACCAAAATGTTACTTCGAAGACTCTACAGTCTTGAAATTAACCCATATAAAAATATTACCATATCAAAAATTCATTTCAGAAGTCACCAGACTATGGTCAAAACCATAAGATACAAGATTACAACTTGAGAATAGTAATAGGACCCTCCTATTCACAAGACCATTTGTTGTATGATATATGACCCACTAGAGAGTTCAATGCTAATTTTGGCTGCTCATCAGCCGCGGTATTATTCTCTCAATAGATATGAGAAAAAGAAATAGACTTGAAAGAAGGCAATAAGTCCATAATTCTATTTTTTCAACTCTCCACATTTTCCACCTGTATAGTTCTTCTACCCATAAGCCAATTTATAATAATCATAGAGTCCCCCATCAAATGTAGATCTTGAATACCAAGACATTTTGCTAAAATGATGGCTTTCCATGCTCCGATAAGCTCCGCCTTTGAATTAGTACCTAAAGTATAGTTTAAAGTCCATTGATATTCCACTACATTATCTAGTTTGATAACACCTCAAGCTCCACACCGATTTCCATTGAATTGTGAAGCCCCATCGAACCAAGCTAGAACCTTATCATCAGGGAAAGAATTCAATTGTGTTTTTTTTTGAAAAGTTTGTTGTACTGATTTGCTTCGAGGCTCCAAATCCTGTAGAAAGAAAAAGAACTCTCTTTGTCGAGGGTAATCTTCCTTCAAAAATTATTTTGTTCCGATCCATCCAGATGAGCCAACAGATGTATGAAACTATCTATCTGTTCAAATTATTTTGAAAAGACCAGTTTTTTAAGCATTCTCGGACATAACCTCCATTCCAGCCAATTTATAAATTTAAACTCAGTTTTACTTTTTCCCAAATAGGTATAGTGAAAGGGAAGCTAACAAAAACATGTTGGCTCGAATCTTCATTTATTCCACACAAAAAACATATGCCCAGACCATACCATCCCCTCCTCTGAAGGTTTTCCCAAGTGAGAATCTTATTCTCCAAAAAAATCCATAGGAATATTTTAATTCGTAACAGACATCTCCATTTCCATAATTGGAATCTCCAGCCTTCTGCCTTTCCGGACTAGAATTTGTTTGATAGAGTATTATAGACATTTTTTACTGAAATAATACCACTATTTTCAACACCTATCCACTTAAGTTCATCAGAGTGTTCCTTCAGTACAATACCATCATGCAATAGCAATTTCCTGTAGTTTCCCCATTTATTACCCAGGTCCCTTTCCAGCTCCATCTCATTGCTCATGACCCAATCCTGCCCCAACAAGCTTATTGATGAATGTCGGCTTTCTTGAAACTGAAAGAAAATATTATTTTTGTTTAATTCCTGAATCATTTCCTCCGATAATAAAGAAGCTTCATTCAGTCCACTGATACAATCTCTACCTATAATAATTGTTTTCCCTGTGCCAGGAGACCATGCTATTATATCAAGGATAATTGGTAGAGTGTTTAAAATATTCTTCCAAGTTTGTGATCCAAATGGAGTGAAGCTAACAACCGACCTTAACCAAGTACTTACTGGGACATGAGGAAGATATTTTTCTTTGATAACTCTTTGCCAAATCCCGGGCTTCATTAAAGCATGCCATAAAGTATTAGTAGCCAATGCTCTATAAAAGAAAAAAATGTTATGTAAGCCCCAACCTCCCAACTGCTTCGACTTTGCTATAATTTGCCAATTACAAATATGGTAACACTTATTTGATTTATTTCCAACCCACATATAATCATAACTAATTCTATGGAGCTTAGTTAGCAACGATACAGATATATGGGCTAGAGTCATCCAATAGACCAACAAGCTCTCAAGCACAGATTTTATAAGAATCAGACGACCTCCTAGATTGAGCCACATATTACACCAAAAGTTGATCCTTTTCTCGAAACTTTCCACTAACCACTACCAATCCATCAATTTATAACTCCTTGGTTTCAACAAGTATCCCAAATATTTGAAACCACAATTGAGATCTTTAACAAAATAACTCAAAACTTTCTAAATTCTTTGAAGTGTAATCGGGTTGACACCCATATGCATAACAATGGACTTTTGGATATTTATGATTAAACCCGAAGCACGAAAAAATACATGAAGTATACTTTGTATTTTCTCCCATTCAACTGTCGAATCTTTTGTCATAATAAGTATGTCGTCAAAAAAAACTAAATTCAGGATCCTAATCATACTAGAAACTCTAATCCTTGTAATCTGGCCCTCGGATTTTTCTTTCTTTAAAGCCAAACTAAGCCCCTTCATTACTAAAATAAATAGTAAAGGAGATAGTGGACATCCCTGTCTCAAACCCTTGCTACTTTTAAAAAAATTTGTTGCCTCTCCGTTAATTAAGGTAGCATAGGTAGTGGAAACTACACAGGCCATGATCCAATTCGTACTCTTTAACCCAAAACCACTTTGATGAAGTACCAGCCTTAAATAGTCCCGGCTGGTATAGTCAGAAGTCTTCTTCAAATCAATTTTAACGATTAAAGCTTTCAATTTCCTTACTTTAATGTTGTGCAGACATTCCTGAATAATTCCTATAGCATCCAATATTTGTTGCCCCTGAAGAAAACCAAGCTATTCTTCTGAGAGTACTCTGGATAATATAGGTCGAAGTCTATTAGAAATGATTTTGGAAATGATTTTGTAGCAGAGATTAAACAGCAAAATTGGTCTGAAATCATTGAAAGTTGATGGTTTGTTGACTTTTGGAATCAATGCTATAAAAGTAGAATTGATCGAGGGTATGACCTCCCCTTTCAACATTTTTTCCTCTACCATCTCCACCAAATCCTGACCAGCAAGATAAAAAATGTAATGGTATAATTCGACATTCCAACCATCCGGTCCAGGAGTCTTGTCCCTCACAAAACCTTTAATAACTTCATAAACTTCATCCTTTGTAACTCTTTTTTTCATATCCTATAGCTCCCTATCAGTTACAAAGTTGGGAAATAATCTAACTGATTCCAGTTGTTCTTCCATGAAGGACTGATCAATATCATTGTAGAATGTGCTAAAATGCCTGACTTCTTCTTCTTTAATTTCCTTTTGACCAGAGAGAACATTTCCTTTCTCATCATTAATTTCCCAGATAAAGTTCTTATTTCTCCTGTGACTAGCATATAAATGAAAAAAATTGTATTGTTGAACTCCTCTCCAATAATACTAAAGGTAACAAGATGCTCCATAATATAATGATATCTCCTAAATCCCGCCTCTCTTTTAACTCTTTTAACGTGACTTTCTAACCTAAAGTTAATATTTTTTTCAAAAATAATTTCAAAATCACAAATATACATAATAAGTATATTCCATTATTTATAAACCTATATAACTCTATATATAAATAACTATTTTGATATAATTGTATATATAATAATATGTATTTACTATACAAATATAATTTTTTTTTTTTTTTTATTCATTTAAAAAGTAGTATTAATTTTTTCTTCGAATAAAGAGATTAAACAAAATTTCAGCATATGCTCTATAACCTCTCCATCAAAACATTAACTTGTGTTTTCTATCATTTTTTTTCATTTATAATTTAAATAAAGTACCAACATATGTAATTCTATAGATTTTTTGTTCTTGTTATTAACATACAAAAACAAATAATAAAATTTATCAAAAACATTAATAAAACATAAATGTGGAAATTTATATACCTAATATTAAATTTCTATAATCTGAAATCTCACTAAGCACGTCCCTTAATCTCAACAATGTACGTTGCTTATGAAATAATGGTAACATAAGCGAAACTAATATAATATAACAATAACATCATCCATTTAGAACTAGTATGTAATCCCAAGGAAAATTACATATATTATGTTGATATTATATAATAAATAAAATACATAAATCTCTTATACATATAACTATTATCTTTAACTCTTTGTCAATCTCTCCACCAAACTTGGCACACAAACTAGTCACCTATTTTAGGTATGTGTCTATCTATAAGTATTCCTCTACTCCATTCTTGTCCCTTCAACTTCTTATTCCATTGTTATGCGCTCTTCCGCTCCACACAAATCAGTTTTTCTCCTTCTCTTCACATACCGATCACGGCTACGTTACTTGAAAAAAATACCCTCCCCTCAATCTATCCCATCGTTGTCACTTGTCTGACACAATTTTCTCTATAAAACTCATCTATTTGTGCATTAAAACTTCAAATTGTTTCTATTATGTTCATATAAATCTTCTATGAATTAGTGAGATACATTTTGTTTGTCACTTTGTAGTATAGTTTGAGTGAGCCTAATGATTAAGAACATGTGTTTCTTCGTAAGAGGTCATATGTTCAAATCCATAGGGGATAGAGTATATATACTTCCGTAGATTTTATTAGTAAAATCATTGAGTGGAGAAGGTCTCATACACCAATTTAGTATCTCGCTTGGCCATAACCTTACAAATAAATTATTATTATTATTATTCCATCACATAATAGTAAACCTTTTTTTATCTATACATAAACTTCTCATGTCATGAATACTCTAACATCAAATTTTCCACATTTTCTTGCTTATTCTAAATCGTTTGATTTAGACTTAGTCTTCATGCTAAATATTTAAAAAAATATTTTTAGAGACAATTTAGAAAAGAACCCCTATAAAGTCCTTATAACTAAAGATTTTCCAAAGACAAATCCACTTTAAAATGACTAAGCACATTAATTGTGGTTCATATGACAAACATATGGTCTTTGAAGTTTCAAAAGTGTTGTAAAATTATGAAAGTTATCATCAGAGAACCAAAAATAAATATTTACCTACTACTACTTGAATTGTAACCTCATGCATTCTATTTTTCCCATAAATTTATCAAACAATGTTCAAGTTAAACATACTACTTGAATTATAACCTCAAGTATTCTATTTTTCTCATAAATTTATATAAATTTATCAAACAATGTTCAAGTTAAACAACAAAGGTATGGTCAGGTACAAGGTCAAAATGGTTATTTGTCATCTTCCTACATGGGTTCAATAACCTCAAAATATAATGATATGACACTATAAAAAGACACATAAGAACTTTTTGTTACAAATAGATTCGATATATTCATATAATTTGTTTCATTTAACTTGTAATAAATGTAATTTTATGCCATTAAAATTAGAAAAATACACGTGTTTTTGGAAATCACTAAGACAAATGTAAGAATTATAATCTTAATTTATAAAATCCAATGGAATAGTTTATTTAGCCAAATCTTACAATATTATGAAATATCTTATTTGATTGTGTTTTACATAGATTCCAAATTTAATGTTATTATCTTAATGCATGAAATACTAAATAGACTAAAATTGAAATGAAAGAGACAAGAAAATAACACACTATCCACTCAATGAACACAACATGTAGCATCATAAAACCCCAACTACAATGTCATGCCTATGCTCTGGTACGTTATTCTCAATTGTGTTCAATGCAAATTTACAAACAAAGGAGCACTCACTATGAAGTTGTGATGGACATTGTGAATAGTATGATTGCTACAAGATCTTCTACTTTATCCATTTAACTTCAATATTGCACCCTTAATGCTCTAATATCCTATGGGAAAACACTTAATACAATGAAAATGGAACTCCTTCCTTCCCTAGTGGCCCAATATTTAACATATCCTCATAGTTATCTAGGGTTAGAGTTAGAGTTTTTCCATGCCTCAACTACCAATTAATGTTAGGGTTTTGGATCCTCTAGAATATTCTTGAAATTCTACACATGAATATATCCACATGTGTGAGTAATGTAAGATGACATGGCATCCACTTGGTATCATGGTGATCAATAGGATTAGTCAACTTACACGAGGCATAAATTTTGCATACAAACTCCAATGAAGGTGATTCACAAATTGTTGGAAATATTTCAAAGTGTAGAATAATGTCAAAATTTTGGGATCTATGTTCACAATTTTTTGACCCCATTAACAACCACTAAAGCCCTCAAATATCCTTCAAAATTCTTTTTTCCCCATATAACCAAATTGGTCCTTTCCCATAAAATGATCCCCACAAGCCAATAGCTCCAAATTTTCCACCAAACAATTCCTAAAATAGATGAAAAAATATATAATGATCTACCTCATATCATAACTCTCCATTTGGAGAGGATTTTGATCGCCAATTTTTTTTACTAAAGGAGGTAAGGAAATTCCCCCCTCCCACCTTCTCCTTGTAGTACCATTTGGCCTTTCCTACAGGCTTTTCTTTTAACCCAACTTATGATAGTTCGTGCTACCCTCATCTAGTTCTCCTCAAATTCTTATATAAAAATGTGCTTTTTGATATTTGGTGCTAAGTCCTATATGGTAGGTAAGAATTTCTCACTAGTTTTTTGGTCCATATGGAAGGCTCATAGAGTTTCAAATTCCCCACATTCATTGCTAAGTACATGTGCATATATGGGGTAGAATGAGTTCATAAGAATTATATCTCAGCTTCACCAAAACTTCAAAAGGGTCATACTACAAATCTTTGATATTCTTGACATTACCATATAGCCTTTATTTGTTTAGATACAACCAAACTCTATGTCCCACATTGAATGATTTACCAATTTTTTGTTGATCATGCCAATATTTATAATTTTCCTATGACTTCTTCAATGTTTGATGTATTTTCAAATGGATATTCATAATCTTTGGATTTTAACCTTTTTAATTATTATAGGTCCTTATCTCAACCTTGTCATTAACATCTTCACCTCCATTTGTTCGATTATTTGATTAATATCAAAGAGTCAATACTTAACCCTTTTACTAATTTATTAGTTAATTGACCTTAGACCTTTGAACTTGGTTATTTATTATTGGCCCCTATCTTAACCTTGGCATTAATATCTTCGCTCATAATTGACTAATTATTTAATTATTAATAAAATAATCAACCTTAACTATTTAACTAATTTATCCTTTTATTCTTTAATTATATTCTATTTTACCTCAATTTATTTATCCCCATTAATTATTAATAATATATCTTTTCTTCTCTTTAGATCGATTAGGTCAAATATTAACGGCTAGTATCTATCCATTTTCCCCAACGTTCACATGAATTTTAACCCTTAAATCCTCCTCTCAGTACTCTTTCCAATCCTCATTGCTTCAAGAGTCCCCCATGATGGGCAAATTTTCCACTCGAAACCTTGGACATTAAAAAAACTCCACGCATATTTTATATCTAGACATTTAATAGAACAACATGCCTAATCTTATTAAAAAAAATCATCCTTCAATACGTGTCATATGGTGTCTTCATCACTCCTCCTTGTTGGAATATTCACTGATACTGAGAGGGGGGGTGAATCAGGATTGATCATTTTTTACCATTTTCAACCACAACATTAACTTATCAATTATTCCATTCACTTATGATTGCATTTAACATATCATAAACATATAACCATAAACAATGAATCACATCATATCAAAAGAGACACAACACACCAAAATTTTATGTGGAAACCCAAATGGGAGAAAAACACAAATGCTTTATTATATATGAAAAGATTAGATTCATAGGAAGAACCAACTTCCAAATTCTCCAGCACCAACTAAAAGGAGGCTCCAACCCCTTGTTTACAAACTCGAACTTGAAGGAATATACAACTCCCCAATTTGTCCAGCTCCAACCGGAAGGAGGCTCCAACACCCTAATTTACAAGCTCCAATTTGAATGAAGCTCCAAATCCCTATTTTCTATGGATCCAACCAGAAGGAGGCTATGACCCCCTTTCCTTTCCCATTATTTCCACCCTGAAATATAAGTGTAGAATAAACCTCTCATTGACATTCTCAATGATAATCAACATTTCATCCAACCTGTTACTATCTATATCACTGCCTTTGTCAGTGTCAGTGTCAGTGTCACTGTTATTGTTATTGATATCTCATCACCAATATCATCATCAACTAAAAATGGATCCACTCACATAAATCATATACCAAGATAAAAACCTATGCCCAACTGTAACGAACCTCAGGTTTCGTTACGACAACAAGCCTCACATAACAGGTGCAATTTTTTTTTTTGTGTGTATGATGGAAGATAAAAATGATATTATACTCAACATCGCAACACGACTATGAACACAATGCATGCAACTCATGCCACAACAAACCTAAAGACCTAACAAAAAGCACATCAAGCACCTGGAGGCAATGTGCGACGTTCAACTGATGAAGAATAAGAATGACTACCCACCCATTATACTCTACAATGGTTAGGACCTCCAGGACACATAAGCAATGCTCAAGCCCAGGTTCCCATTGATTTTGACCATTTAAGGTCTCAAGGCTGGTGATTGTTCTGAGGAACAAGGAGGTATCTACATCCCGCCCGACACAAGCAAACCAAACCACTAAGCTAAGGACAATCATTAATTATAATAAACTACAACACCCTCAATGGAAAGTGCAAGCTAAAAACGATTTCACCAACAATCCAACCATTAATCAAGGATCAATGGTTATTATCTACAATTTAAATTGGCATTAATTACAGACTGATTAACCAGTCTAAATTCCATTAGTCAACGAATTACCAACCAAACTTAACATGAACTATGATTCAATTTAGCGAGTCTGAGTTACCAATTAGGCAACATTTATAAATCCAACTAGCATCAATTACATGTCCAGTTTACCAAGTCTAAATTTCAGCTAGTCAACTATTTGGCAATTCCAACTTGACCTTAAAAGAAAACAAGCTAGCAAGTATAAATCATGATTAGACATTAACTACAAATATCCAATTATATCCATATATCCAATTATATCCAATTATATCCATAAATGTATGTAACGAGATCAGATAAGTACATGAACCATTAATAAGAACTTGTTTAAGAGGAAAAATACATCACTCCTTAAGATATAATCCTAGTTTAAACACGATTATACCTAATAGAATTAAAGAAATGTTAGTAAATACAAGCATCAATATGATTCTAGTTACATCATCCAAAATGAGATAAAAGAGAGGAAGAAAACATGGAGTTTGAAGAGCTGGAAATAAGAGAATCAACTTCAAAGGAAAATTATACTGTAAATTATTTTTAATAAGTAGATCTTGATTACCATCAACATTGGGTGAGCCGCATATCAAATATTACCAAAAATTGATACAATAGTTAATAAAATAAATAAAAAAACTTAAGAATAAAATTAATAAAATAATTAACCTTTAATACAAAACAAATATCACATTCATTCCTTAATCTATAATTTGAATCTTATTCTTACACCATTCTCTAATTATCACAAATTCTTCTTTTATAAAAGAAAAAACACACAAATATAATTAATGATTTATTAAAATATATATGTATTCTCTCATCATGCATAAGTGTACAGGATGTTCTGTGTTATAATAGCTCTCATTAGATTGTGGTGAACAAGGCTAAGGATTAATGAAATAAATAGGGCTAAGCTATGAACACGCAGTCGGAAATTCACTGGGTGGAATGCTGGTAATCAATGCAGACTTACATTTGACCACATAAGGTATATTGTTGTCTTAATTAATGCTATTTAGAGATAGAATAAATCTCTATAAAAAAAGAGAGAAACACTGTGTAAAACCGGGATTCAATGTACTTACCCCAAAGCAACCAGGTTTGATGTTCGAATCTCAGGACAAAACCTCCACTCTGGATTCGATCTGGTGTTGTGAATTAATCCTAGGGGCGTGAGCATGCATTCTTGACATGGAAAATTACAAACCCAAATGAAAACGAAAGTGATCTGGCTATATATAAACCTAACTCAGGTTCATGGACCCAAACATAGCTCGATTTCACGGACTATTCATTGCAACTAAAAACAAAAATGTCAGGGCATAAGGCACAGTCAGTAGCTAGGAAACTCCTAGCCATTCATCTACATCACAGTCTACTATAAAAGGTGATCGGTGTAATAACATTAATGGAGTCATCTTCTTAAAGCAAGATCATGGTCTTTAACAACACGCTACCTAGGGTGAGCTGTCTAGGATATGCAGTCAATCACTCCCAGAAAATGGGTGGATCGCTATCCCTAAGGCAATAATTATGTGTCTTAGACAGAGTCATCAAAATTTTATGGTGGTGCAGTCTTATAGGTTCATAATTTCCATGCAGAAGGGTATCCAAAGCAACCTTACAAGGCAAATTTTTCCAGGTAATAAGAGTTGGGAATTGCAATTTTAAAGAGGTGTGGTTTGCACTGGAATCCATACAAGATTCTATACCATTCACCCCCAAAAAAAAATGGGACCAAGAACAAAAATACATCCCTATCCACTGCAACCATGCCCCACCCTCAACAAAGTAGAATAAACTTCCAGCAGACAAAAATTGTGGTGGTTCCGGAGAAGAAAGAAGCATGCGCTCTGGGAGCATTTAAACTCAACCTAAAAATTGTATTAACTAAAGTGTAATTTCTCTATTTAAATTTCCCAAGAGACACGTTAGTTTACAGAAAAAAATTTGCAGCCCAAAGTTAAGAGTGCGGAGCAAGGAAGGTGTAAATCTAAAATCCCAATGTTTAAAATGCTATCTAGAAAACGATGAGGTAACACAGGGTCATTATCTCCGTCCGAGAATAAAATAAAACACAAGTATTAACCATGAAGATCTTGGTTAAAAATAGTTGGAGTAAATTATTCCTAAAATAAATTTCTCAGTTAAAAAAAAAATCGCACAGGCAAAAAGAAATGCAGGATGCAGTCCCCAATGCTGTAAATGTAAGGAATCACAGTCAATTAAAATAAAAATGCAAAGCCAATGTTAGTAAAGAAAACACCTTCAACATTTTAAATGCAAAGCCAATAACCAACAATGTAATGCATTCAAGAATGTAATACGCAGAAATGTCCAGCGAGATATAAAATGAGGTAAAAATGAGATAAATACTAGATATAAACATGCCGACTTTATAGAAAAACTTTGCCAACAATCAATTTTGCAGGGTTAATAAACGCATCAGGGAACAAGGAAAACCTTCAGCCAAAGACAACAACAGAGGTAGACGGTCGACAGGGACATCCTTCGCTCACCATCCTCACATAGAAAAGTAGGGCGTTCAGATCCATAAGTCCTTTAACGCTAAGGAGATGACCATAGATCAGGCTCTTGGTTGACTGCTCAGGAAAGGATTGGTAAGCTAGGGAAAAAATATAAACAACTAGGAAGGTCACAATCAACACAACAAGGTGGTCAAGACATGTGGGAAAATGAAGGCCATTGGAGTCAACAACCATCGAGCTAGGCTAAGGAAAGTTTCAGTCACCAATTTTAAAAAAAACATCCTTTTAATTTTCCATTAAATAAGCAGATCCAAGCATAAGTCCTAATACATTCTACCATACAAAAATGAAGAGAGTGTACCGTTTCCTGAATGCTTGCTCTGAATGACGTCCCATGCACTCCGTGCAACTCTCGCTCGCTGACCGTCGAGACTTCACCGGTACCTCCCAACCAATGCTAGGGGTACTCTTCTTCCCCCTTAGCCCCCCAAGCCGCAAAGGGGCCACAGACACACTATCCAAAGATTTCGATTAGCTCCCAGCTCACCTCACAAGGCCGAGCTACCACTCCTCTCCGAGTTGGGTATCCCAACTCCCCCAAGTTAAATCGATCAAGTAGATATTTATTTAGTGTAACGTTACACAAACAGAAGATGATTCTTCAACCTTCTCCTTCCTTTATTATATAGAGTTTTGAACTTCCTTTCTTTCCTAAAATTTCATTTCATTAAAGTTTTAAAAATAAATTCCTAAAAATTCCTCTACGTATAAGTGTCCCCCATCCCCTACATTCCTCCATAATTTAATTTCTTTAATTAATTAATTATCTTAATTTCCCTCACCCACCTAGAGTTACTCCAAGATTCACTCCTAGGTGTCCCCAAATTCTCTTACAAGTTTTAATGGCTTTCCCTATTATTAAAATTCTATTTCAATTTAAATTAGAAAGCTCTTAAATGGTAGATACTTTTTCTAAGTTTGACCTTCTGCTTTTTCCCTTAAGTTCCCCTTTTTCCCTTTTTATGTTTACCTATTTTCCTACTTTCCTAAAATTTTAGATTTTCCCTCTTTCCCCTTTTTAATTAGAACTCAAAAAGGCAAGTGTGGAATTTTAACCCTTTTCCCCTTTTATCATTTAATTAGTATATTTTAAATTATCAAAAAGATAAACCAATTAATTCCAACAGATTTTTTTATGAATAATTTAAATTTCTTACTCCCCTCGTGTTACAAGATTTTACGAAGATCATAATTATTATTTAAGTTTTTTTTATTTTAATTATTATTATTATTATTATTTTATTTTTTTAAAGGTAGACAAAATTTTACCACTAGCATAATTTAGAGTTAGACCTTAAATTTTGTACTAGGTGACATTTAATTAGGGAAAATGTTTTAAAAATACTTAACCCATTATTCGTCTTAAGGCCATCTAGGTTCATTCCTCTCTCATCAGCAATGCGGCGTGCCCTTCAGAACGCGCTACGTGCTCCAAGGGTGCCACTCGCCTTAATATGTTTCCCTTGCATGATGTGCCCTTCAGGATGCACTATGTGCTCCAAGGCTGCCACTCACCTCTTGACTGACTTGGTAGACATCAATAACCCCTGGAGAAAACACTACGCCAGGTGAACTTGTGGGAGACTAAGGGCTTCTAAGGAATAAGGCCCCCACCTTATTGCGAGCCCCTTAGAATCATCGTGAGGGACTGTCGCAGTTTTCCCTAACAACATCGTGGATCCTCTCGAACTAGGTAAACATTAACCTACAGTTCAAGCCACGACGACAGTGCTAGTAGGCTGTGGCAGGGCTTTTTTCCACACCTCTCCCTCAACATCTCTGGTATTCGTGCATGACCCCTTTACTCCACATGTGAGTCTGGTCGGCAAGCTATCGTCAGCCTGCATCATCAACAAATCATGTCAGAACATATCCATATCATATCATCTAATTAGATGCACTAATATCACAGTAAAACAATCAAACCCCAATGGTACACTCCCTGACTTGATCCAGAGTCCAAGGGGTTTCATCAATATCTCTGCATCCTCGAGGTCCAAAATCCTGCACACTCAGTAAAACCGAGTCAATAGCACCTGTCTATGTCAATGTAATAACACAACATGCACTACTGCATTTGGGTCAAATTCTGACGACGCATTCGACGCAATTTCCACTTTCTGTTGTCGGAAGACCGACAAACCTCGGATCCCCTCAAACGTCATTTCACATGACGTCATTTTTTCGACAACGTTTCAAACGTGGAAATACCGACGTGTCAAACGTGGCAAGACCGACGTTTCAAACGTGGCAAGTGAGACGTTTCAAACGTGGCAAGACTGACGTTTCAAACATGGCAAGTGAGATGTTTCAAACTTGGCAAGTGAGACATTTCAAACGTGGCAAGACCGACGTTTCAAATGTGGCAAGACCGACATTGCAAACGTGGCAAGTGAGAAATTTCAAACGTGGCAAGACCGACGTTTCAAACGTGGCAAGACCGACATTGCAAATGTGGCAAGAGAGACGTTTCAAAGGTGGCAAGAGAGACATTTCAGACATGGCAAGAGAGACGTTTTAGATGTGGCAAGAGAGATGTTCTGAAGGTGGCAAGACCGATGGGACAAGGTATTATCTCCGACGTGGTTGCTATGGGAGCGAAAATCTTGGAGGTGGAAGAGAGACGTCTTGGATGTGGAAATAGTGACGGGAAGAGAGTGAAAGACGTCACAATTTCCACCTTT
>SNQJ01S0003396.1:94657-110433 GCA_010110895.2 Picea sitchensis | reverse complement strand
ATTTATATACCATCGGACGATATTCATTTGATCCCCCTTCCATGTGCCCATATTTTCTACAATGTTTTGTAGTTGCTGCTATTAAAACTCTTTCGGGACGTCTAGTACAACAATTTTTGCAAGGACAATAACATTTACCATCACCCTTTTCACCCTCTTTAATTCTTTTCCCAGCTCTAATGTTTTCTGACATTCTTCCCCACATACTTATACTGAAACAAATATCTATTTTTTGTTCGCCGAGAAGAACCGCAAACCCTTTTTGAAGCATCGTTATTATAGCAAACTTGTCACAACATCCGTCAAATGCAACATATTTATAGGTTTTGTAACGTCACAATTCCGATGTAAAAAAGTCCTAAGTGACCGTTGGTATTTTGACTTGGTGAACATACTAAGGTGATCGTTGGAGGGAAAAACCTAGTTTTGAAAACGTCGCAATTGCGACATACATTTTCACAAACGTGGCAAGAGAGACGTTCCAGTGGAAAACGTGGAAAGAGTGACGTTAACGTGGCAAGACTGACGTTAACGTGGCAATTGCGACATACAGCTTCACAAACGTGGCAAAAGAGACGTTCCAGTGGAAAACCTGGCAAGAGAGACGTTCCAGTGGAAAACGTGGCAAGAGAAAAGTTAACGTGGCAAGAACGACGTTAACGTGGCAAGACCGACGTGAACGTGGCAAGAGCGACGTTATCGGGCAACATGATTTTTTTTTTTATAAATTTCCTGTATTTTGCGACAATATGGACAATTTTGTCCATAACGCCGCAAATAAAACGTCAGAATTTTTACAATATGTAGTAGTGATTTCATCAACCCATAACACCTCATAATCAAAATCAAAAGTTTTAATAGCATAATAATCCATATCACTGGCGAGCAAGTGTCCTCAAAGAATAAGTTCCCTCAGTGTGCCAGAGAGGGATGTTACATACACCCCCTCTTGGTCTAAAATTCGTCCTAAAGTTTCACAGTATAAATGCTGAAATAAAGTGTATAATAGTATCATATGTCTATCTATCAAACAAAAGTGGAAATTTCTAGCCCATTTCATATGCGTCCTCCCAGGTCGTCGAATGTGGACTATAATTGTCACACTTGACCTTGACCTGCTCTATCATTCGACGTCGTAGCCGTTGAACCCGATGATCCAAAATGTGGATCGGCTCAGCTGTGAGAACCCCCTCATCAATCATTTGCAAGGAACTAATGTCAATAACATGTGTAGGATCACTAATATAATGTCTCAAAATAGATACATGAAAAACATCGTGCATGGGCCTCAAAGAATCAGGCAAGGCTAGTTGATAGGCCACAGACCCCTTTATCTCCACAATCTCGAAAGGTCCCACGAACCTAGGAGAGATTTTAGCTCCCTTCCTAAACTTGATCAAAATTTTATGCATTTTAACCCACAAGAAGACTTGATCGCTGACCTCGTAACTATGGTCGACATGGTTCACATCGGCATAACTCTTCTGTCGATTTTGCACTTCTTTAATCCTTTGTCTTATTGTTTTCATTTTCTCTTCCATTTCTTGGATCGCTTATAGTCCCACCAGGACCCTATCCTCAAGCCGATCCCAACTCAAAGGTGTCCGACACGGTCGCCCGTAAAGAAACTCAAAAGGTGCCATCTTAATGGTTCTCTGGTAACTGTTGTTATAAGCGAACTCCACTAGTGGCAAGAATACTTCCCAACGCTTTTGTTGGTCCATCATGTACATGTGCAACATGTCCTCCAAGGTCTGGTTCATTCGTTCGGTCTTCCCATCAGTCTCTGGGTGATACGCAGTACTAAATTTAAGTTGGGTTCCTAAGGCCTCTTGGAAACTCATCCAAAATTGTCCAGTAAACATCGATCCACGATCAGATATAATCCTTTTAGGCATGCCATGTAGCCTCACAATATCACTAATGAAAAATCTAGCTATGTCAGGTGCTTGATATGTCATACACACAGGAATAAAGTGAGCACTCTTATTCAAAGTGTCTACTACTATGAAAATCAAGTCATGTCTCCTTTCTGTCAGTGGCAATCCAACAATTAAATCCATCGAAATAACTCCCATTTCGATTCTGGAATAGCGTGTGGTAGTAGTAATCCTGCTGGGTGTCTATGTTCAGCCTTTACCTATTGACATTCTAGACATTTGGTCACATAGATGACTATGTTGGCCTTCATTCCCTTCCACAAGAATAAGGGTTTAAGGTCTGCCCTCATCTTTGTGTCTCTCAGGTGAGCCATGTAAACTTCTCTATGAGCCTCGCTCAGGATCGACATCCTCAACTTGTCGTTCGGCAGTACGTAGATCTGATTTTTAAACCTCAATAATCCATCTCTATCACACGAAAAACCTTCAAATCATGGTACCATCATTGTGTTTTGTCTGATAAAACCCTCAACCTCTTTGTACCAGTCATTGTCATGTTGTAAAGTTAGAATCTTTTCACGTAGATTCATCTGAAGAGGCAGCACCAAAAATATGTGTGGTCTCTAACTCAATGCATCTACCACTCAGTTCATTGTTCCTTTTATGTAAGTAATCTCAAAGCCATATTCGCTAAGAAATTATGACCAAGGTCATTGTCATGCATTCAGGTCGCTTTGCGTAAATATGTGTTGTAGTCCACAATGGTCAGTATTTAGTTCAAATTTTTTTCGAACAAGGTAGTGTCTCCAAACCTTCAAGGCATATACAATGGCTAACAACTCCAAATCGTGCATCGCGTAGTTCTCCTCATGCCTTCTCAGTTTCCTCGAAATGTAAGTGATCACTCATCCATCTTGCATCAAGACTGCCTAATCCTTCCTTGGATGCATCGGTGCATACCAAGAAGTCCACGTCCATGTTTGGGACCTTTAGTATCGGTGATTTTGTCAACAACTCCTTGAGCCTCCGAAATGCTTCCGTGAATTTCTCAGTCCAAACAAACTTCTTATTTTTCTTTTGCAATTCCATGATTAGATTTTCTATCTTTGAAAATCCCTCGACGAATCGTCGATAGTTTCCTACTAAACCCATGATGCTACGCACTTCCAGGACATTCATCGGTGCAGGCCATTCCATAATAGCCTCGACCTTGGCTAGATCCACGATGATGGCTTTGCCGGAGATGACATGCCCTAAGTAGTGAATCTTCGATTGATAAAAAGAGCTTTTCGACAAATTCCATTATAGTTTTTGCTCTCGCAAGCGCTGTAGTACCAAGCACAAGTGCTCATTATGCTCCTTCATCATCCAAGAGTAGATCAAAATATCATCAATGAATACTTGGACGAACTTGTCCAAGTACTCGCGGAACACCCCGTTCATCAAAATCATAAATACCCTTGGGACGTTTGTCAGTCCAAACGATAAAACAGTAAACTCGTAATATCCAAACCTCATCTTAAAGTCGTTCTTAGGGATCTCATCTTCCTTAATCCATAATTGGTGATACCCTGATCGCAAATCAATCTTTGAGAATACCATCATCCCCTTCATTTGATCCAACAGATCATCAATCCTTGGCAACGAATATTGATTCTTGATCATGACCTTGTTCAATTGACGGTAGTCAATGCAGAGCCTCCATGACCCATCCTTCTTTTGAATGAAAATAATAGGTGCACCCCACGGTGACACACTTGGACATATCATTCCTAGGTCCAACAATTCTTTTATTTGCATTCTTAACTCTTGTAATTCTGGGGTTGACATCTGATAAGTCCTCTCTATCGGTTTAGTTCCCAGTTTTAGGTCTATAGTGAACTCCAATTCCCTATCTGATGACATCCCAATTAACTCCTCTGAAAATACGTCCGCAAACTCTCTCACCACCGAAAGGTGTTCTAAACCTTCCATTAATCCCTTCTCATTTAATGCAAGGATCACATAAATCTTGCACCCCTTGCACATGCTCTTCCATAGTTGTAAGGAAGAGATGAACCTTGGGGAAACTCCCTGGTTTCATCCTAAAATCACACATCTCTCTCCCTCGTCATCGACCAAGCTCAACCATTTCGTCTTACAGTTGAGTATCATCTCATGCGATTCCAACCAGTCCATACTAATCATGACATCATAAGATCCTAAGATAGTGACGTACAGGTTGGCCCTTGTGACAAACTCTCCCACATTAAGGGTATAGCCCGTAACCTTTCCTCCAACCTTCTCTTTGGATCCCGAAGCCATCTATACGAAGCTAAATGCGTTCTTTTCGAATGCCTTTACCTTAATCCTTTTTAGTGCTGCACCAGAAATGAAACTCTCGGTAGCACCGAGATCTATCAAAATACTAAGGGTCTAGTCAGCGATGGTACCTGTCGTCTCGAGCACAGTCGAATGATTCTCTGCTTGGCAGTTATTCGCCGCTTCATGAATCTGATGGGCCTTGCCCATATCTCCCATGGTAGTGGGTCCGGCTGATCCAGATTCTCTATTCCTCTCAATCGGGCAGTTGCGCTCGTAGTGTGGCTCCCCACACGTCCAACAACCCTTCTTTGACCCAGTAGTCCTGGTACCCGAAGTAGAAGATGGCGGCCCACTGGCCTGGAATCCTGGTTTGTTCAGTTGAATAGACCTAAACTACTGCTACTACGGTTGACGTTGTTGTTGATGTTGTGGTCCCCAATAAGGTGTTCGCTGCTGAGCCATCAGTCATCGAGGTGTAGTGAAAGTGGATCCCCTTTGGAAGCCATAATATCCTGGTGTATGTCTGGCTAGTTTTTGATGGTGCTATGCTCTAGATGACACCTACCTTGCTGGTCTCGCTAGAGTCTTGGTCTGACACCCACTGATAAACTCCTCCTCTGCTATGAGAGCCTTTTGGATGACATCATGCAAGGTTTGAGGCATCAAAATCTTGACCTTTGCACGTATGCTGTCGTTAAGGCCAAAAACAAACCTGTTGACCTTAGGTTTCTCAGTGTTAAGGTGAAGATCATACTGGAGCAGCTCCATAAAATGGGCCTCGTACTTGAGCACCGTATGAACACCCTGTCATAAGGCATTGAACTCATTGAGCTGACACTCAATGAATTCCTATGAAAGGTATCGCTCTCGAAACCGTTCCTCGAACAGTTCCCATGACACGTCTTCAATGACCATGCTCAGTTGCGGTAGGAGTGTCTTCCAGCATAGAAGAGCACTTCCTTTCAGTTGGAAGACTGCCATGCAGACCTTCATGTTGGAGGTATAATCACGAAGTGCGAAGCACGTCGCCATGTTCTCCAACCATGACTCGGCGGCTGTGCCATCTAGGGAACCAAATAACTCAGGAAATTTTACCTTCTCGAGTTCATGCTGAGTGCTACCAGTACCAATCGGAGCACGCGGCAGAACCTCAGCGGGTGCCGACGCCCTGGCCTCATCTCTGTCCAAACGACTGATCAGTGCCTCAGACATGCACTGAAAATATCTCATCATTCTGACTACATCACCAATTGCTATCTACTCCTATCTGAGAACCTGCTCATCTCCCTGGGAGTTAGACCCCTCAGGCATGGATGTTACTGGAGGTGTCGTGCCTCCTCCCCTAGCACCCCGTCGTTTTCCTTTGTGACATCCTCTAACCATGATTACCTGTACAAATACAAGTCAACTCGATTAGCAACAGTATAATCAAATCATAACAATGAAAGCCATAGCGATCCCAAGTTGCAGGTTGAACCCACTCTGATACCACATGTAACAAACCTCAGGTTTTGTTACGACAACAAGCCTCACATAACAAGTGTAATGTTTTTTTTTTTTTTTTTTGTGTATGAAGGAAGATAAAATTGACATTATACTCAACATCGCAACATGACTACGAACACAACGCATGCAAATCACGCCACAAAAAACCTAACGAACTAACAAAAAAGCACATCAAGAACCTTGAGGCAATGTACGACGTTCAACCGATGAAGAATAAGAATGACTACCCACCCTTCCTACTCTGTAATGGTTAGGACCTCCAGGACACATAAACAATGCTCAAGCCTAGGTTCCCATCGATTTTGACCATTTAAGGTCTCAAGGCTAGGGATTGTTCTGAGGAACAAGGAGATGTCTACATCCCTCCCGACACAAACATACCAAGCCACTAAGCTAAGGACAATCATTAATTATAATAATCTACAACACCCTCAATGGAAAGTGCAAGCTAAAAACGATTTCGCTAACAATCCAACCATTAATCAAGGCTCAATGCTCATTATCTATGATTTAAATTGGCGTTAATTATAGATTGATTAACCAGTCTAAAATCCATTAGTCAACGAGTTACCAACTGAACTTAACATGAACTATGACTCAATTTAGCGAGTCTGAGTTACCAATTAGGAGACATCTATAAATCCAACTAGCATCAATTACATGTCCAGTTTAGCAAGTCTAAATTTCATCTAGTCAACTATTTGGCAATTCTAACTTGACCTTAAAAGCAAACAAGCTTGCAAGTATAAATCATGATTAGACATTAACTACAAATATCAAATTATATCCAATTATATCCATAAATGTATGTAACGAGATCAGATAAGTACATGAACCATTATTAAGAACTTGTTTAAGAGGAAAACGACATCACTCCTTAAGAGATAATCCTAGTTTAAACATGATTATACCTAATAGAATTAAAGAAATGTTAGTAAATACAAGCATCAGTATGATTCTAGTTACATCATCCAAAATGAGTTAAACGAGAGGAAGAGAACGTGGATTTTGAAGAGCTGGAAATAAAAGAATCAACTTCAAAGGAAAATTATAGTGTAAATTATTTTTAATAAGAAGATCTTCATTACAATCAACATTGGGTGAGCTGCATATCAAATATTACCAAAAATTGATACAATAGTTAATAAAATAAATAAATAAACTTAAGAATAAACTTAATAAAATAATTAACCTTTAATACAAAAGAAATATCACATTCATTCCTTAATCTATAATTTGAATCTTATTCTTACACCATTCTCTAATCATCACAAATTCTTGTTTTATTAAAAAAAACACACAAATATAATTAATGATTTATTAAAATATATATGCATTCTCTCATCATGCATAAGTGTACAACATGTCCTGTGTTATAATAGCTCTCATTAGATTGTGGTGAACAAGGCTAAGGATTAATGAAATAAATAGGGCTAAGATATGAACACACAGTCGAAAATTTGTTAGGCGGAATGATGGTAATCAATGTAGACTTACATTCGACCACATGTGGTATATCACTGTCTTAATTAATGCTATTTAGAGATAGAAGAAAGCTCTGTAAAAAAAAGAGAGAAACACTGTGTAAAACCGGGATTCAATGTAGTTACCCCAAAGCAACCAAGTCTAAGGTTCGAATCTTGAGATGAAACCTCCACACTAGATTAGATCTGGTGTTGTGACTTAATCCTAGGGGTGTGAGCATGCATTCTTGGTGTGGAAAATTGCAAACCCAAATGAAAATGAAAGTGATATGGCTATATATAAACCTAACTCAGGTTTGTGGACCCAAACATAGCTCGATTTCATGGACTGTTCATTGCAATTAAAAACAAAAACTCAGGGCATAAGGCATGGTCAGCAGCTAGGAAACCCGTGGCCATTTGTCTCCATCACATTCCACTATAAAAGTCAATCAGGGTAATAACATCAACGTAATCAGCTTCTTAAATCAAGATCATGGTCTTTAACAACACGCTACCCAGGGTGATCTGCCTAGGATACGCAGTCAATAGCTCCTGAAAAAGGGGTTGATCGCTATCCCTAAGGTAGTAATTACATGTCTTAGACACAATCATCCAAATTTTATGGTAGCGCAGTCTTATAGGTTCAGAATTTCCATGTAGAAGGGTATCAAAAGCAGCCTTACAAGGCAAATTTAGCCAGGTAATAAGAGTTGTGAATTGCAGTTTTAAAGAGGTGTGTTTTTCACTAGAATCCATACTAGATTCTAGACCATTCACCCAAAACAAAAACGGGACCAAGCACAGAAATACATCCCTATCCACTGCAACCACGCCCCACCCTCAACACAGTAGAATAAACTTCCAACAGTAAAAAATCGTAGTGGTTCTGGAGTAGAAAGAAGCATGTGCTCTGGGAGCGTTTAAACTCAACCTAAAAATTGTAGTAACTAAAGTGTAATTTCGTTATTTAAATTGCCCAAGAGACATGTTAGTTTGCAGAAAAAAATTTGCAGGCCAAAGTTGAGCGCAGAGCGAGGAAGGTGTAAATGTAAAAGCCCAATGTTTAAAATGTTATCCAAAAAATGATGAGGTAACGCAGGGTCATTATCTTCGTCTGGCAAGAAAAGAAAACACAGGTATTAACCATGAAGATCTCGGGTAAAAATTGTTGTAGTAAAATATTCCTGAAATAAATCGCTTAGTTAAAAAAAAATCGCACAGGTAAAAATAAATGAAGCACACAGTCCCCAATGTCGTCAATGTAAACAATCATAGTCAATTAAAATAAAAACACAGAGCCATATTTTAGTAAAGAAAACACCTTCAACATTTTAAACATGGAGCCACTAACCAACAATGTAATGCATTCAAGAATGTAATACACAAAAATGTCCAGCGGGATATAAAATGAGGTAAAAACGAGATAACTACTAGATATAAACATGTCGAGTATATATAAAACCTTTGCCAACAATCAAATTTGTACGGTTAATAAATGCATCAGGGTGCAAGGAAAACCTTCAGCCAAAGACAAAAACAGAGGTAGATGGTCGATAGGGACATCCTTCTCTCATCATCCTCGCACAACAAAGCAAGGCGTTGAGATCCATAGGTCTTTTAACGCTAAGGCCACGACCGTAGATCAGGCTCCTGGCCAACTGCTTAGGCGAGGACTGGTAAGCTAGGGACGAAAGCTAAACAATCACGAAGGTCATAATCAACACAACAAGGTGGTCAAGACATGCATGAAAACGAAGGCCATGGGAGTCAACAACCATCGATCTAGGCTAAGGAAAGTTTCAGTCACCGATTTTTTGAGAAACATCCTTTTACTTTTCCATTAAATAAGAAGATCCAAGCATAAGTCCTAATACATTCTACCATACAAAAATGAAGAGAGTGTACCATTGCCTAAACGCCCGCTCCGAATGACGTCCCACGCGTTTCGTGCAACTCCCGCTCGCCGACCGTTGAGACTTCACCAGTACCTCCCAGCCAATGCTAGGGGTACTCTTCTTCCCCCTTAGCCCCCCAAGCCACAAAGGGGCCACACACACACTATCCAAAGATTTTGACTAGCTCCCATCTCACCTCACAAGGTCGAGCTACCACTCCTCTCCGAGTTGTGTATCCCAACTCCCCCAATTTAAATCAGTCAAGTAGATATTTCTGCAGCGTAATGTTACACAAACAGAAGATGATTCTTCATCCTTCTCCTTCCTTCATTATATAGAGTTTTGAGCTTCCTTTCTTTCCTAAAATCTCATTTCATTAAAGTTTTAAAAATAAATTCCTAAAAATTCCTTTCCGTACAACTGTCCCCCATCCTGTACATTCCTCCATAATTTAACTTCTTTAATTAATTAATTATCTTTATTTCCCTTGAACCCACCTAGAGTTACTCCTAGAATCACTCCTAGGTGTCCCCAAATTCTCTTACAGGTTTTAATGGCTTTCCCTATTATTAAATTGCTAGTCCAGTTTAAATTAGAAAGCTCTTAAATGGTAGATACTTTTTCTAAGTTTGACCTTCCACTTTTCTCCTTAAGTTCCCCTTTTTCCCTTTTTATGTTTACCTCTTTTCCTAGTTTCCTAAAATTTTAGATTTTCCCTCTTTCCCCTTTTTAATTAAAACTCAAAAAGGTAGGTGTGGAATTTTAACCCTTTTTCCCTTTTATCATTTAATTAGTATATTTTAAATTATCAAAAAGATAAAACAATTAATTCCAACAATTTTTTTTATGAATAATTTAAATTTTTTACTCCCTTTGTGTTACAGGATTTTACGAAAATCATAATTATTATTTAAGTTGTTTTTATTTTAATTATTATTATTATTATTATTTTAAAGGTAGAAAAATTTTTACCACTAGCGTAATTTAGACTTAGACCTTAAATTTTGTACTGTGCGACATTTAATTAGGGAAAATGTTTTAAAAATACTTAACCCGTTATTCGTCTTAAGGAAATCTAGGTTCATTCCTCTATCATCAACAACGCGACGTGCCCTTCAGGACGCACTAGGTGCTCCAAGGGTACCACTCGCCTTAATCCATTTCCCTTACGTGACGTTCCCCTTAGGATGCACTATGTGCTCCAAGGCTGCCACTCACCTCTTCATTGACTTGGTAGACATCAATAACCCCTCGAGTCAATACTTTGCCAGGTGAACTTGTGAGAGACTAAGGGCTTCTAAGGAATAAGGCCCCCGCCTTATTGCGCACCCCTTAGAATCATCATGAGTGATTGTCGCAGTCTGCCCTCATGNCCTCTTGAACTAGGTAAACATTAACCTACAGTTCGAGCCACAATGGGAGTGTTGGTAGGATGTGGTAGGGTTTTTTCCACACCTCTCCCTCAACATCTCTGGTATTCGTGCATGACCCCTTTACTCCACATGTGAGTCTGGTCGGCAAGATATCGTCAGCCTGCATCATCAACAAATCATGTCAGAACATATCCATATCACATCGTCGAATCAAATTCACTAATATCATAGTAAAACAATCAAACCCCAATGGTACACTCCCTGAATCGATGCGGAGTCCAAGGGGTTCCATCGATGCCTCTGCATCCTCGAGGTCCAAAATCCTGCACACTCAGTAAAAATGAGTCAATATCACCTGTCTATGTTAATATAGTAACACAACCCATAACACCTCATAATGAAAATCAAAATTTTTAATATCATAATAATCCAGATCACTTGCGAGCAAGTGTCCTCAAAGAATAAGTTCGCTCAGTGTACCCGAGAGGGATTTTACACCAACATCAAGTATCCAAACCATGTGCCAAGGCATACATCAAGAATGTTCCATGTCCTCCATTAACCATGTACAAAACATGTGCCTCCAACATATTCCATATCATTCATGATATGTCTCAACCATGTACCAAAATATATGTCTCATGAATATGCCATAACATCAAACCATGTACCAAAGATATGTCTCAAGTATGTGCAATAATAAAAAATATATGACTTTAACAATGTACCATAACATCCATGAACCATGTATAAATGCACCTCAAATCAGATTTCCAAATATCCCAATATACACCTCAAACCATGTGCCAAGAGCATTCCTTAAGCATTTGCCAATCCATCCAAGATATTCCTTAAGCATGTACCATATCCATACAAATAAAAAACATAGAAAGCATACCTTTAGTCATGTATCAACCTGGTGTACGTGATCATATACCTACATAACTTCCTCAAATTATTCAAGAAAATGATAGCATCTTCATTTGACTTTACTCCAGTCTCGTGGGACTAGTTTTTTTTATTAGTCACAAACCCTAACTTTCAACAAACATAACTTTGTACCTGTAATAAATAAAGGTATAAAAATTGTACCCAATCTTCTTCAATATCATATCTAAAATTCCTATAAGTTTCACTACTTGAATCGTCCCTGAAAAGGATTTATACCGAAAATTGCAAACCTTTCTGAATTCTGGCCTATTTTGGAGAGCGAACTTGTAGAGCATTCCTTGCGCTGAATATTTGATATTTGGTTCTAAAAGTCGCATAAACCTTACTACATACTACAATATTTCCAATTCAATTTGTCTCACAAAATTTGGATCCTATGAAGAAGTTATGACTATTTTTCTCAGAACAAAACACTTGTTAGAGACTAGTTTCATGACTAGTCAAAAACCTTATTTTCCACAGAGTGTATCTCCAAAACTGCAATGAACCAAAACCTAAAATTTTGAACAAAGGTACCTTTACATGTATTATTAATATCCTCCAAGTCTCTATATTGGAATCATTCTATAAAACAATTTATAGAGAAAATGGTAAGATGACATTTAAATAACATACCTTAGAACAAAACATCACAAGACTTCATCCTCCCTTGGAATTTTTCCCTTCTTCACTTCATGTTCCCTTTGAAATTATCCTCAGATATTCTTGGTTACCTCATATAAAAATCACTTGAGTTTATATTCCAAATGAACTCATAGGTTCCTTATTTATACTAGATATGACACCCTCCTTTTAGGGTCAACTTCACCCAAATAAAATTCAATTTAATTTCTAATTATTATTCCATTAGGGTGCAATTTACCAACAATATCATTAATATTTATTTTAATATTCATTTCAATGAGTCTGACTTGTAAATTCTTGTTTGCAACACTTTTTAGGGGTTGATGTCTAATTTTTTGTCCTTAGGTCCAAGGCTTCCTCATTTTCTTTCAATGCTTTATCTTTAAGAGAGAAAATATCCTCAATTGTGAAGAACCACATGAAATACCACCTATTGTTTGAAACAACATGATGGGGAATTTCCATCTATGATGGTTTTTCATACATGTGTGTTGTCCTTCATCATATTTTTCTTCAAACAAGTCTGGGATTCATGACCACACCTATGGGGCTTCTCAACCACTTAACCATCTTTATAGGTCTTCTTGCATACTTCTTCAAAGTGTCTTCCCATGAGACCCATGCTTAAATCTACTCCATAAGGGGATCACTTTGGAGACTTCTCCAAATACACCCATCACTTCTAAATGCTTCCAACCTTTCTTCGAGGCTTCTTCTAGGATTAACTAGGGTTGACATCCATGACAACCAACTATCCAACACTCCTTACTTTCCGTATAAAACATCTAAGAATGAATACAAAAAATACCCAAATAAAGTTTCAAAAAAGGACTCACTAGTAGAGGTATATTTATCTATTATAAGAGTGTTGGATAAATATGAATTTTTTATCATACCTATTTGGATGCATTTGATTATAACCCCTCAAAAGTTTAACCAATTTCCCATTCACTACCTCTCTCTACTCATTTTTCTATGGATGGAAATTTATGGATGTTCTTAACTTGGTGTCCATGTTCTTACAACATGTAGTCCAAAAGGAAATCATAAATATGCACCTTTATCTGATACAATGTGGTTGGTATCCTAAAGTACATTCATACCTTTTCAAAGAACATGTTTACTGCATCATATCCCTTGATGGTGTTTTCAAATGGCATGGAAATGCAAATCCTACTAAATATTTCAAGTACCACAAAACGATAGTCATGACCCTTCCTTGTTCTTGGAAAATGAACAATGAATTAGTATAAACATTTCTCTCTATTACTAGGCTTTTTAGTACACAAAAGTATGTTCCTTATACTAAAACAAGCTACATTTTTTTCTAGTTTGGGCCAATAAACATGCCTCCATAAGTTGGAAAAATTCTTCCCAACACTAAAACGTCCTACAACTTTGCAGGTGTGAATATATTTAATAATATACAGTCTTTCATCTTTAGGAATACAAATCTTATCTACCTTCTAGACAAACCCATATCGAATATGATAATTATCTTTTCCAACATGTTTGAGCTTGCCCTATAGCTATTAAAACATCTCTTTAAAGTCACCATATTCTTTGTATGCCTCTTTGTATGCCTCTTTGTATGCATCATGAGTGAAAGGAACCATGTGCATAAGAGTTCCAAAAGTTTCAATCATGGATGTGGATGTCCTTGAAAGCATGTCTTCCAACTTATTATTCATCCCCATTTTATATTTGACGATTCAATCAAATTGATGTAATAACTCCATCCATGTGTAGTGTCTAGTTTGTTAAAGCTTACTTTAGGCCTTCAAATACTATAATGGCTAGTGATTAGTGTGGATAATGTTCACCATGCCCATCAAATAGTGCTTCCATACCTTAACTTCTTGAACCAAAGCATATAGTTCCTTGTCATATGTAGGGTAGTTCATGACTCCGCCATGAAACATTTTAGAATGATAGCATGGCATATTACCATCCTTCATCGGGACCACTTTGATAGGATACCCACTTGCATCTATCTCTTCTTCAAAATGATTATCAAAATATTTATAGCTCATTAAAATATTTCCATTTATTATTTCCCAGTTAGAAACTCTTGTTTTTTCCTATTATGGTATTGAATATCACATCTACACCCGAGAAGGATGTTATAAACTTCTATAGGTACTATGTTTCCTAAAAAAACATCAGTGACATTAGTAGGATTTAGTCACTTTAAGATGACCTCCATATTTATAAGATATATATTGTGTTACTAATCTATAAACTACCATGGATACTCCATTGGAATAGATTATCACAACAGATAGATTATAATATTATTAAATCTTATATTATGCAATTTGTTTCCTTAGATGCCAAATTAACTATTATTGGCCTATTGATTATATCGATAAAATTATCTGAACATAAAAATAAAAGAACAAAATATATACACACCATCCAAAAAATTGAATAGAACATGTATCATAAGAAACCCGATATGGGAGAAAACCCTTCTAAAAGGTTTTGCCTATGGTCTTATCTCCTTTTTTTGTTACAAAAATCCAAACACAAAGAAAGAGGAACTCACTATGGAATTTCCTATGACTATGTGGCTTGAGTGGATACCATAGAATATTATTAACACCTATGTTATTCTCTCAAATCCCACTCCTTGCATTCTCTACTCAACTATAGAACACGTACAATACAAAATATTGGAACCCTTTCCCCTCCTAGTGGTCCAATATTTAATGTAGCTCAATAGTCATCTAGGGTTAGGGTTTTTGAATTCTCAACCCTCAATCAATGATAAATTATTATACCTTTTAGAATATTTTTGAAAGTAGACATGTGGCTAGCCCCACATGTGTGAGTAATGGGGATTGATATGGCATCAACTTGTACAGTGGTGGCCAACAAGGCAGGTCAACTTGTGGGAGGCATAACTTCCACATACAAGCTCTAGTTTAGGTTCTTTTTTCACCATTTGAAAGGTCTTGATGTGTAGAATATATTCAAGGGGATTTGATATATGAACATACTTCTTTGAACCTAAAAAATGTTGTTATATTCCTCAATATGGTTGTGGAAGGTTTTGAACCACAAATCTCCAAACGAGGATCCAACACTAAAATCGACCCTCCAAGATAATTATTCCAATTTTTCCATTGATAAAGTTCTAATATAGATGAAAAATAATATCATGATCCAATCTAGATGATACCTCCCCATTTTGGGAGGCTTTTAGCTCCAAAAATATTTTACTAAATGATCCAAGGAATTTTTTCCTCTACCTTCTCCCTGGAGTACATTTTTTCCTTTCTTGGAAGTTTTCCTTTTAATCCAATCTACCAAAATGATATTTACCAACTTGAAAATAATTGTGACATCAAAATGAGAACTCTATCCCTAAAACCCTATATTGTTGGGCCAAAAATACCAAAGTGAACCCCCATTTTGAAAAGTAGTGCTACTAGTAGCACCCTTTTTTGTGGGGGGTTTAAATTGTCATCTTTTGCAACCATGACCTTAACATTGTTATAATTTTGTAAAAAAAAACTTAAAATAAACCCTCAATTTGAAAAGTGGTGCAAAACGTAGGACCATTTCTTTTTCGAGCTTAAGAATATAACTTTTCTAAAAGCTTCAAACTTGACAATTAGCACCATTGCAACCAAAAATTAAAAATCGATCCCTGAATTGAAAAGTTGTCCTTTGAGTAGCAACCCCCTTTTTTTTCTAGGAATCAAATTTGTATGTTTCTTAAGACTACCCCCGAAATCAACAAGAGGTGCTACCCGTAGCACCATGTTTTTC
>SNQJ01S0003396.1:83600-94445 GCA_010110895.2 Picea sitchensis | reverse complement strand
TATATATATATATATATGAGAAAGGAAGTATTAAAAATTTCATATTTTGAAGGAATTTCACTTTGGAATAAGATAAACCTTAGTATGATAGATGTATATCCTTGTATTTTAAAGAAAAAGTTATCTTATTAAATAATTGTATAGATATATATTTGTTTATTATTTTTTAAAATTGTATATATTAAAAGGGGTCTAATACACCAATTTAGTGTCTGTCCTGGCTGTGACCTTAAATATATATATATTGTAAGTAAGATTCTATAAAAAGCCTTTCAAAATAACAAATTATAGCATCAACAGTTTAACCCAGACTGTAATAACCGAATTGCCTCGTGCGGAAACCAATTCATCCAACCTAACAGGTTTGGAACCAATGTATCTAAAGACCATTCATAAGAAAACGTCTAACCACAAAAATAACATCGCCCCATGGGGGAAAACGATTTATTGTTCCCGCTAAGACTGACATAAGTCAAACCAGATAGAATATAACTAAAAGAGACAAGTGGAAAAATGTAATCTAAACATCCAGCAGACCATGCAAAGAGACACCTGTGCAGTTCAGATTGTTGGTTTGTAGCATGGCCATGTGTCCGCAGTGGTGGTATTGAGCATTGGAGTCATGTTTGTTGTTNTCCTCCTCCGTATACATGTGCGTAAATGGTGCCAGTATCGGTTGTTCGTTCCCTAGTGCATTTGGTTCCACATATGAGGGGTGGCACGATCCATGCAAGACCGAAATAATTTGCAGGAATTCTGTCTCCTTCCCATCCAAGACTTCCAAACGAAAACATAGGTCATCCAAATCCTTTCGTAATTCAAATACCATGCCTTGCAGAATTCCAAGCCCTTCTTGTACCTTTGTGCAGGAGGAACAGTCTGAGAATGAGTGAGGTTTCTTTTGTTGATGTCCACGGCTGGTGCAGAAACCTTCACTCGGAGCTTGGACTAGGGGTGAATGGACTGGTGAAGGCTCATGTTCTGAATTCACAGGAGAATTGGGAGGAACGATTGGACCTAGCTGTGAAGAGAAGGCAAAGTCTGAAAATGGCCCTGGGTCAAAACCTAGAGAGTTTCCTAGGAGATCAAACCATTCGATCCTACATGCATAGGGTGGGGAGAGGGGCAAAAGACCGTTGAGGCTATGGACAGACTGCACTGAGGAGGTTGGCGATGAGGGTGATGAACTGTGAGAGGGTGTAGGGGAAGGCGGGTATGGATTGCCAAGCGTGGTCGATTTGGTTTCCTATCCGAGTCTCGTTTGGACTTCCCTCTCTATCTCAACATGAATGAAGCGTGGCGAGGGAAAAAAAGCTTAGGAAGAAGGCTAAGAAAGACAAGGAGAAGCAGGGGGGGGCATAGTCTACTGGGGGACTCAAACAAAAGTGAATAGAGTTGTGAGCAAGGCTAGTGATATTCATGATGCAAATATCATTGGTGGAAGAGGATACACATGAGTAGAGTAAATATTAATCCATCGAGGGGATGGGAGGCCAGAGCAGGGCACACTAGGAGTAATGGCACTTTGGTTACAAAGGAGTTGCATTAAATGCATGGCACGAGAGGGAGGGAAGGGCACATGCATGTCACGTGGGTGGTTCCATGTTGGTGATCACCTATCATTTCCATATGACTCCTAGGCTGCACTATCACCCCATTCGAGGAATTGTCAATGGATAGATCATTTTCCTTGCATCTTTGGAGGATGGGATGCATCTGGTGGATGGAATCTTGGCAGAGAAGGTCTGGTCCCTCCAATTCTATTCCAATATTGGTGAGATTGTCTGCAATCTGATTTTATTTTCATCTCACATGTGAGGGGATGAGGGCTTGATGGGGTCGGATAGGCATCACAATTTTCCTGAGTCCATAAGATAGTCACCAATAGGGAGAGATATTTTAAGGATCGGTACCATTCAGGATTTTCCAGAAGAGATTGAGAACCACTTGCGAATCGCCTTACACAGTTAGTTTATCAAAATTTTGTTCTAGAGCTATTTGCAAACCTCTTTTAAGCCCCCACAATTTTGGAACATTTTTAGTGGTGTGGCCTATGCTTCCTGCATAGATGAGCACTATGTTCCCCTGATGGTTTTGAAAGACCACTATGAAGCATGATGCACCCAGATTTCCTTTGGAGGCTCCGTTGAAATTCAATTTGATAAAATCTTTAGGAGAAGAGGACCAATGAGAGGGGTTGTCTCTAAAACAATGATTCTTAGGAGTGGAGGGTGAACTTGGTTTTAACGTAAGATTCTAGTTTTTCAAGATGCTTTGTTCTTGAAGTGGACAGGTTAAGTTTGTTTCATTCCAATGCTGCAGACTGATTGTTTCTACTATATTGGTGCAGCTTTGAGTCTAGCAGTTTTTCCAATTGTGATGAATGTTCCCAAGGATTCTTCGAATCCTTTCCTTCCATAGTTTCCAAAGGATGAAACTGGAGAGTAACTACCATATGCGTTTTAAAATGGGTGATTGGAAGGCCACATCTCTCCACTCTTCAATAGTTGTGCTTATGGTCTCTCACTTGTGATCTGAAGTGTGCATGATACATGCACATTGATCCCAAACTTGGGTGCTGAAGGGGAAAATGTTTAGCAAGTGATTTATCGATTCTTCCTCCTTCATGTAAAGAGGGCATATGGAAGGCCCTGTGAAACCCCTTTTCATGAGATTGCCCCAAGTGAGAATGCTACCATGTGCCACCAACAAAAGGAAGATATTGATTTTCGGCCAATGTTTGAGTGACCTGATTTTATTCCATACTTTCCTAGGGGGAAGGAGATTGAAATTTTCCTTGATGGTGTAAGCTTATTGGATATTGAAAGTGCCCCTTGAAGAATGTACCCATCACAATATGTCCTCTCCTGGAAGAATGGGAATTCTCTTGGAATTGGTCATGTTGTACCAGGGTTATAAGTCCACGTGTGCTTCGATGTGAAGGTCCTCTCTTGTGCATTTCCAACATCTACAGGTGGCATCTGAAGAGTTGTCCTTCCAATAATCTATTACTTTTTTCATCCTCGCTTGGGTAGCTGAGGTGAGGTAGGTGTCATCCCAGTCATCATGCGCCAGAATAGGTAACTATTGCCACTAGTAATTCCAGAAGAAGGAGTTTTGACCATTATGAATTTCCCTGAAGGCATTATTGACCACTAAGATTCAATGTTTCTTGGCTACCATCCAAATCAAGGAGACTGGGGTGTCTTTGTTCCATCTAATGAGGTTTCTTTCAACTTTGTTGGGTGTGTACTTTCTTCTCCAAAGATTGTCCCATAGGTCTTGAGGTCTCTTTAGCCATCTCCACCAGATCTTAGCATGCAGGAATTTGTTCATAGTTGAAGGTTATTTTATTCCTAGACCCCCTTGAGCCTTAGGTCTGCAAAGATTTTCCCAAATGATCATTGAAATTCTTTTCCTTCTTTTAAACCCCTGCCAAAGAAAGTTCCTTTGTAGGGTTCTGATGGCATTGAGAATGAATCTAGGAGCTGCAAGGGTTGAGAAGGTGTAGATTGGCAAGGCCTATAGCACGGACTTGAGAAGGGTGAGGCAACTGGGAATATTGAGAGCCTGATAGGTCCAAGAGGAAATTATTTTCGAAAATGAGGTAAGGAGACTTTCCCAAGAACTATTTCTGAGTGTTTTGTCAAGGAGGGCGATACCTAGATATTTGGATGGAAGGGAGCTTCGAGTGAAACCCAAGATTTCGGTAATGTGTAGTTGTATCAGCATTGGGGTGTTGAAAAGAAGATATGGGATTTGTCCTTATTAATATCCATTCCCGATGCCTCACAGAAGGTTTGAATAATGGAGAGGATTGTTTGGGCCTCATGGACAGTGGGGGAACCCATCATTAGGGTGTCATCAACAAATTGACTATGAGAGATTGGAGGATCTATGCCATGCAAGGGTAATCCTGTCAGAGTCTGATTTTCTATAACATCTTGAATGGAGTGGCTAAGACCTTATGCCATGGTAATGAAGAGGAATGAGGATAGAGGATCTCCTTTTCTGATCCCCCGGGTGGGAGAGAATGGTCGAGAAGGGACTTCGTTGATGAGGATTGAAAAGAAAGCAAAGGAGGTGAGATTCAGGATCCAGTTTACCCAGGAAGGGTCAAAACCAAAGGCTAAGAGCACCGAGCACATGTATCCCCAACTTAACTTGTCAAAAGCTTTGGAAAGTTCAAGTTTTAATAACATACCTAGAGTGTGAGTCTTCTGTAATGAATGGATAACTTCATGTGCCAGGATGATGTTATCCAAGATTTGTCTTCCTTCCACGTACCATAATTGCTCTGGTGAAATGATGAAGGGGAGGATAGGTTTGAGTATTTGGGCGATCACATTTGTTAAGAGCTTGTATATGACATTGCAGAGAGCGATAGGTCAAAATTGTTTGGGGTGATTGGCTAGCTCTTCATTGGAAATAAGGGTGAGGAAGTTAGAGTTAAGGATCAGAAGGACTTGACCTGAGTGATCCGGATTATTTTCGACGCAAAATGAGAGTAGAGATATAATAAAGAAATGCACATAGATATCATAGATATCCAATAATATAAAAAAAATGTATCATATATGCAACCATAAATACAAAGATACAATAATACACAATTTCTATTAATGAAAGAAATGTACAGACTGTAAAAATATAGAGTGAAAGACTCGCTAGAATGGTGACATCTTATCTCTGAGAAGAGATGTGACGGCTACTCGCATTCACAAGAAGATGATTGTTACAATGAGGCTCCAAATTCCTTTTTAACATAAGTAAAATCCAAAACCTTAACCCTGAAAGATGAAAAGCCAACAATTTTGTGGACCGCGTTTTGGGTAGTTTGGTGTATCAACTTCTCGAGGGCGTAACTTTGTCATACGATCCTCGTTTGGGGCGCATGATAGATCGTTAGAAAAATCTATCCAAGGACTACAATAGTTGGAAAAAAAAATTATAATGATATTTTTTGATCGTACCATGCCCAAAAAACGTTGTTTAGGGCCTCAAAACAACTCTGGAAGTTCAGGACCCGAAAAACTGCTAAAAATAGTAAATTACGAAAATTGCCAGAAAACTATTTTGAGCCAGTTGGAAAAGGTGGGTGGCCACTGATGTCCACCTGGATCAATCCTCCCTCCTTAGGAAGAAATTTTCTCCAATGCTTTGATTTCTCGGGGGAGAGGGAAAAGTGTTTGTTGAATCTGCATCTTGATGAGCTTCTTGCCTTTTTGGGGAAGTTGCATTGCTTAGATTGTTGAAGGTTGTCACGAAGATGTGGCTGGAAGGGTTGGAAATTTTTAACCAGTCTGGCTACATGATATTACTGTGTGCAGAAGGAATCATTACACTTTGCTACAATCTTGTTGACCTACTTCTATTGGATAGAAGGTGCCCGGGATGAGGTTGTAGTGGTTGCAGTATCCTTTTGTTCGCCCTTTGAATAGATTGTGAAGAAGCTAAATTTTTAGTATCAGATACTACCTTGCGACACTGTTTAGGTGGGACAGTAGTTGGAACTACCTCTAGAATTCTGTAGAGATGACCCCCCAAAGTAACAATGACACTATGGGGTCGAGACTCATAAACAACATGGTGTTTCCACATACATGGTTGGACCAAGAGAACATCACATAAATCTAATGGGGAAGCATCACATCATACCTCATCCTTGAAGGGATGGTTCCATATGACAATCGACATTTCTGGCTGACATGAAGATATCTTCCTTGGCGAAGCCACCCGATGCTGTATGGGTGTGGGTGTGGTGTTGTTGAAAATCCCAACTGTTTGATGACCTCTGCTGAGATAAGGTTCTTCTGGCTTCCGCTATCAATAATAAAATGCAACGGGGTCACATTCACCCACATCTATGAATGAAAGAGGTGCTCCTCCTCTCTAGGATCTGTTGGTTCTTCTAGTTGAATTGTTGTTGTCGCGACAATAGCAGTGGAGTCTACGTCGATGATCTATATTTTACCAATATTTTCATCGTCAGATTCTGAATCAGGCTTCGGCTCCATGTCTTTGATCTTGACCACCAATGAATGTTTTGAGCGACATTCATCGGTGTTGTGCCATGGGATTTTGTGGAAATTACACCATTTTTCGGGGTCCTTTGTCTTCCCGTGACCCTTCTTTTCTTGTGGCTTAGACTAGTTTTCAGGAGACTGTTTGTTAGGGTCATCTTTGTCATACTTTGGTTGTTGTGGATTTGCAGACCTGAACTCCCACTTGTTTTGGCAATTAAATTTCTGCTCGATTTTAATAGCATATCGATAAGAAGGACCGAGTGATGAGATGTCCAGAAAATCCATTTCAGTTTGGATGTATCTGTGTAGAGCCCCATGGTATTTCAGAATGAAATGTCATTCTGAGTCTTTGATACCTAGCTTGCTGCGCAAGGTATGGAAGGTATTGGTGAAATCGAGAACTGCTTGGCCCCTCTCTTGTCGCAGTGTGGTCCATCTCATGTACTAGTCCTCATTGTTGCCAATAGGGTAATATTGTTCCTTTACCGCATCCACAAAAAAATTCCAAGTGGGATTAGCCCCATATATTCCAAACTCTTATGAAAAACTTTTCTCCCAGTAAGTTTCCCACTAATGTTTGAGATGGGGAAGAGCTTTAAGGAGCACGAAGGTGATATTTTCCCTGTCCGAAAAAATATAAATAGAGAAATAACCTTCTAACAGATTTAACCATTTGTCTAGGGCATCTGCATCTATCTGACCTTCAAATATGGGAATATCAAAATTGACATGTACCTTGAAAGGAGAGGTTCTTCCAAAGTGGTTGTTTGATGAAGATGCCCCTGTTGCTATCGATAGGCATTGAAGGATGTGGGAAAAATTCTCCATCATTTCATCCCTTTGTTGTGTGAGAGCTTGCTCAAGCAATAGATTGATAGGATCGCCTGCTCTGTCATTTTTATTTTCTTCCTCCATGGAGGGTTTCTTGGGCGTGCGAGAGAGATTGTCTTCAAGAGAGACAATCTCGATACCCAACTTGCTATACTTGGACCTCGTCGGGGACATACACTGAAAAATGCTCAAGAGCAGCCTGCTCTGATACCACTGATCCAGATTTTTTCGGCATGAAATGAGAGTAGAGATATAATAAATAAATGCATAGAGATATCGCAGATATCCAATAATATAACATAAATGTATCATAGATGCAACCATAAACACATAGATACAGTAATACAAGATTTCTATTAATGAAAGAAATGTACAGAGACTGTAAAAATATAGAGTGAAAGACTCGCTAGAATGGTGGTAGCTTATCTCTAAGAAGATATGTGATGGCTACTCGCATTCAAAAGAATATGTGATGGAAGATGAAAAGCCAACAATTTTGTGGACCCCATTTTGGGTAGTTTGGTGTATCAACTTCCCAGGGGTGTAACTTCGGCATACTATCTCTATTTGGGGCACACGATAGATCATTAGAAAGATATATCTAAGGATTATAATAGTTGGAATAAAATATCATGATGATATTTTCCAATTGGACCATGCCCAAAAAATTTCGTTTAGGGCTTCAAAACAGCTCCGAAAGCTCAAGACCCGAAAAATTGCTAAAAAAAGTAAATTACCAAAATTTCCATAACACTTTTTTGAGCCAGTTGGAAAAGGTGGGTAGCCACCAATATCCACCTGGATCACTGAGGCTCTTGAGTCTTAAATGATTTCCCATACCTCTGCCCTTACCATTTTCCATCAATGATGAAAAAAGTCTAAAGTAAAACCATCCGGTCCTGGAGCTTTCCCCATACGGGTGTCATGGAGTGTCTGATCCACTTCCTCAAGTGTGATGGGCCATAGCAAAGATGGAGTCTGTTCCTCCATGATTGTGGAGGGTATGTGTTTTGTGACTTGTGTGATGGCTTGATACGTATCCCCTTGTGGTTCCGTCAAGAGATCTTGATAGTAGGTGACCAGCTCTGCTTCCAGATCCTCATGAGAGTGGAGCGTTTGCCTATTTTTTTGTGATCAGTTACGTAATGTGATTGGCATGTATTATTTGATTGGCAGACCTGTGGAAGAACTTGGTGTTTCGATCACCCTCGTTTAGCCATTGGATCTAGGACTTTTTCCTCCATAAGGTCTGCTCTTGGACTTTCGTTTCCTCCATATTTTGTCTTATTGATGCTTCCTATGTTTTGAGTTCCTCAGAGATTCCCCGATCGAAGATTTGGCTTTGTATGATTCCCATTTGATCTGTTAGTTACTTTTGGGCTTCAAAGATATTGTTGAAGGTTTGTTTGTTCCAATCCTTGAGATTTTACTTGAAGTTTTTGAGTTTCTGCGAGAATTTGTACATCTTGGTACCGTGTGATATGAACGCCTCCATCCACCAAATGTGGGCATTTTGTTGAAAGTCCAGGTGGTTAATCCAAAATCGCTGCAACCTGGAGTGGAAATAATGTCAATCCAAAGTTGGATGGGCCAATGATCTAACCCATGGACATCAAGAATGCACGCTTCCAGTGTTGTGCCTTCCATCATGAGAGAGTCAGAGAGAAGGAAGTGGTCCATCTGACAAGCTATCTGATGGGTACCAATTCTTTCATTCTTCCATGTGAAGATTCCATTTGGAGTGTCTATGTCAATGAGGCCTAGCTTGTCGATTGGACCCTAAAAGTTCCTAGACTCTACTTTGAGTCGACGCGTTCCTCCTCTTTTCTCATCCAAATTGAATATCATGTTGAAGTCCCCTCTAAGAATCCATTTGTTCCCTAAAGTTAGGATGGCCAATCCCTCTAGGTTCCTTAAGAAGGCATTTTTGTCCCTTGGTGTGGTTGGTCTGTAGACATTTTTCAGGTAGCCAGGCTTCTTAGAGTCGATGAGTCAGTATGTGGAAGAGATGGACCATCTGGTTGTGAAAAAATTATCTAGGGTAACTGAGCTTGGGTTCTAGAGAAGTGCCAAGAGTCCTTCTGTGCTCATAGCATCAGTATAGATATGTTTCCCTTGCTTCCAGCAGCTAGGGATAAGTTTATCCATTTATTCCATTGCACATTTTGTTTCTTGAAGCATCAATGTGTCTAGTTTTTCTGTTATGATAATCTCCTGTAGTATCTTTTGCTTACTACGACCGTTGAGTCCCCTTATATTCCAAAGGATGATCTTCATGATCAGGATGGGGAGGGGAGAGGGGGGAAGTTTTCAGATATGAGATGGATCTGACCAGAGTTGACCATGAAGTGTCTGATCTCTTGGATGAGCTTGCTGGTTGATTTCCTTCCCCTCTTCTTTTTATCTTTCTGAGATTTGTGTTTCTCTTTCTGTGTATTTCCTTGTATGCCCAAACCCGAATTGGATATGGTGGTGGAAGACTTTATGGACTTTTCCCAGCTAGTTTGGATGGATTGTATATAGTTTCTAGTGTTGGTAAGCTTGTTCCAGATGGTGCAGGTCTACTCCTGCCAGATCCTTCTCATCGAGATCCATTTCTGTGTCCCCATATTCTATCTCTGAAGGTTCTATGGATGTGGTGTTGAAGCTGGGTGGAGAAGTGGTTTAGGCCATGCCTAGGGTGTCCACATCTTTCCCTTTCTCTGGGTTTTGATATGTTTTCTCTATAGGAGGAACTTGTGGGGCATCCATGTTCTATGGAAGTTGTTTTTGAGCCTCAAATTGGTTGTTGGATGACGTTTCCTTGTTGGTTAGGCCTATTATTCTCCTTCCTCCTTGTCTATGTCTTCCTGCTACATGGATGAAGCCATCTTTATTTTTTCTTGTTTCTAGGTTTTCATCTTTTCTTATTGTATTGAGCAGGAAATCCCTGAAGAGGTGCCCATCATCATGACATTTTTTGCATCTGAACGGTATGTTTTCATAGTCAATGGTTTGCAGCCAGTCCTCATCATGATATTCCAAAGAAATGGATCCTGGTAGTGGCTTTGAAACATTTAGGTAAACATAGATGCACGTGTAGGAGGTATATCTTCGTTGCTTCATGGTCTCTGAGGATTTAACATATACTCCAATGGTATTGTCGATGTCAGCCAGTACCTCTTCCAACCAAAACTCCTCCGGCAGAGAATAAAGTCTTATCCACACTAGGGCATGTGCAAAGTCCTATGTTTCAGGGATAAACTTCTCCATCCAAAATCTCAAGAAAAGTCCCGTCGAGTTGAAGAAGTAAGGCTCTCCATAAAAAATGTGATTCATATCCTCCAAATTATGCAAGATTATAGTGAAGAATCCTTTGGATCCCAACTGGATATCATAGTGGCCTTTGGGCTTCCACCATTGTTGTATCCATTTTACCATCTCACGTTTAGAGGGCCACAACCCTAGAAATTTCCCCACTAGAGCGTAGTCTCTCATGTATTGCTTCTGTTTTTCAATCTTGGGTGTGCTTATGATGTACTTTGGAGCTTGGGGAATACATTTCCCAAATATCCATGGACATTTTGCGCTTGTTGAGGTTTTCCCTAAATCTATGTCCATTTCTTTGTACTTGGATGTTCCCTCAAAGAGGAGTTGCGAGTGTAGATATGGTGGAGGTTCAAATGTTAGGTGCCTGCAACCCCCTCTGGTTTTTCCATGCATCATCGCTTCACTATAGGAGGTGCCTCACAACCCTCCTTTGTTGGGAATCATTGAGCCCCTTCAGTGGTGACCAAGTGCACCAGAGTTGAAGCAACCCTAACCCTAGCGCACTCCTCGTCTTCTTGGTTCTTACAATATTGTTAGTACAATGATCACTTACCACAACGCTAAATATATATATTATTAGTATTAGTATTAATATATTAAGTTATTTTCTACATATATTTTATTGAAATATAAATATTTCAATTAAAAATATATAATTATTTTATTTTTATCTTTTATT
>SNQJ01S0003396.1:20499-83590 GCA_010110895.2 Picea sitchensis | reverse complement strand
TTAAATTTGAAAATTCAATCTAATAAATTTCCCACAATATAATTATTAAAATAGATTCTTAATATTAAAATAACATAAAAATTAAAATAAATATTTAATATTAAAATATAAATATTAAAATTAAATTTTAATATTAAAATAATAAAATATTAAAAAAACTCTTAATATTTAATATTTAGATAAGTCTTATTCATATTAAGACAAAATAATTATTAATTGATTTAATATAAACCAATTTCAAAATGCAATTGTTTTCAAACATTTTAATTATAATAGATTAATATTAAAAAGAGCTCTTAATATTAAAATAAGTCTCAGTCATATTAATTCAAAATAATTATTAATTGATTTAATATAAACCAATGTCAAAATCAAAAAAAAATTCAAACATTTTAAGTAATATAAATATTTAGATTTTAATTATATTAAATTTTTAGATTTATTTTTGTCATTTTTATTTGATAAAAATATATATTATGTTTGCTATTTTTACATTTTGATAATTTACTAAAAGAAGTTTATAGTTAATAAAGTATGTTGTTAAGGTATTTGTCATTAAAAAAATTTAACCATATTAAAAATTGGTGTAACTTGCTAATTACTATTCTCGTAATTTTTACAACTTTTTGTTAAGCCAAACTAATCCTACAAGTCAGAGTCTCACAAACAAACTACAAAAAAAAAATTTACTAAAAAAAAAATTAAGTATTAAAAATCAAAGCCAAACTAATCCTACAAGTCAGANGTAATTTTTACAACTTTTTGTTAAGCCAAACTAATCCTACAAGTCAGAGTCTCACAAACAAACTACAAAAAAAAAATTTACTAAAAAAAAATTAAGTATTAAAAATCAAAGCCAAACTAATCCTACAAGTCAGAGTCTCACAAACAAACTACAAAAAAAAATTTACTTAAAAATATTAAGTATTAAAAATCAAAACATTCATATTAAAGTATGTGAAAATATTAAGTAATAAGAATCAAAACATTCATATTAAAGTATGTGAAAATTTACCTTACTTAATATTCATATATTTAGATTTATTCAAAATTTATGTTTGTCATTTTTATTAAAAAATTAAAGTATTAAGTATTAGAATCTAAAACATTCATATTAGAGTATGTGGAAGTTTACCGTACTAAATTTTGATATCTTTATACATTTGATATATTCATATTTGTATGCATTTGATAGATTTTATAGTTAAGTTAGATCTATTTTAGATAAGAAATTTGCTTCTTTAAATATTTGTTATTAGTTTATCCATTATATTTAGGTCATTATTTATTATACAAGTTTATTATAACTTTTATAATTGATATTTATTTTTCATTTAAAATATAATAATATGAAAAATAAATTTTTAATTTAGATGAAGTATTTTATAAAATAATCTCGTTCTTAGGGCACTTCTTAAGACTTGACGGATTTGAACTTTGTAAAGCCTCCATATGCACTGCATGTGGGACTACATCAATATATTTGGATAATATATTGGGACTATCCTAATCAATATTGTGTTAGTATACAATCCCACCCAATTACCGATTTCACTATATTTAAACAAAAAAACAAACAAAATTCTTAAGAAAACTAATCAATGTATCACAATACTAAACATATTTTAATTTACTATGATTGATTGACAATTACATTAGGAACAAGTCACTATATAAGTTCTTAACTAACCATATGTGAAACATTTCTATAAGTGATAGATATTGTTATTTACGAGAGCACGGGATATATGTTCTTGTTAATTTATTTATTTTCAAATGTGTTCTTTGGGATATAAGTAAAACATATTGTTATTTATGAGAGCGATATATGTTTTTTTTAATTTTTAAATTTGTTCTTAGAAAATTTATGAAAATGCTACAAAATATAACCTTTTTTGTTATATTTATTTAATTTTATATAATAAGATATTATTTTAATTTTTTTAAATTAACATAAACAATAATTTAAAACATTAATAAATCTAAAAGGTTAAAAAACCATTTTCCTAATTATGATTACTTTTTATTTTGAATATAAATCCAAAAGCCAAAATTATGATAAACAAAAACACATTTCTTTCTATATAATATGTAATGTAAACATATTTTTCTTGACTGGTTTTTTTTGTGGGAGTTGGAATACCCATCTCGGATAAAGAGTGGTAGCTCGACCTTGCCAGGCAAGCTAGGAGCTAACTTTCTCTGGTTTGTGTGCCTAGCCTCTTTGCGGCTTGGGGGGCTTAGGGGGAAGACGAGTACCCCTAACACTGACTGGGAGGTACATGTGAGGTCTCAATGGTTAGCAAGTAGGAGTTGGACGAAGCTCAAGCATGGGACAACCACTTCGAATTATTCACCTTCGTTTAAGGTAGGCAGGTGTAAAATTTTGCATTGATAGATTAGTTAGAATATTATATGTGGATTCAGATATTGATGAAATTTAATTGATTATGGATTAAATTGGTAATTTCATTTGAGATTGTTATGTTCTTTGAAATAAAATTGGTCAGTTATTTAACAAAATATTTGATGATGAATGCCTACATAACCCTCCCTTCCTTGAGTGGCTCCTCGCTTGACCTTCTTAATCCTCCTTGCAACCCTTCTACCCAAGGCGTTTAGTCCATAGACTCATCGATTTATCGACCAATGTAATGTAATGTGCACTAACGTCTTGCTGATATCTATTTCCATTACTTATATGGAAAATAATTATTCATTGGGCTATGTTACATTCCTTCATCATTTGCAAAAGAATTTTGAATGGTAGAACCCACAATGTAAATATTCGAGTATTCAAATATTCAGATATTGAATGTTGAATACCTGAGCACAAAATGTATGATATAATTTATCTATTAAACTAGATGTTCATGACCTTATTCCGTGCCTAGACCCACAACTAGACTGTTGATTTGTATAACCTGATTTTTGCCCAGCGTTGAAGTGTCATAGTAATATCGGTCTCTAACGATGGGGTTAGATACCTCATTCATTTTCATATTTTGAAAAATAAATCCTCGAGTTGATCCAGAACCTCCCTGTAATGACACAATTAGAGGTTTGAGAGTTATTCCTGATCCAAAACCTCCCTATTGTGCGTGAATGATAAAATCATGAATCACTAAATAAAGGAATCCTAATCAAAAGTTAGGTTGAGATTCCTGGTGACAAAGCTAGATATTATATAATTTTAGGAAAATATTGTACAACATCTTGTACTTTTAGATACAAGTAAACAAGAACAAGATTAAAAATGATTTTTTTTTATCGAAAATTTGAGTACATTACATATCATATCAGAGCATAGGTTAACAACACTAGAACTTATGAGCATAAACAGGATTGTAAAACTGAATTATGTATTCTTAACTGAGTTAATTTCTAACCCAGATGAATATTTTATTATTAAAGTGACAGGATAATATTCAACCTTACAGTATGTGGAGAAAACATGCATAAGAAATTAACGTTGAAGGAAATGTCAACCAGAAAAATCCTGAATATAAAAGTGATAATAGTTTAACCTCGTAGGTGTTGGAAACTATGAGAAGCCTCATTGTGGAGCTTAATACTTGTAAGGATGACAATGAAAAGACTAAGAAAAATTAGGAAGATAAACAAGTGTTGAATGAAATATTGTTGCAGAATATGGCCGAGAAAAGTAAATCAAAGAAATTAGAAGTAAACAAACAGACTCGCGTAAAATCATCTAAAAAATCAAGTAAAGAATATAAGTCAGATGATAGATCCTCAAGCAATACTCAAGCAAGAGAAGAACCAAAAGCACCCTCTACTAATAAATGGAAATAGTTATATCACTTGGAGGGTGAACTCAAAAAGATAAAACCGTGTACATTTGATGGAGATTCAGAAACAAGTGAAGACGTTGAAGCATGGTTACTATACATCAAAAAGTACTTTCATATTAATAATTATTCTAGTAATATGAAAGTTAGAATGACCATTTATAACTTAAAAGCGAAGGCCAACATCTAGTGGAAAGATATGAAACTAACAAAAGGATTAAAAGAGAAAAGAATGAAGTGGTCATAATTTAAGAAGTATTTTAAGAAACAATACCTATAAGAAAGTTACTGTGAAAGAAACATTAATGAAATTTATGAACTACGACTAGGAAAGATGTCAATGGATGATTTGATTGATAATTTTTTATATCTACTGAGATTTGTAGGTTATATTAAGGAGGATAAAGTGAAAATTCAAAAGTTTTTAAGTTGTCTATCACAGTCTTATAAAGGCATAATTGAATTTAATAATCCCACGTCTTTGAATGAAGTGTTTAGGAAAGCCAAAATGTTCTATGAACAATATAAACAAGGACATGAAACCCCTAAAGAATGAAAGGGACACAAGAAGGATAAACTGAACCAACATAAGAAAGGGTTCAAACCATCTCCTTATCAGAATATGACAAAACGATTCCAAATAAATGACCATCCATATAGTACACAACAAGCTCAAGGATGGAACAAACCAGTAAATTTGGGATTTAAAAAGATTGTAGATAGTCCCAGGGAACCATTGAAATGTTGGTTGTGTGGAGAACCACATTTACGAAGAAATTGTCCATGTTTAAATCCAACAATTAGGACTACAATTCACAATCTACAAGAAGCTATTGTAGTTGGAGATATGGGAAAATACATACATAGACTTAATGTTTCCTTGGAAGGAAGAAAAGTTCATCATCAGTCTATTGTATTAGAAATTGAAGGTAAGATACAAAACAAACAAGTCTCTATCCTAATAGACCCAAAAGTAAGTTTTAGTTACATAACCCCATAATTAGTATAAAGTTGTAAGTTGAAAAAGGTGAAACACCCTAAGTCTTGGCTAGTACAATTGGCCACTGACATAAAAAGAAAAGTATCAGAATATATTTCAAAGTGTGATATATGAATAAATGACCAGAATACTTTAGTTAGCTTAAATGTGTTACCCTTAGTATCTTATGAACTTGTTATTGGTATGGATTGGTTGGAATCACACAAGGTGATATTAAATTGTTGTGATAAACCATTCGTTTATTAATATGAAAATGGTGTTAAAAGAACAATTCAAGGGCTAAGAAAACCAGTTTTGGTAAGACAGTTATCATCCATGTAGCTTAAAAAAAGCATAAGGAAAGGGTGTCAACTATATGAAGTTAAGATAATGGATATATTAAATGAGGATGACAAACCAAAATTAGAATATTATGTGGTGTTAAGAGATTTTAAAGATGTTTTTTTCTGATGAAATACTAGAATTACCTCCAAGACAAGAGATAGACTTTTCTATTGATTTAATACCAGGATCTTCCCTTGTGTCAAAACCACCATACAAAATGGGCATTCCAGAGTTAACATAACCTAAAATACAAAGACATGAATTATTGGATAAAGGATACATTAGACCTAGTATATCACAATGGGGAGCACCATTTGTGTTGGTTAAAAAGAAGGATGGGTGTAACGTAAGGTGGTTTATGCCACTTAATTTGTCTGTAACATGCCCAACAACCTACAGGAGAAGCACGCTGCAGTCCAGGGACTCACTTCACAATTATTTTGTTGGACATGATGTTATGGTGTTGGCATTGATGTCAAAGAGAGCCAAAATGATCAATGTGGTACATAGTATTATGATATTTTCATTATCAAGAAGATCAAATATGTCTGTGAGATAGTAAAGCTCAAGATACATAACATAGTAGGATACGTAGAAGACATAGTGTGAGGAACAAAGGAATCCCTCATATTAACAGATGATATATAAGGTGGATCAATGCAGAAAAATCTCAGGAGAGAAGGCATGATTAAGTGAACCCGATACAGAGTTTACCAATTAAGAAAATCTATGAAAGGATTGTGGAGTAATCGTGATTGTTCCCTTTTGAATTTCAAGAGTAATCACAACCATTGAATCAAGGAGGATCATGTCTCTTGATGTAGTTTTTTCGACAATTTAGGACCGTCATAATGAAGGGAAATCATAGGTTGGCAAGAATTATATCTCAACGGACATATATGAAGCAGGAGATTTGGATGGTCTCCCAGCCACTGGATCAAGATTTGATCTGGAATGTAGATACTTTATCTTTCGTGGAGGAAATTCAAGTGAGCTCTCAACTATTATTTCAATTCGAGATCTATCTTGATTGTTAGGTAAAGCCAAGTGGAAGGACAACGCAAGTTTCGGGACATAGGAACTTCACCACTTCGGTGAACATTCGAGATAAGGCAGAGGCACCAACTCTCGAAGTCACAAAGTCATTGAATCCCACTAGTCGTTAAATCAAGGAGGGACTTCGAATGAATTCTCGATCATCCGATCAAGTTTAGTGGAAGGAAAGTGTAAGCCATAAATATTTCAGAGTCTCAGATTAAATGAATTGTCATCAATTTTTGATCTAGAGTGAAAACATGTGAATCATCATATCACAGTGAAGGAAAGGAGACGGTCAACTTCGACGCTGACCACTTTGGTGAAAAGGGGTCTAAAACATGTAAGTTCACCTGAATTCCAGAGCCTTGTAGTCCAGAAGTGAATGAGGGTTATTAGATCTAGGAAATACACGGTGACCGTTGGATGAGGATAGGTGGGTCCAATTGTGGTCAATTTTGGTACTGAACACTTTTGTGAAAAGGGGTCTAGGACATGTAAGTTCACAGAAAGGCCGAAGCCCTGAAGTCCTGATGTGAATGAGGTTTTTTGGATCAAGAATTAAGGTGAAAACTAGACTGTACAATATAGAGTAATGATCCAAACTTGAAAGACAAATGAAACTTTAGGAGGTCCACGTCAACGAGGAATCATGGAACAATAATATGGTGACAAGTATCAAGGTCTAGTTGGCACATTAGGTATACGTAAGTCACAAATCTAGGTGACATGTGGGAGCTACTCACCCAGTGCCACATCAACAATGACGTGAGAAAGATATGTCACTCTGGGAGTATGTCCTTCGGGGATATCCACTTTCTCCTACAAACAATTACCCAAAGCACCCAAGGGTGAAGTCAAGAACTAATGTTGGTCATTGATCTAAGATCCTCCAGGTTCTCTCATGACCATTAGAACAAGTGTATTGGAAGGACAAATTAAGCATGATATGTTAACCGATAGAAAGAGATCATGGTTGTGTTATGATTTATTCAGTAGGTAATCCTTCAGAGGGATTGAACTACTTCATAGTTCAAGTGATTGCTTGTTGTCATTAATGTCAATCATAGTCATTGGTTGTAGTCATTGATGTCAACCCTAGACATTAGCTTTTGGAGCCAACCACTGATTGAAGTAGGTATACATGAAGTAAATTATACATGCAGGTACAACACCCATGGATGGATAGTATAAGTCATTCCTCTTCCAGTGGTATGTGGCACATCACGTGGATCCTCACGGTTGAGGAGAAATGAATTTTTGAATATTACAATGTGAATTGAAGTAGAAACTACATGTCATCTCTAATGTTAAGAGAAAGTGACATAAAGGGTATACATACATCTCATTATACATTTATTTTCAGCACACACAATTTTTTTAATGAACAAGGAGATATAAGTCAAATTTCAGAGGAACTATGAAGTAAATAAGGCCAAATTTCAAGGGAAGATGAAGCCTTTTGGTGATGTGTTCTAAGGTATGTTATTTACAGGTCATCTTACCATTTTCGCTATAACATTTTTTCTAGAACGATTAAGATGGTGAAATTTGTATGCTATTGAGAAGACATATCTAGGTGCCCATGGTAAAAATTTCAGATCTTTGTTCACTTTTGGGAGATACACTCTGTGGAATATAGGGTTTATGACTAGTCCTGAAGTTAGTCATAAACAAGTGTTCCAGGTAAAAAAATCATAACGTCTTCATAGAGAATCCAAATGAAGTGAGACCAATTGCATTAGAAATAGTATGGGATTTATTTTCCTGTGTACTAATTTCAAAATATTATGTTAAATATTGAGTGGAAGGCATTCTTTACCAGTTCGCTCTCCTAAATAAACCAAAATTGAATAAGGTCTACCATTTTCTCTATAACTCCTTTTTTGGGAGGATTCAAGGAGTGAAACTTGGAGGAGTTTTAGAGAATACATTGAGTTATATTATCTAAAGGACCAGATTATTATAATAAGTGAAGAATTGAAGAAGTTGAAGAAGTCTCAGGAAGCATTATCAAGTTCTATGTGATGGTTGGTTGATGGTGATAATTTAATGTGAAGTTTGATTATCTCTCATATATTCTTTAGTGGAAGGAAGGGGAAAGGATGGAGAGGTCAAACCTCTCTTGATATTGGAGGATTGTATATTTCTTTTGGAAGTTTATCCCTCCCTTTATATTTGGAAGCTGTAGCTACCTTTGGAAGTCATTACCTCCCTTGAACAATAACTATTGGTTATTTCTCGTATATTGTGCATGGTGTATTGTGGTGTATTGGTGTAAATCTTCTACTATTGTTCATTACTTATTAGATATAATTGAATATATAATATGGTTTAAGTATAAGTTCAAAAACTTTTTGAATTGTACTTGATATTGATTCACCCCGCTCTCAGTATCATCACACATGGCACAATCATAAGGTGACAAGTATCAAGGTCTAGTTGGCACTTTAGGTATACATAAGTCACAAATCTAGGTGACATGTGGCAACCACTCACCCAGTGCCACGTCAACAATGACATGATAAAACGACGTCACCTTGGGAGTATGTCCTTCGGGGATATCCACTTTCTCCTACCAGCAATTACCCGAAGCACTAAAGGGTGAAGTCGGGAACTAATGTTGGTCATTTATTTAAGATCCTCCATGTTCTGTCATGATCATTAGATCAAGAGTGTTGGAAGGATAAAGTAAGCATGAGATGTTAACCGACATCAAGCGATCATGGTCGTGTTATGAATTATTCAGTAGGTAATCCTTCATAGGGATTTAACTACTGCATAGTTCGAGTAGCCCAAAGTCCTCGAGTAGTTCATACCCGAATACCTGAAGAGTGAGACCTCCTTTATTCCTAAGCCCATGGTCCTAGCTCCTATACATGTGAAGATTATTAAGCAAGGAAGTGTTGATACGCACTCTGGCGAAATTTTCTCTAGAAGAATTAAAATACATCAAAGGGCGGAGTCCGGAAATGTCGAAATCATGAAGAGAACGAGGATTTTCAATATCAATGTGAAAATAAACATGAAAATCAATTTGGATAAGTGATTAAGCATTCATTTGGCTTAGCGCTTATTCACTGCCTATGATCATAGGAAAAAGAGGTCCTGAAATTGCATCTATGCAAATTCAACATACATAGGAATAATTTTTCCTCAGTCAGGAAGAAACTTTGAAATAGACAGGATCTGGATTCTTCCTGATTGATATTAAGTGATCAAATACATCCAATGCATTGGAAAGATAATCAAAAATCTTAAATATGATCTATTGCAAAATGAGAGATGGAACACAAGCTTAAGGATAAAATAAGAAGGCATGGGATCTAGTTAAAATAAATTGATCCATACCTGTGATTGATTTATGTAATTCCCTCTTACTAAGTTGAAAAACATTCACGTTAATTTGTGAGATAATAATGGAGGGATATATTAAATGTAAATTAAATGACAAATTCTATTACTGTTAACTTAAATAAAGAGGTTCAATGGTCCAAACAAAGGGATAGAATGCTTCAATGCTCACACCAGTTGGAAGACTATACAATAAATAAATAATGGTGGAGAAGAAGTGTCTCTATAATCTAGATCAAAATATCAATGTAGAGGTAGAGTCCAAGAAGAGGAGCTAATGATACATATGGATTGAGGGAGGAAGGGAGGAGAAAGGAAGGATTCATATCCTTTACTAGATAAGGGAGTTGGTGCTTCCTAGGTTTGGTGCCCTAAATATAAGGGAGTTAGTGCTTTCTAGGGTTGGTTCCCTAAAAGCAAGGGAGGTTATGATTCCTAGGGTTGGTTCCCTAAAAACAAGGGAGTTGGATCTTCCTAGAGTTGGTGCCCTGAAGACAAGGGAGTTGGTGCTTCCTAGGTTTGGTTCCCTAAATATAATGTACTTGGTGATTCCTATGGTTGGTTCCCTAAAAACAAGGGAGTTGGTGCTTCCTAGGTTTGGTTTCCTCAAGAAGGGGATTTGTGTCTCCTAGAGTTGGTGCTCTAAAAATGATTGGTTTCCTTCACTATTCTTTATAAAACCTTGTAATTCCTATTAATTATATATATAATTGATTTTAAGTACGAGTCCATTGTTGATCTATTGTGGTAATTAATAAAATATCAAAGTAATTGTTAATTCTTGAAAAAGGGTAATACTGATTCACCCACCCCTCTGAGTATTTCCAACAATTGGTATAAGATCAAGTGCCTTTATCACAATCTAATAATTGGAAGGTAAATCCTGAAAGAACTGGATTAGCAAGAGGGAATATCTTCCAACAAAGCACCATTGTTCAATGGAGGTGGCTATGCTCTCTAGAAAATAAGAATGAAAATATTCTTGTTGGATCTTGGTTTCGATGTCTGGAAATCCATTGTAGATGGTTACACTGCATCAACTAATCTACCCATAGATACTACCAGAAATAAAATCTTCAATGACAACTCAGGAGCAATTGATTCCATCCTAGGAGGATTGAAAAATTATGTATGTGTGAAGGTTATTCATTATAAGTCAACTAAGGAAATATGGGACAAATTAGAAGTTGTATGAAGGAGATAACAAAGTAAAAGAAGCAAAACTACAAACCTATAGAATTTAGTTTGAAAAATTGAAAATGAAAGAAGAAGAGAAAATTGTTGAATACTTTCATAAGGTAGATGAGGTAGTTAATTCAAAAAGATCAGCAGGAGAAGAACTTACCAATAATCCTATTGTACAATATATATTAAGGTCATTGCCTATAAGATATGATTCCAAGATTTCTACAATTGAATACATCCCAGAACTTGTCAAACTCATAGTAGATCAACTTCATGGAATTTTTACAGCATATGGAATGAGAACAAGGAATGAAAAACCGTCAAAATAAGAAATGACCTTTAAGGAATCTAAAGGAAAAAATAAATAGGAACACATGTCTATTGAAGATCAACCAGACATATTAGATGTAGAAAAGGAAAAATTTATAAAGAAACTATATAAAGGATTCATAAAATATAAAGGAAAGTAGTTCTTCAAATGTTTCAACTGTGGTAGGATCAGACACTTTGCTAACAAATGTCCCTATCCCAAGCAGTAGGATAACGATGATGAATAATCCCACAACCAGAAAGACTAGTACAAGAAGAAATTTTATAAGAAAAAGAAAAACTTCTTCTCTAAAGAAGACATCATCTCTTTAGATATGAGTGAATATGATGATTCAAAGATTTTATTTATGGGAATGAACACTCAAAATAATAATATATATAATGAAGAAAAATATTAAAGTGAAGGTGAAGTTTATCTAGAATCAAAACTAATTAGTGCTCTGGAGGAACTAGGAAAGTATAAAAAGAAGGTAAAACTACTTAGGGAAAAACTTCAAGAATTTGAAGAATCACATCAATCAATAGAAATATATGCATCAAGAACCATCAAAGAGTCAAAGCAGATCATGAGTGATTTCTAGTCCTAGATCCTGGATTCTAAAAGAATTGAAGAATTCATTTAAAAAAAACTAAATGATAGAGAACAAGTATGTAAGAAGCTAGAGGCTAAGATTGAGTTGATAAAAGGTGAATTTAAAAAATAAAATAAGAGATCAAAATTTGAAAATAGTTCAAAAATATTAAATGGAATTCTCAGTAGTCAAGGGTCACCAAACAACAAGACTGGTTGGGGATACACCCAAGACTCAACCACTACATCAAAAGGATCCACTAAAAGGCCAATTAGATATGCATATGCTCTAGAAAGCTCCATAAGAAGAGAACATAATAAGGAAAAGATGATACCATTGAAAATGGTTCCACATAAATCGAAATCAATACTCTCTACTAGAGTAAACGATGACAAGAAAAATACAATCACCAAAAGGAATCCCCCTAATAAATATATATTTATTGGATATTGCTACTCTTTCAATAATTTTGGGCATAAGGAAATACATTTCAAATATTATGGACAATACAATTGTAGAAATTTCCAAAGATATAGGAATAAGTACAATACAGAGAAGAGAAACTATAACTCATTTTCTCCTTTGCAAAACTTCAATATTGAATGCCAAAAATGCAACAACTATGGCCATAAGACCAGAGAATGTATATTACCAATGCAATCCTTGAAGATAGAAAACCCTAACAAACAGAATAAGAATATAAGGAAAATAAAATCTGAAGTACCAAGAAATAAAGATGATGAATATGTTTCATTTGAAATTGATGAAGTTAATAATAGGAGAATGATGGGTAAAACTTCTAATAAAGAATATAAAAATCATAGTTTTTCATATAAAATGAATCAAGCTCAATAAAGGAGAGTTCCTAAAGAAGAATATGACACAATTGTAGTTCTTGATGATGTCCTGCAAATCAATACTCCACTAGCCAATGAAACAAAAATAGAAAAAGAAAATTATAAAGAAGAAGATGAAGAAGTTTATGTTGCACAAAATAGTGATGATGATCAAGAATCTTCAATAGTAGACCAATCAAAAGAATTGAGTGATGATGATGTCAGAATTTTTCCAATGTTATTTTAATGATCTACTGAAACTCCTCAAAAATTATAAACAAATAAATGAAGGAGAAATTAGGGAAAACTTAAAACTATTCCCGTTGATACCCCTATGAGTATTGAAGCACAAAAAAATTAAGAGGCTCTTGGATTACAAACGAATTAATAGATAACTAGCATCATTGAAAGAAACATGCTTTGATGGTATATCTATATGTAGGATATGACATGGTTTGTTGCAGGTCTTCATCTGCCTAGGAACAATGCTGATTATGTATTCTCTTAGTGAAGTCATGTGAAATGGTTTCTGAAGCAGATATATTATGGGAATATAGGTGGAGTTATAATTCTTCCCATGATTGGTTGTAGAATCATGATTCCATGGGGAAAGATTCATATACAGGGTGGGAATCACCTCACAGGGACTATCACCCTAAAAGGAAATATCTCTTTTTTTCATTGTTGTCAAAGGGTGAGAATGATCAGTAAAATCCAGTTAAGATTGGAAAAAGGGTTTCACTGTGTTTCCATCAATGCCAAAGGGGGAGAATGTTGGACATGATGTTATGGTGTTGGCATTGATTTCAAAGAGGGCCAAAATGATCAATGTCGGACATGGTATTATGGTATTTTCATTATCAAGAATATCAAATATGTTTGTGAGATACTAAAGCTCAAGAGAGATAATGTAGTAGGTTATGCAGAAGCCATAGTGTGAGGAACAAAGGAATCCCTCATATTACCAGATCATCTCTAAGGTGGATCAATGTAGAAAAATATTAGGAGAGAGGGAACGATTGAGTGAAGCTGAAACAAAGTTTTACAATTAAGGAAATCTATGGAAAGGATTGTGGAGTAATCGTGAATGTTCCCTTTTGAATTTCGGGAGTAATCAAAACCATTGAATCAATGAGGAATCTTGTCTTCTGATGTAGTTTTCAAGACAATTCAAGACTATTAGATAGAGGGGAAGTCATAGGTTGGGAGGAATTATATCTCAAATGACAGATTTGAATCAGGAGCTTCATATGTTTTCCCATCCATTTGATCAAGATTCGATCTGGAATGTAGACTCATTAGATTTCATGGAGGAAATTAAAGTGAGATCTCAACCATTAGTTCAGTTCTAGATCTATCTTAATCATCAGATAAAGTCAAGTGGAAGGATAATGTTATTTCCAGGACAACGAAACTTTTCCACTTCGACGAACATTAGAGATAAGGCAGAGGCATTAAATCGTGAAGTCACAGAGTCACAAAATCCTTCCAACCATTAGAATAGAGAGGGACTTTGGATGAATTCTTGACCATCCAATCACTTTTAGTGGAAGGATAGTGTAATCCATAAATATCTGAAAGTATCAGATTAAATAAATTGCCATCAACCATTGATATGGAGTGAAAACATGAGAACCGTCCGATCACAGTACAGGAAAGGAGACGGTCAACTTTAATGTTGACTGCTTAAGAAAAAATTGGTCTAAAACATGTAAGTTCACCTGAAGGTCGGAGCCCCAAAGTCCCAAAGTAAATGAGGGTCAATATATATAGGAAGTGCATGGTGACCATTGGATGAGGATAGGTGGTTCCAATGGTTGTCAACTTCGTCACTGACCACTTTGGAAAAAAGGGGACTAAAACATGTAAGTTCAACCGAAGGCCAGAGCTTAGAAGTCTTGAAGTGAATGAGGGTTTTTGGATCAAGAATTCAGTTGAAAGCTAGATCGTCCCATATAGATTAATGATCCAAAGGGGAACGCGATATGACACTTCAGGAGATCCACGTCAGAAAGACCATGTGAGAAAGGACACGTGGCACAATCAGATCGTGAAAAGTGCCAAGGTCTAGTTGAAATTTTAAGTATATGTAAGTCACGAATCTGGGTGACACATGGTATCCACTTAGCCAATGCCACATAAACAATGACATCAAAAAGATACGTCACTTAGGGAGTATGTCCTTTGGGGATATCTAGTTTCTCCTACCAACAATTACCTAAAGTGTCGAACGAAGAAGTCATGAACTAATGTTGGTCATTGATCTAATATCCTATTGGTTCTCTCATGATCATTAGATCAAGCGTAGTGGAAGGATAGAGTAAGCATGATATGTTAAGAGACAATAGGTGGTCACCATTGTTTTATGACTTATTCGGTAGGTAAACCTTTGGAGGGATTGAACTACTTCATAGTTTGAGTATCTTGAAGTCCCGGAGTCATGAATAGTCGAATACCCAAAGAGTGGAAGATCATTTGTGACTAATCCCATAGTCCTAGTGCCTAGACATGTGAACATTATTAAGAAGGGAAGTGTTCATAAACACTCCGACATAATTTTTTGCAGAAGAATTAAAAGACAACAAAGGGAAGAGTCCCGAAACACTGAAATCCTGAAGAGAACAAGAACCATCCATATCAACGTGAAAATAAAACATGGCCATCAATATGGATACTTGATTAAGAACTTGTTTGGCTTAGTGCTTAGTCACTTGCTATGGTCATATGGAATAGAGGTCCTGAAACTATGTCTGTGAAAACTCAACATACAGAGGAAGAGGTTTTCCTTGGTCAAGAAGACACTTTGAACCAGAAAGGACTTGGATTCTTCTTGATTGATATTAAGTGATCAAATAAATCCAATGCATTTAAAAGCTATTCAAAAATCTTAAATATGATCTACTAGAAAATGAGAGACGCAAAAAAATATTAAGGATAAAATAAGAAGGCATGGGATCCAGTTAAAATAAATTGACCCATACCAGTGATCGATTTATGTAATTCCCTCTTACTAAGTTGAAAAGAATTCATGTCAATGTGTGAAATAATAATTGAGGGAGATATTAATTGTAAATTAAATGACAAATGTTATTATTGTTATCTTAAATGAAGAGTTGCAATGGTAAAAACAAAGGTACAAAATGCTTCAATGCTCACACCATTTGGAATACTATATAAGAAAGAAAGAATGGCGAAGAAAAAGTGTCTTTATTGTATAGATTAGAAGATCAAAGCATAAGCAGATTCCAAGAAGAAAAACTGACGATACTTATGCAATGAGGGTGGGAGGGAGGAGAAAGGAAGGATTCATATCATTTACTATATAAGGGAGTTGGTGCTTCCTTGGGTTGGTGCCCTAAAGACAAAGGATTTGGTTCTTCCTAGGGTTGGTGCCCTAAAAACAAGGGAGTTGGTGCTTCCTAGGGATGGTGCCCTAAAAACAAGGGAGTTGGTTCTTCCTAGGGTTGGTTCCCTAAAGACAATGGAGTTGGTGATTCCTAGGGTTGGTTACCTAAAGACAATAGAGTTGGGGCTTCCTAGGTTTGGTGCCCTAGAACAAGTGATTTGGTGCTTCCTAGGGTTGGTGCCCTGAAGAAGGGGATTTGTGTCTCCTAGAGTTGGTGCTCTAAAAAGGATTAGTGTCCTTCACTATTCTTTATCAAAACTTGCAATTCCTATTAATTATATATATATAATTGACTTTAAATACAATTCCATTGTTGATCTACTGTAGTAATTAATAAAATATCAAAGTAATTGATAATTGTTGAAAAAGGGTAATATTGATTCACCCCCCCTCTCAATATTTCCAATAGATTTATCTCAATTTGAATAACTTCTAAGTTAATTTATAGACATGAAACCACATGAAAAAATAAAGATTCATGCCACAACATAAACTAATCCATGCACAACAATAACCATCAAACATGCATATTTTAAATATAAATACATACACATCGGAATAAACCATACAAAATTAAATAACCATAATAGAGAGAACTTATCTTTCCTAAAAATAAAACACCAACTGGTTGCAAACCAAGGATGTTCCACCCAACCATAGACATTGTTGTTCCAAGTCTCAACAACAATGTCATCGTCGATGCAGGGCTATGAGTCCAAAAGGATGGATTCCAGGGTGTCACTCGACTTCCCAAGCCAGTTAGCCCTCATATTCTCATAGGCCTTTCAACACTCACAAAAATCCAAAGTAAAACAATGATATTCTACCCATTCTTCACAACACAATGTAATGGACGCCCTTATCTACCACATAGTCCCTCGGGTTTTCCATCTTTTCTAGGGATCCAATGCTTCTGGTCAAGAATCTCCCTGTGGGGAGTCTCATGACTCACAACTATGAGTTAACTGAAACATGGGCCAAGGAATCACAGACATGCACACACCAACTCCTAGTTGGAATACGTCAGTAGTCTATACATGGAATGACTATGGATTTTCTCAGCAATTCAGTTTCCTTCACCCAAGCAACTCTCGAATCAAATGGGATGAGTACGTGAAGGGATGAGTGGAGAACATAAGAGAAATGAAAGGTGAGCACAATTTACAATGAATGAGAGATTTTGAAGGAACCAACAAATCCCGAACAACAAAAACCAACCACAACCATAGACCAAGGATGGGTTTATGTAGTTCTTGGAATTAAGGAACGCCATGGTCTTCCCCCAAGAATCTCATGTATCTATTATTCTCCACTAAAACCAGAAATTGGTAAATAAAATACAAAATAAGTACTGAACCCCTCAAACACCCTCTCTTGTGAAATCATATCCCCATATAACTCTTTTCCCTGTCCGTCTAGCAGCCAACGATGGGTTTTACATTAATAATGATAAAAAAATTACGTTTCCTAGGCACACTGGCCTCTTAATAATTGTTTAGTAACTCTGTCCTTTCATAACTTAACAAAATAAAATATTTATTATGGGGTTCAAAACCGGGGAATAACATTTCCCTCCCCCTTATTTTGGTATTTTCCTTAGTGCATATACAAAATAGGAATCAAAATTCCAAAATTTATTCAAAAATCTATGGGTACTCTACCCGCATGGCATATCCATGCTCCCAAGTAGCATCCTCAAGACCATAGAATTTCAACTAGACTTTTACCATCTCTATGACTCGGTTTCTATGCATTTTGACTTTATTGTCCACTAATCGCATCGGATGGACCTGAAAGCCTTCCTCTACCTCTACCTGAATCAAATGCCAATCAATAACATGGTTATGATCATGTACATATTTTTTAGCAAAGAGACATGAAACATATTATACAGACTTGTATTTGGAAGCATGCAATGAAAGCAAGCATTTCAATGGCCCTATTCTGTCCAATATCTTAAATGGACCACAGAGTCTGGATACCATCTTTGTACAACAACCCAAATTCAAAGAGATCTTCTTTGGATTCAATTTTAAAAGAACATGCTCCCCCACTTTAAATTCTCTAGATGTCACATTATTATATACATAAACTTTTGTTCTATCTTGATCTGTCTTTAAATTTTTCTTAATCCTAACCATCTGGTCTTCCATATCCTTGAGAAATTCTGGCCCAAGTACCACTCTGTCTACTAGGTTGTCCCAACTTACTCGAGTATTTCATTTCCTACCATACAAAGCTTCAAATAGGCTCATTTTCAATGAAGCTTGATACCCATTATTATATGAAAACTCAACCAAGTGAAAGTACTCTTCCCACTTATATGGCTTATCCATCACATACATCCTCAACATGTCTTCAATTACTTTCTTTACTCTCTCTTTCTTCCCATCTGACTGTGGATGGTATGCTGTGATAAAGTTCATATTTGTACCAAAACCTTTAAACAATCCCCTCCAAAAATTTGAAGTAAACTTTGTATCTTTATCTAAGACAATTTCCTTAGGTATCCCATGCAACCTAGTAATCTCTTTCATGTAAATTTATGCAATATTAGTTGTTGTTTGAGTTTTTTTTACAAGAACAAAATGAGCAACCTTTGTCAATTTATTGAACACTACCATGGTCTAATCATGTTTTCTTGTTGTCCTCATAAATTTTGTTATAAATTCAATGGTTAACACTTCCCATTTCTTCTCTAGAATTGGTAAGGGTTGTAGAAACCTCATTGGGTGCCTATGCTTAGCCTTCACTCTCTGACATTCCATACATATGGCGATGTAATAAACAACATCCTTTTTCATTCCCAGACAGAAGAATTGGCTTCTTACTACTGCAATTGTTTTTTGGTAATTGAGATGTCCAACATATCGAACATTATGCATTTATTTTAATACAAAATTCCTGAATTCTTCGGAACTAGTAACATAAATTCTATTTTTATGCATAAGTAATCCATCTTCCTTCTTCTCATACTCTTTCATTTTCCATTGTACATCTTCTGGTTTAATCTTTCCTTTACCTGTAGGTAATGTTGATTTGTAACAACAACATGTAAAATTATTCTCTTCAAGTCTAACTAATGCATACTAACAACTGTAGCATGCATGAGATGTACTCTTATACTAAGTGCATTGACAACTTTATTTTATTTTCCTTTGATATGACTGATGTCAAAATCGTATTCACTTAAAAATTAAAACCATCTAATTTTCTTGGCATTCAAAGTTGGTTGTTCAAAAAGATACTTCAGACCACATTGGTTTGTTCTTAATTAAAATCTCTTTCCCATGTGATAATTCCTCCACATATTCATTGCGTGAACAATGGAAGCAAGCTCCAAGTCATGTGTGGCATAGTTCCTCTCATGTTCTTTAATATTTCTAGACTCATAACCAATGACAAGTCCATTTTGAGTGAGGACTCCACCAAGTTTTCCCTTGCATGCATATGTACATACCACAAAACTTTAATTTGGGTCAGTAATATTTAAATAGGTTCACTAGTAAGTAATTCCTTCAACAAATTAAAGTTTTCTTCACATTAAAATGTTAATTCGAATTTAATTCCCTTCTTTTGCAGAGAAGTGATGGGATGATAAATCTTAGAGAACCCTGCTATAAACCTTCTTTAGTAACTAGCTAATCCCATAAAATATATGACTTTTGAAACTTCTATACCTTTCTTTGAAATAATTTGTCTAGAGTAATGGATCTGTTCTTGGTAAAAATAACACTTAATCATCTTGGCATACAACTGATGTTCTCTTAGCACTTGAAATACCAATAATAGGTGTTTTTCATGCTCTTCATCTAACTTAGAATATACAAGTATTTCATCCAAGAATACTATGATAAGTTTATCCAAATAATTTCTAAATATACCATTCATTAAGCACATAAAGATAGTGGGTGCATTGGGCAGTCCAAATGACACCACTATAAATTCATAATGCCCATACTTGGTTCTAAAGGTTGTCTTATTGATGTCTTCTTCCTTGATTCTTACCTAATGGTATCATGATATCAAGTCTATATTTGAAAATATATTTACCCCTCTTGGTTGATCAAAGAGGTCATCAATTCTGGGTAGAGGGTACTTATTCTTTATAGTGTATTTATTCGGTTGTCAGAAATCAATACACAGTATCAAAGTTCCATCCTTCATTTTGAAAAAGAGTACTGGTGCTCCCTAAGGTGAAAAACTTGGACGCATGTACCCTTTCTTAAAAAATTCTTCCAGCTACATTTGTATTTATTTTAATTATGGTGTACTCATTCTGTAAGGTGTTTTTGATACTGACATAGTTCCTGGCACTAAATCAATAGAGAAATCTATCTCCCTCTTTGGTGGAAACCCTTGTATTTCTTGGAATAAATCTTCAAATTCTCGTAGTACTGAGAGTTCTTCAAGGCTTGGCCCCTTTTTATTTTCTGGCTCCTCCACATGGACTGTGTACAATTGACATCCTTTTTTGAAACATCTCTCTTTAGCTATAAGGTTGAAATCTCCCTTATAGAGATGGGTCTTGGAACTCCTTCCACAATGCTCTGTAGTCCTTCTTCATCAAGACATGTAAATGTCTTGTTATGACAATCTAGGAAAACATAATGCTTGTCCAACCAATCCATTCCAATTAGAATATCATAATACCCCAATGGTATAATATTTATTTCATCTTTAGTATTCACACCATTAAGAGTTATGGAACAACCTCTGACCATTTCATGGATTCCCCTTTTGGTTCCAGTGGATAGATAAACCAAACCTGATTTTTCAAGCTTACTTTTCTCCAAATGTAATCTATCTACTATTTTAGGATCAATGTAACAATGACTTGCTCCTGAATCAATTAAAATATCAACATGATGATTAATGATCTTACCTTCCACCTCAATCATATTCGATTGGTACTCTACTTGTCAATCATATAAAGCTACATAAATCCTTCCCATGTATTCTATTGTTGTAGCCTCTTGGATGTTGTGCATGGTATTCACTTTGTCCTTTATGTGAGAAAAATCCTTGTACAAGTGATCTTCTTTGCATCCCAAACATTGGATTGGTGGTCTTACCCTTTTCCCCAAGGAGTCTTCTTTCTTTGATTCATCCTTAGCATACTTGTCTTGACAATTTTTATTAGGTTCATTTATGTTGGAAGGAAGTTTGAATCCCTTCTTCCTCTAATCAAACTTCTCCTTCTTCTTATCCTTCCAAGACTTATCCATGGATTCTATGCCCTTTCCTTCCTCATACAAGTATTTATCCTTATTGATGGTATTAGTCAAGGTCTTTGGTTCATCATACTGAATCTTTTCTTTATAAAAGAGAGGAAAACCACTTAAAAACCTTTGTACTATCACATTCTCATCTTTTATAAATTCCATCTACTTTAGCAACCCCAATAAATTATTCTCGTACTCTTCCATGGTTGCGCTTCTCAACCTAAGTTCAAATAACTCCCGCATTTTCTTGTCATAGAAGTTCTTTCAGAGGTACTCCTCCTAAAAATAGTTCTTGAACTTCTTCCAAGTGATCCTATTCTTATTAATATGCTCAACTTGATTCAACTGGTTCCACTACATTGCATCATTCTCATGTAAATGGTAGGTGGAAATTTTGGCTTCTACGTTTGATGAATAGTTATGAAATTGAAAATACCTCATGAGTCCAAGAAACCATGCTTTAGCATCATCTTCCCTTCCTATTTCATCATCAAAGGATGGTGGCTTAAGCATCCCCATCTCTCATTGCAAACTGTCCAATTCATGTCTCCTTCTTTGGTGACTAAAAGGAGACAACTTTGGAATACTTATGGAATCTTCATATGACTAAAATTTCTTTGTTGAGTAAGGAGGTAAGTGGTTTCTATGAGTTCTTCTAGCACTTCTTGAATAACCAAATTTCATGTGGTTATCTCTTCTTTCATGATACCTTCCTTCTTCCTCTTGTTTTGAGTTTGATCCCCTCTTTGTTTTTGTTTGCAACTGATTTAATATCTACATCACTTGATCATTTATTTGATTTTTTTCTCTCATCAGCCTCTCATTAGCTACTTTGTAACTTTGTACTTCTAGTTTCAGGCTTCTCACGGTCTCTATCATGGTTTCTTTCTCCCCTCTTCCTTTGTTTCCATTGGATTCTATATCTGCATTACTGATGCAGGAGCATCACTCCAATGTTGTTGTGCGTCAGCAGCCAGCACAACAACGCACTTGGAGGGAATAGATCCCAAGGAAGGATGCACCAGTTGTCCCAATTTTGAGTTTAAATATCAAATTTTAAATGCAAATTCAATGTAATTAAAGTTTGAAGTCTTGAGGAAAGTCGAGCCCCTGTATTTTTACAGGTCGAGTGTAAAGTCACCTTTAATGGCTGACAGTAGGTAGATCTAGATCCAATTTGAACTATATGTTTATTGAATGTAACTTAATGAGGTAGGCGAGGAAGGCATGAGGAGACCCTCTTTTGTAAAAAAATATATCAATTTATTGATATCAAGAAGGATTAATGGAATTGGAAGCTAGGAGAAGAGAGGAGAGGGGAAATAGATGAAGACTCTATTGCAATCAAAGTTTGTATACATTGTAATTAAGATTCGGTTTTAATAGAAAAATACATATTTACCTGTATATGAATCTCTATGTATTTATCTGTTTGATGGATATTTTTTTATGAATGTGTTTACCATGTATATTTATGAATGTTGTTAGTTCATGAATGTTTCGTTTACAGGAATAGATAGATTTCCCTATCTATAGTTTTCTGAGTGTTTATGGTCTCTCAAGGCTAGTGCAAGGAGTGCACACTAGAGTTGTTGAAAAAATTAGTGAAGCCAATGCAAGGATTCCATAGGAACTCTGTTTTGAGTTCAGGAAGAGTGTGTGAAGTGGGAACACCAAAATCATTCTCAATCTCAAAAGGAGTAGTGAAAATATGACACATCAGAGTTGTTGAACACTCTGAGAGTGAGCAGAAGGAGTGTGCCTACACTTAGTAAAGTGTAAAATATCAAAAGGAAAGATGGTACAAGTGAAAGAAAACTAGAGTTACTGAACACTCTGAGGATTCAGTGAAAGGTGTGCACGAGAACTCTATTTCAAGTTCTAAGAGGATATTTCCATGTGGGCACGTCGGAGTTGATGAACACTCTAATAGTTGTTTCAAGGAGTGCACAAAACAAACACAATGCTAAAGTGTTGGTCAAATATCAGGAGAATAAGCGCAAAGTGCCAAGAGGGCATAAGATATCATTTGGATAACAAAGGGACTGCACCCTTTGAAGTCTAAGAAATTACAAGATCAAGAGAAACAACACAAGTACACATAGATCCCTACAAGGAGTGCAAAGGCAGAGAAACTTCTAAGGTTCTAGATTGGAGAAGTAATAAAAGTGTGTGCCATAGCCTAAGTCCATTTAAATTGGCAAAGATTAGGAGAGTTAGTGCAAGTGTGTACATATTCTCTACAGGGTGTGCAGAGGTCGAGAACCTTTTAATGTTCAATTTGTGGAAGAAGCGAATGACATGCGCGGGTGAACTTGTTTCAAGTTCAAACCTCAGGAGGTGCAGTGTGATCAGTGACCAAACATTTGGTCTCGCATATGAGAAGGAATAAAAGGTCGAGCCTTTGTAAAATATAAAGAAATATTTTATCGGAAGGGTAGATAGCCGAGGAGGAGGAGATACAACTATCGTCAGATCAGTTGTTAAGAGAAATCTAGGTTGTCGGATCATAATCTAGCCAAAAGGAGGAATGTGCAGGAGGAGAATAGATCCGAGCCATCGGATCTAAGCACGAGGATCAATAGCTATTGGATTCAAGTAAGTATCATGTGTTTTAATCCTATAATTCCTTTGGAATTCACGAGTTTGAATATTTTTCGAGCTCGAGCTCAAAGGAGATGGGACTCCTGAAGACCTAAAGGTCGGAGTCCATCTCAACCATTGATTACAATGGACACGTCTCACCAGATATTGGAGTCCAGAGACTCAACTCTCAGGAGGAACTTGGATTAAAGTTGTTAATGTGAGAGAAATCCCGAAGCTCTGAAGCTCTGAGTGAATCCTGACTATTTGCGTTAGTGCCATGTGTTAGTTTATTGGTTGAGTTCGAAAAACCCTACAGTTTGGGAGAATAGGGTTAAAAGGTTGTTCGGGTCGGGAACTCCCAATTTCTCGAAGGCCAGATTCTATCACATCCATCCATTTTTGGGGACACACGTCCTCCTATCCTAAGATAGCGAGGTACAACACTCTAGAGTAGTTTGTGAAGTGAAGTGTTTGGGTGGAAGTTTCTTAGAGTACCGAAGGCCGAAACTCATCTTAGTCATCAATCTGAGGTAAATTTCAAAACCATTTGATATGTTGTTTCAGAATTCGACACTTTGGAGATACATTGTTTTGAAGCAGGTGAAACCCCCAACACCCAAAATCTTGAAGTTCTTTCCAATCATATATCACGATGGATATTATGGACCATTAATCCCCTTTGTTGTTCGATGCTCAGCCAATTCGACATTTAGGAGGAACGCGATGACATTTTTTTAGAACTCTCGAAGCCCTAGTGCTCCGAAATCTCAAATTTTGTTGAAAAAGATATTTTGGGCCATGATTTTAGCCCTTATCCACATGGTGGACCCTCAGTAGTTGTTTTGAGTCATGGGGAAGGAAGATAGGACCTATGTATGGGATTTTGAGGGCTCAACAAGGACCCAAGAGCCAATTCAACTCCTTGATTTTGAACAATCATAGAATGAGAGGTCATGAGGACCCTAGGGAGTGGTTGGGGGTCTTCATCAAGTGGTATCAGAGCCTTAGATCAATTTGTATTTGAGACCATCAAGTGGTATCAGAGCACAAATAACTTTTTGTTTGATACAATCAAGTGGTATCAGAGTAGATTTTTGTCTATATATAGCAGGCAAAGGAGGAGAGACAAGTTTTGATTCTTTGTAGGTGGGAGTATTTTTTACAAGTGTGAAGTAGAAAGAAGACTACCAGGTGGGTTGAAAGAGAATAACTAGTTTCATTCTTGAAGAAAAGGAGAGTCTATGGAACTCTTAAGTTGAGCAGTTGGAGTACAACAACCAGAGAGCAAGGAGTGATCAAGAGAAGGAGTGATCACAAGGTGTGCACCTACAATTAACATGAGTGTAAAATATCATAGAAGGTTCTAGAAGGTGAATCGAGAGGCTAAGTGAGGAGAGCTTGGCAGAGGCTAACTGTAACTCATAGAGAGAAAGAGGAATCTCACATACATGCCAGGAGGGAAGGCATAAGGAGAATATGGCTACTGAAGGATAGAAGAAAGGTCCAAGAGGAGACCACAAAAAGTTAAGAAAAGAGCATATGGATAAAGAGATCAAAGAGATTACAGAGGAGCTCGAAAAGATGATGATGAGGATGTAACAGGAAGTGTGCGAAATTTGGAGGTATGAATGGCCCATGAGGAAGAAAGCAAAGTGGCACGTCCAACAGTTGGCTGCTAAGAGGCAATGATAGATATTGAGGAGGTGGCTGAGGCAAGTTCAAGGCCTTAGTGAAATGGAGGAAGAGACTATTTGTATTTGTGAGCCAAAATTTGGAGAAAGCCTTAGTGAGGAGGAAAATAGATCAGTCAAATATCTCGTAGACTTACAAGAGGGAAGAAATGAACATTCAGATTGTTAGGAGGAAATAAGAAGATATCCGTTGAATATTTCATAAAGTCCCATGAGGGAAGAGGTGAAATTATATATTTCCAAGTGGGAAAGGTGAAGAAGATGAGACTGTCTAAAAGTCTTGTGGGCTCAATAGAGAGTTCAGATTAGCAAGGAGTATTGACAAGGATGAAGGAGAGACTATCTGAAAGTCTCAGGAATTCAGAAGTGAGTTTAGATCAATAAAGAGTGATGACAGAGGAGGATAAAAAATGCATTCTAATGATTGGGTGGATCGGTATATTCATTTCAGGTAGCCCAGTAGAGGCCAACGCATGTACTTCATGTGGGGAGGTGATGTAACAAACATCCAGAGAAGAGGCCAAGGAGCGCAATTTTCTTAGAATTAACAATGCATGTGTTATAGGTGCAACAAAATAAAGACAGATAGTTGATACTCTCATAAAAGAGAATCTTGAGAAGACGTTAAATGCTACCCAGGAGAGGATAACATAAGATCATTCAGTGGAATTACACAAAAATTTCAGCAAGGGAGATGAACTGGAGATGACTGTAGAATGAGAACCTGCAGCAAGAGAGAGAGAAGAAATCCTAGAACGTGTTGATATATTTGAAGAATTGGAATCTCTGAAGGAAAGGGTAATAACAAAAGGTCATTTCATCCGATAGGGAAAGTTGGAGATTAATGAAGAAGAGGAGATGCAACAGAGTAGGTTGCGGGAGAAGAACCAACTATCAAGGACCAACTAGATAAAGAAATAGAGGAGATAAGGAGATTGATGTTGGAAGCAAAAAATAAGGCAGATAACAACAGAGAGAGGTGGAATAGAGGAGACCTATAGCAGTAGGAAAACAACAACATCAACAACATAGGAGAGGAGTAGGTGGACAACTCCAAAATGAGTTTTGGGACCCTAGAGGATCTCAACAATAATAGCAGAGGGGCCATGAGAAGGAGCTCATGATTTTTTTTAGCATTCAAGTATGATGTAGGATAATTTATCCAAATCATCATCCATGTAGGCATCCAATGCACTTGGAGGGAACAGATCCCAAAGAAGGATGCACCAGTCATCCCAATTTTGAGTTTAAATATCTAATTTTAAATGAAAATTCAATGTAATTAAAATTTGAAGGCTCGAGGAAAGCCAAGCCTCTTTATTTGTATAGGTCAAGTGTAAAGTCGCCTGTAATAGCTGACAATAGGTAGATATAGATCCCATTCGGACCAGTTGTTTATTGAATTTAATTTAATGAGGTAGGTGAGGAAGGTGCAAGGAGCCCCTCTTTTGTAAAAAAAATATTAATGTGTTGAGATCAACAAGGATTAGTGCAATTGGAAATTAGGAGAAGAGAGGATAGAATAAAGAGTTGAATACTTTGTTGTAGTCCAGCTTCGTATACATTGTAATTAACATTTAGTTTTAATATAAAAAGGAATATTTCCCTACATATGAATCTCTGTGTATTTATTTGTGTAATGCATGTTTGTTTCAGAATATGTTTACCGTGTATATTTATGAATGTTGTTAGTTCATGAATGTTTCCTTTACAATAATAGATAAATTTCCCTATCTATATTTTTCTGATTGTTTATGGGATCTCAAGGCTAGTGCAAGGAATGCAGACTAGATTTGTTGAAAAACTTTGTGAAGCTAGTGGAAGGAGTGCACATGAACATTGTTTCGAGTTTAGGAAGAACATGCCAGGTGGGCACACCAGAATCATTATCAAGCTCATAAGGATTAGTGCAAGGAGATAACATCAGTGTTTTTGAACACTCTAAGAGTGAGAACAAGGCATGCACCTACACTTAGTAAATTGTAAAATCTCAAAAGAAAAGATTGTACAAGTGAAATCACACCATAGTTACTAAAAGCTTTGAGGATTCAGGGAAAGGCATGCACGAGAACTATGTTTCAAGTTTTGAGATTAGATTTTAATGTGGGAACATCAGATTTGTTGAACACTTTGATAGCTGGAGCGAGGAGTGAAAAAAATGAACACACTACTAAAGTGTTGGTCAAAGATCAAGAGAACAAGCACAAATTTCTAGGAGGGAACAAGAGATCATTTGGAGAAAAAAGGTAATAAACCCTTTGAAGTATGAGAACTTACAAGATCAGGAGAAATATCACAAGTACGCATAGATCCCTGCAAGGATTGTAGAAGGCGAGAAAATTCTAAGGTTCCACATTGGAGAAGCAACACAAGTGTGAACCTAAGACTAAGTCCATTTAAGTTGGAAACGATCAAGAGAGTTAGTGAAAGTGTGCACAGAGTCTCTACAAGGTGTGCAGATGTCAAAAAAATTTAAAGGTTCATTTTGTGGAAGAAGCGCAAGGCATGCATAGGTGAACTTGCTTCAAGTTGAAAGCTTAGGAGGTGTAGTGTGAGAAATGGCCAAAAAAACAGTCTCCCAGAGGCAAAGGAATCAAAGGATGAGCCTTTGAAAAATATCAAGAAATACTTCATTGGAAGGAAAGTGCAGATAGCCAAGGAGGAGGAGCGACAACTATCGTCAGATCAACTGTCATAAGAAATATGGGTTGTTGGATCAAAATCCAGAAAGAAGGAGGAGCGCATAGGAGAAGAATATATTTCAGTTGTCATATCTGAGGACGAGGATCAACAACCATTGGATTCAAGTAAGTAGCGCGTGTTTTAATCTTGGAAGTCATTCAAACTTTGTTATTTCAGATATTTTTCAAGCTCGAGCATAAATGAGACATGATTCCCAAAGGCCTGAAGGTCGAAGTCCATCTCAACCATTGATTACAGTGGACACGTGTCACTAGATATTAGAGTTTGGAGACTCAACACTCTAGAGGAAATTAGATGAAATTTGTTAATGTGAGAGGACTCCCGAAGCTCCGAATCTCGTAGTGGATCCTAAACATTGGTATCAGGGCCACGTGTCAGTGTATTGGTTGAGGTTTAGAAAACCCAACAGAATGGGAGAATAGGTTTAAAAGTTTTTTTTGGGTGGGGAACTCCCAAAGGCCTGAAGGATATAGTCTATCACTATCGCCCATTTTTGGGGACATGCATCCTCCAATCCTGAGATCAGGAGGTCTATCACCACAAAGGATTTTTTGAAGTGAAGTGTTTGAGTGGAAGTTTCCCAGAGTCTCGAAGGTCGGAACTCACCCCAACCATCGATCTAAGGTAAGTTTCAAAACCGTTTGATCTATGGTTTCATAATTCAGCACTCCGGGGAAATAGTGTGTTGAAGCAAGTGAAACCCCTGAAGCACAAAATCCTAAAGTTATTTCCAATCATAGATCACAACGGATATTATGGATCGTTGATACCCTCCACTATTTAACGCTCTACCAATTCAGTGTTCAAGAGGAATGCGATGTCATTTTTTTATAACTTATGAAGCCTGGGAGCTCCAAAGTCCTGAATTTTGTTTAAAAGGAGTGTTTAGGCCGCAATTACATCTTGAAGCCACATGGTGGACCCTCGCTAGCTATTTTGAGGCATGGGGAAGGAAAATAGGACATGTGTATGGGATTTTGAGGGCTCATAAGGGGCCCAAGAGCCAATTCAACTCCTTGATTTTGAACGATCCTAGACCAAGAGGTCACATGGACCGCAGGGAGTGGGTGGGGGTATGCATCAATTACCAACACTAATATTTTGACCTTTGACCTCTTTATCATGGTTGTAATATCCTTCTCCATATTCCATTTCTTGAATGTATTCTTACCCTAGAATGATAATATTACACACCCCTAACTATGTAAAATGTGAAAGCAACCATTTTGTTAGGGTTATTATAAAAAAAATTAATTGTCAAACATTGCTAAAGGTATTTTTTCTTCTTCTCAATTAATGCAAAAAAATATATCAGTCTTCCCAACATAACAATTCCCTATTATTTTCCTCAGAATCCTCCATCCCAGTGGCTAAAATCTCTCTGCAATTTGATATCAGAGATAACATTTAGGGCTACCTGAAGGAAATTTCACTTTCATTCCCCCCCTTTAGCTGATACATAATTGAATTATCCAAAGGTGCTTCCCTCAAACCATTCGCCTAGGTAAACATGGATCGAACCCTCAGGATTAATCCTTCCTTAGCACCTCACTCCATGTTCTTCCACATGGGAGATTGAAAAAACAACAAAATCAAGGGTTGGGTTACCTCCCAGACCCTTTTTACCTTATCATGAGACCGATTTTGGGAATAATTCCTCTAGACTTTGGTCTTTGACTATTCTTCATTGTCAACTTCCAGTTTCTCTCGGAGCTACATTTCGTTGAAGTCTTCACTAACTCAACCATAAAAAACTGGATGGTCCAGACTTGATCTCTTGTTGAATGGACAGCCCCGCCCCTAGTTGGAGGCTTCAACAAAAATCAAAAGTGGTGACTTAATCAAATATTGAGATGGACAATCCCCTCCAAATCAAGAATTCGTTGCTTCGAGGCTACGATACATTCAAATCTCGTGTATCTCAATTCCCCGAGAGTGAAAATCCTTTGAAGTACTTACCCTGTTCCTCCTTCTTGATCCAACGGTAGAGAGAGGTCCCGAAGGGATATCAGATCAACGATATACATGCCTTCACTACTTTGAGCTTCGGAAATTCTCACAGACAAAACTTGCACAACCTCAAAGTCACATACTTCTAGAGATGACCTGGAACGCTGATGTCACATAGGGTGATGTGGACCTATGGCACGTGTGCCACATGTCACTAAAAAATAGACAGATTGGGGTCCAAAAGGTGTTGAATCCAGGCGACACGTCTCCCCACACAACCCCTTTCTATGTAGCACAAGCCACATCATCAACCACATGGATGATCCCCAATCACAACTCCATATCTAATGGCTCACGTGACTTCATGGTTTTACACCTTCGTGAATTCTACACTTCGAGCCTTCGACACTCTAGGGTTTTACTCTACAAATTACTTCGATTTTATAGAGTGACAAAGTTCTGAAGCTTGAAATTCGCTACCCTTCTACCACAACTAGATATGATGGCCCAAAACACTCCCAAATTTCTCCCCTCAATCTAACGATCGATGGGGATTATGGAACTTTGGCACTCTCGAGCTCTGAGCTGTAACAATTCATGAAATTTTAAAGATCTTGGAGTGAAAAATCCATAACTGGTCAATGCTAAATAACTACGATAAATGACATAGGTCCCTCCATGCCTCCCATTATATCGAACGACTGATGGGGCTTCATGACTCCAGCCTTCAACAGTTCATGCTTTTCCTGCCTACCAAGATCTTAAAAGCGCTGAAGTTTTGAAGTTCTTCCTTTCTTGCTTGTCTTCGATTGACGACTAATGATCGATTATCCAAATTCGATGGTTGGGACTTAATTCTTACCCAACCTCTTGTTTGTCTCCATCATACGGCCCTTGATCACCCATCTTCTAATTTGATGGTTCAGATCTCCCTCGTTCCCATGATGGTGATTGCTCCAGTATTCAAAACGAACGGTCACGATTGCACTATCCTTTACAAATGATATCTGGCATTCTGGCTACCACGCGATCTATGCAATGCCATTTCTCCTAAGATTCCCAATTCAAGGTGTACTTGATCTTAACCACAAGATCTTGTCTAATAGATCCTTCCCATTCCGACCTGGTGTTTCAAATTGTGACTTTGATACCAATCTACAATGTACCAATCCACCCACAGGTCAGACTATGTCACTTAATCTGACTTTAACACAACCAACCACCCATAGTTGAGGCACGCTGCAGTCCAGGGACTCACTTCACAGTGAGTTATCTCAATTTGAATCACTTCTAATTTAATTAAGAGACATGAAAACCACATGCGAAAATAAATATTCATGCCACAACATAAACTAATACATGCACAACAATAACCAACAAGCATGCATATTCTAAATATTAAATTCAAAGATAAATAAATACATAGCAGAATAAATCATACATAGTTAAATAACCATAACAAAGATCACTTACCTTTTCTGAAAAGAAGACACCAACTGGTTGCAAAACAAGGACGTTCCATCTAACCATAGACATCATTTTTCCAAGTATCAGCAACAGTGTCACCCCCGAGCTAGGGCTATGAGTCCACAAGGATGGATTCCATGTTGTCACTCGGCTTCCCAAGCCAGTCAAAATTCAGACTCTCACATGCCTTTTATCACTTAAAACAATCCAAAGTACACGAGCTCTCTTCTACCCAGTCTACACAACCCAATAGAATGGACCCCCTTCTCTGCCACATAGTCCCTTAGGATATACATCTCTTCCAGGGATCTAGTGCTTCTGGTCAAGAATATCCCTGCTAGGAATCTCAAGACTCACAATTATGAGTTAACTAAAACACGGGCCAAGGCATCAGAGACATGTAGGCACCAACTCCTGGTTGGAATATACCAATAGTCTATACAACCAACGACTATGGATTTTCTCATCAATTTTGTTTCCTTCCCCCAAGCAGCTCTCGAATCAAATGGGACGAGTAGGTGAGGGGATGAGTGGAGAACATAAGATAAATGAAAGCTGAGAATGATGGAAAATGAATGAGAGAGTGTGAATAAACCAACAAATCCCAAAGAACAAAAACCAACCCCAACCACAGACCAAGGATGAGTTTATGTACTTCTTGGAATTAAGGAACCCCATGGTCTTCCCCCAAGAAGCTCATGTAATTGTTATTCTCCACTAAAAACATAAATGGATAAATAAAATATAAAATAAGTACTCAACCCCTCAAGCCCCCTATTTTGTGGAATAATATCCCCCTATAACTCTTGTCCTTGTCCGTCTAACAACCAACGATGTGTTTTATATTAATAATGATCAAAACATTACATTTTGTAGGCACAATGGCCTCTTAATAATTTTTTAGGCACTCTAGCCTTTCATAACTTAACAAAATACAATATTTAATATGGGGTTCAAAATCGGGGCATTACAACGAGACATTCTATTTATGCATCGATTATTGACAACTAAATAAAATGACAATAAAAAATAAGTATCACGTACCGAGAATTAATGATTTGTTTCTTCAAGTGGGAGGGGTGAAAGTATTTTCATAAATTGATCTAAGATATGATTATCATCAAATCAAAATTAAGGATGAGGACATTAACAAAATAACTTTTCAAACATGATATGGACATTATGAATTTGTGGTAATTCATTTTGGACAAATGCACCAACAAATTTTATTTTCCTAATGAACAATATATTCAGCCAGTATCTAGATAAGTTTGTTTTGACTTTTATAGATGACATTCTGATTTATTCAAAAATGGAAAAAGAACATGAAGGGAACCTAAGAATAGTGCTACAAATGTTACGAGAACATCAACTCTATGCTAAATTCAACAAATGTGACTTCTACCAAAAAAATATACAATACTTGGGACATATTATTTTAGATGAGGGAATAGCAGTGGATTCAAAAAAGATAAAGGAAATTGTAGAATGGCCTAGACCCACGAATGTAGTGAAGATACGATCGTTCATGGGTATCACATGATACTACAAAAGGTTCATTGAAAATTTCTCTAAAACCACTTTTTCTATTACATCATTGCAAAAAAAGGGGGTAAAGTTTATTTGGTCACAAGAATGCCAAGAAAGTTTAAATGAGTTAAAGATATGATTAACTACTACACCAATTCTTAAAGTCATCAAACCTTATAAAGACTTCACAATATGCATTGATGCTAGAAAATGACACATGATTGCTTATGAATCAAGAAGTTAAAGGATCATGAGTGAAACTTATATGTGACACACAACTTGGAGTTACCTTCTCTTATACATGCATTAAAAATATGGCATCATTACTTAATAGGAAGGAAATTTCTGATTTTAACAGGAAATAGTGGTGTAAAGTATTTGTTGAATCAACAAGGATTGAATGCACGACAAGCAAGATGACTTGCATTTTTAAGAGAATTTGATTTTGAAATCAAACACATTAAGGGTAAGGAAAATAAAGTTGCAGACACACTTAGTAGAAGGGAAATTGGTATTTATGAATTAATTATGAGTAAATACGACAACGACCTCAAGGACAAAATCAGATCTGTAGGTAAAATAGAAAATGAATACCCAAAAATAAAGGAAAAATTGTTGAAAGGTGAAGAGGAAACAAACATGACAAATTTCAAAATCAACAAATATGGAGTTTTGAAGTTTTAAAAAAAAATGTACATACAAAATTTGATGGAATTAAAATTTCTAATCCTTAATGAAATCAATAAAAATCCTTATGCAGGGCATCTCGGATATCATAAAATGATTTCAGCACTAAAAAAACAGTTTTATTATCCTAATATGAAAACTGATACAACTGACTACTTGGAAAAGTGTTTAGAATGTCAACGGGTAAAGGTGCAACATCAACATCTAGCAGGATTATTGCATCCTTTCCTTGTACCAGAATGAAAATGGGAATCAATGGATTTCATCACAGGTTTTCCAAAAACTCAAAAAACAACATGACTTAGTTATGCTAGTAGTGGATAAGTTAAGTAAATCTGCACATTTTATACCAGTAAATTCTACTTACAAAGTTGTTCATATTGCATAAACTTTTATGAAATATATTTTTAGATTACATGGAGTACCAAAGAAATTAATTTCTAACAGGGATGTTAAGTTTAATTCAAATTTTTGGAAGGTATTGTTTGTAGTTCTTGAAACTCAATTGAAATTTAGTACCAATTAGAATCCAGAGACAGATGGAAAAACCAAATGTACTAACCATATTATTGAAGACATCCTCCAAATGTATGTTATGGATAAACCGAACAAAATTTAAAACGACTGAACAAAATTTAAAGGTGGTGCAGGATCAACAAAAGAGTTATGCAGATTAGAACATAGTACATAAATAATTTAATATTGGAGATCATGTTTATCTCCAGGTTAAGGCAAGATAGAGTTCACTGAAACTTGGAAAATGTACAAAACTAGCAACAAGGTATTTTGGACCATTTAAAGTGCTAGCTCACATTGTCCCAATAGCATATTAGCTAGCACTATCGACAAGTTTAAGAGTTCATAATATTTTTCATATTGCGTTGTTAAAGAAGTATGTTCATGAACCTATTAATGTAATTTATAATAATTTGTTATGGGTGGAACTAGAAGGAGACTTTTAGGTGGAATCTTTGTGGATTATGGACAAGAAAGAAACAATGTTCGAGAACAAACTCATCTTACATGAAAAAGTGCAGTGGAAGAACTTTAGTCCAGAAGAAGCTACTTGAGAGTTGGACGATGTCATGAGGTAGACATATCCAACTCTATTCCAAGGATGACCGGGAAAGAATAATCATTTAACATTGAGGATGGTTTTAATTCCAAGGGGGAGAGTATGTAATACCCCTCAAATAAATTATAATTTCTAGAAAAAAATAATTGTTATTAATTTAATTTTTGTGCAAGATAGTGACTTGTCAAGTGTGTTTAATTACTAGACAGATGTAAGAGACAATATTTTTATTTAATTAAATAAGGGGGATAGAAGGAACAAATAATTTAAAAGAGATGATTATGAATCCATGAGTGGGGAATAGGTTGGAGATAACCTTGGGAATGCAATGAATGTGTCAGAAGTAAATTTTGATGATTGAGACACCCTAAAAATCAAGGATTTCCAAAGCTACAAAAAAATGCCAAGGAGGGAAATACCTTGGAAAATACTAAGACCTAGGAAAAATGATATATACACATGTTTGAGGAGGAAGGACACTGTTTAGCATGTGGAAGAGAAGAATTCAGTGGTAAAAGTTTTGTTAGTGATTCAGAAGAGTACAAAGGATGTTGATGTGCGAGCACTAAGACGTTAGCCAACTATTGAAGACACAAAGATTATGATGGAATAGGAGGCTCGATCTCACCCTTATGGATTCATGATCAGGCTTGGGGGTGATTGGATCAAGTTAATTGGATGATCCTTTCTAAGGTTGGGTGGAACTTGGATGCTCCTTTTGTTTTCCCAGGCTTTTATTTTCTTTTTATGGAAGAGCCTAATGTTATTAGTCAAATTATGAAATGTTATTTCTTATGTTGATTAAGATAGTTTATATAATGTCTTCTTTAAATAATCTAGAATGGAGATTATCAAACAAAAGTACTTATGTTGTTGAGTAAGAAAACATACACATATATAGATCAACGTTGCTGTGTAAGAAATTATATATAAATAGATTGATTCAGATCTAAATTTTGTCTAACTATTTATACAAATTCCATAGAAAATTTTCATAATGTTTTGACATAAGATTACTCAGATTTATCTCTTTTGATTCAGTTTTAGATGATTTCATGATATAAGCATTAAATAAGACACATTGTATTACCATTATAAAAAATATAGAGTCCACATAATACATATCAATACTGATATACCATTCTTTCATAAATTAAAATATTGTACATGTTACAATAGCATAGGTGAACTAAATAAGAAAAACGTAGTTATGCTCCTCCAAAATTGAATCATTTTTAAAGGAACCCGAATAAATTTCCATCCCTCGTCTTCTTGAGCTGAGATATTATGATAATTGTACTTGGAAAATGAATGGGTATGAAATAATAATGGGTATGAGCTGAGATTATGCTCTATGAAATAATTTAGCAATTAAAGAAAGATCATAATAAGGTAAGAATACTTGGACATGTATGCGAAGGCATAGAAATCAGACGTGAATCAACAACCTGGGGAAGGGGTTGGGTGTTGAGCGCAATATGATGGGTTCCTTGCACAAAAGAGTGCTCCATCATTAGTTTATTTGCATCCATCGAATAATGAGTGAATAAATATATTTTTTACAATATAATTCTTCCTTATTATAAACAAAAGCAAAGTATTCACATATTAATCAAACAACAATACGAATGGCCAAGGAATTAAATATTAAGTAATTTATTCCTTATTATAAACAAAAGAAAAGTATTTGTATAGCAATCACACAACAATATGAATGACTAAGGAATTTGAGATTTAATTAAATCATTCGATGCGAAGGTAATCCAAATTTATAAACTAAGGAATTTAATCCTTTCGATACCTTGTATTCTGTTAGCATAGACTAATTCATTTGCAAATGATTAAAATGATAACCTTGTGTTATTAGCATGTTAATAGACATTGGTTGATTAATTTAACAAGTTTACAAACATACACTTACGTGTATAACTGCTACAACAATGGTGCTACCACTTGTAGGTTTTCAAAGGAATCTTAATGAAAAGTGTAGTTAATAGTTATACAGGATATTAAAAAACCACTTCAACCGATCCCTCTAATTTGGGTCTAACAAAATATGGGCTAAGGGATAATTGTAACCAAATCAGAAATTAATATTAAAATTATTTATAACAATCAAAGCAGGACAAGCCAGATAGAAAATTTGGGAAATGTAAAACGCCGAGTTAATTTCTAGTTAAAACAATAAACAACGTGATAAACTATTGAATAGAGAATGAAAGAAATTCAATCAACAAGTGCAATAGTTACAATGTGAACCAAAAATGCATCAACGATAAGAAACAAACCGTGTGGTAAGAGGTTAGAACCAAACCCAAATGAAAGATGAGAATAAACAAAGTAGTCCAAATCTCAATGAAGGAATAGTCCTAATTATAAGTTAGGTAACTAAAAGGTTTAATAGGACTAATTCTAACCTTAGTTGAGTGGCACAAAGATATAAGAATTATTAAGTAAACCAGAATGCAAGTTATAGTTGAAATACGAATACAACCGGAGTAAAAAGATGGGAACAATAATGAAAAACCCAAGATTACCTTCTAACAATACAAACAACTTGTACATAGGGGAATCCTTTTAAAGAAACCAAAGTTTTTACATAATGAAAAGAAACACATTTCTTAAACCTTTACTCAACAGTGAAAGAAACCAAAACTTGGGTATGGTATTTTTCCTTGGATGATTTTCACATTATCTCCATCCAATTCACACGACCTTTTAAAGAAAAGATTGAATAAATTGTTGTCCATACCTTTAATGATCGAGTGATAAAGGTTTAACCATAAATTGCACAAAAACATTGGAGTCTGGAGGTCACCTATGATCCTCATAACATGATCCCCTCCTATTTAAAACATTTCCAAACATAATTCTTCGAAAACCCTCTCCCAGAACTTGTGAGGAGAACAATACCTTAGACGCCGAGTTACCAAATGAAGTTCAATATGGTATGAACGGTGGGAGAATGATTTTAGAGGAAGGCCAAAACCTCTCAGAGTAGAGAGCCGAGACAATTTATGTGTTAAACCAAAACAGTGAATGAAAAATATCATATGAAGGCCTCGAGTGGTTCCCTAAAACCAATTTATTGTCATGACAATAAAAAATTGAAATACGCATGTGACCAAGATAGCGTGGCATTCTAGTAGTGGCATTAATATTCAAGACTAGTACGTTTGAAACCTGATATTACGACAAGTAGACATTAGGTTGAGAAGTGAAGAGCTTCTAGCTAAACGGTTTAATGCATGTCAAATAAAAAGCAGGTGGAAGGTATGAATGCAATAGCCAAATCGTATGCACATTCCTCAACATTCATAAATTATGTAGTCACCTTGGGTAAACCCTTAATACCTGTAAATGTGTTGAAGCTACACAAAATAGATCTAGATAAACAATAATACAGACATTTGCAGAGAGAATTGTAGAAAGAAGAAGACGAAGAGAAAGAATGAAAGAATTCTCATTAACCGTTTTGAATAATGAATAGTTTACACATGACATACTTTGTATAGCTCAATGAGTTCACAATGGAGGTGAACCAATGCACCATAGTTGTTGTCTAGAGTGATCTAGACACACACCAACAGTTACGGGAGTGAACTGCCACCTAGTCTAGTCTCTCAGATAGTTATAGGAGTGAACTGCCACCTAGTTGAGTTAACTAGTCAACTAGTCTTCAGTTAACTAACTGAACAGAGAGTCGCGAGGAGTTAACTTAAGGAATCAAGGATAATGTGCCATTTTGGTGATGATACCAAGGCAAGGTCGAATTATCATGGTGATGATCCCAATTTTGCATGGTGATAAAACCAATGCAACATCTAAACTCAACTCAACTAGTCAAATTGAAGTCTCAACTAAAAGAAAATATTCTCCTCGTGGAATATTCTCCCCTAAAATATAGGATACTGGATAATGACTAGTTATGACTAATAAACAAGGAAAAACCTTAGGAAAAAGAAATCCTAGGTGTATGTGAACTAACTCCAACACCCCCCCTGAACATCACTATGGTGAAAATAAAGAATGGGTCCTGGAAATGACACCATGTTAGGTACCCAGATACAAATGATACACTAAAAAGAAAGTGAGGAAAGAGGAAAAATCTCATGGGAAAAAATCCCCCTCAAGGTACAATGTATGTAAATATAAGAACTACAGTTGCTAGGCAACTGTGTCCTTCACTCCAAGACGACCTCACAGAGAATGAAACTTTTTCTCAGTAAAGGTCTTAGTGAAGATATTTGTAGTCTGTACTTCTGAAGGATAGAACTGTAATTCGATTATCCCATCGTTTACTAAGTCCCGGATGTAGTGAATGTGGATCTCGATGTGCTTCATCTGTTGCCTCTGAACTAGATCTCTGCAAGACTTCTAAGTGATTTGGTTGTCACACCAGATGATGATATATCGATGAAACTGAATGCCCAACTCAGTGAGAAAATGTTGTAGCCACATGGCCTGAATGGTTATGTTAACTACCCCTTTGTACTCTGCCTTGACTAAAGATAGAGCAATAGCATCTTTCTTCTTGCTCGACCAACAAATAGGCTTGGAACCAAGACTGAGTGAGTAACCAGATGTGGACTTGCGTTCAGTGCTATCACCATCCTAGTCGGAATCAGTAAACCCGATGAGATCTAATGTAGAGTCTGTTGCATAATGAATCCCAAAGGTGATGGTGCCTTGTACGTATCAAAGGATATGCTTTGAAGCTTTCCAATGTAGCTCATGCGTCTCTTGCATGAACCTGGAAAATGTGCCAACTGCATATGAGAGGTCTGGTCTGGAGTGTATGAGATACAACAAGCTCCCCACTAGCTATCTGTATAGTGTGATTTCAACCAGTGGAGTCTCCCCACCATCCTCAAGTTTGACTCCTGATAGGAAAGGAGTCGGAGCAGAATTGCAGTCTGTCATGTGAAATCTCTCAAGGAGATCTCGTGCATACTTGGCTTGAGACAGTTTGATGGCTAATGCATCCTGATTGATCTCAAGTCCAAGGAAGAATTTTAGTAGACCCATGTCCATCATCAAAAAACTATCATTTAGAATCCTCTTGACTTTAGAAATCACTGAAGTCAAGCTACCGGTGATCAACAAATCATCAACATATAGAACTAAAAGTAGAAGTGAATCAGTCGTCCTGAGCATGCAGACATTCAGGTCTAATTTACAACGTACAAAGTTCTATGACAACAGTTAGGAATCCATCTTGGCATACCATGCCCTCATATCCTACTTGAAGCCATAAAGTGACTTCTTCAGTCGACAGACCAAAGATGATTCTTGCATAAACCCTCGGGGATGCTTCACGTAGATTTACTCAGAGAGATCAATGTGAAGAAATGCATTCTTCACATCCATCTGATGGACCTCCGATCCCTTGGTTGTCGCAATGGAAAGTGCCAATCATATGGAATCCATCTTCTCTACTGGAGTGAAGGTCTCATCATAGTCAATACCATGAACCTACTAAAAGCCTTTGGTGACAAGCCTGGGTTTGTATCTTCTGATCTGTCCATCTGCTGCACTATTGGTCCTATAGACCCATCTACATCTAACAATTTTCTTCCCAAAAGGAAGGGGAACTAGATACCAAGTCTGGTTCTCAAGGAGGGAGTTGTATTCCTCCTCCATGGTGGATTCCCAAAAGGGATTTCCAGCAGCCTCACCATAAGACTTCGGATCTAAAGAATGAACCAAGAAAAGTTGCCTAGAGGGAAATGTTTTAGTTGCATTGAGTGCAATAAGAGGCTTCTCAAAATCAAATCGATTCCTCCTAGCATCGGTTGGATCACCAATGAGATCCCCTATATCCTGAAGAGTAGTTTGTGCCCACATGGGCCTCTGCTCTGGATTTGCAACTGCATATGGATGCTCTGACTCTGAATCTGACTGTACTAACTCTGAATCTGAATCATTTGAGTCCTCTGAATCAAAACTCTAATTTTAAGAAGAGTCAACATGTGCATGCTCATCATCTCAGACAGGTGGAAAAGTGAAGGTGTTTGCATGCGGCTACTGAGGTACATGAAAGACACTTTCCTCAAGTTGGACACTACGCTCAATGATGAGATGATTCGAGGAAAGATCAATAAGACAATATACCTTCACACCGTAGGGTTATCCAAAACAAATGCACTCAGTTCTATGTGGATCAAGTCCCTTCCTCTTTTCAGAGGGAATCCAGGCCCATGCACGTGAACCAAAAATGTGAAAGTGGGTCACTTCCAATTTGAGGCTTCTCCAAGCCTCATAGGGGGTCTTATCCTTGATAGATCTATGGGGAGATCTATTTTGGATGTATGTTGCACAATTAAATGCTTCATCCCATAGTCTTTTTTGTAGAGACTTTGCATGCAACATGCAAGATGCCATCTCCTTTAGAGATCGGTTTTTTCCTCTTAGCAACTTCGTTTTGCTGCAAAGTATAGGGAACTGTGTGTTGCAACTGAATCCCTGCCTCATGGAAAATATTTTTGATCTCATGATTCACATACTCTCATTCATTATCATTTTGGAGGACTTTGATCTTCTTGACAGACTGTGTCTCAACCAGGGCTTTGAAGTCCTTGAGGTGTTGAAAGATCTCAGATTTTTTCCTGAGAAAGTAGATCAATGTAAAACATGAGAAATCGTAAAAAAAATGAGAAAAAACCTCTCTTTGTTGATCGATGGATGTGGAAAAGGACCCATGAGGTCATTGTGGATCAGATCTAAAGGTGTGGAAGCTCACTGAGACTTTCCCTTGTCGAATTTCTCTTGAGGGTTCTTTCCGAGAACACATTCCTCACATACTCCCTTGGAGAAATGGATGTCTGGTAGACCATCAACTGGTATTTTCTTTCTGATTTGTTGCATGTATCTGCAATTCATATGTCCAAACCTTTCGTGCCATATCCTACTACTTTATCAACATGAGTACGCAGTAAAGCAGAATCAGGTTCAATGAATTTAGAAAATGTATACAATCTAGACTGATGATTTACCTCACTAGTAGAAACCCTGGAGTTGGTTTGCATGTTGTAGATGTCCACGAAATTTGATGTGAATATAGCTTTCTTTCTGGTTCCATAATTCCTCATCTAATACATGGAAAGAAGGTTGACAAAAATATTGGGAACATGCAACACATTCTCAAAACTTCCATTGGTGAGTTCAATTGTTCACTCCTTCCTTTGCCAGTGACTTAGAAAAAAGAGTTGTCCCCCATTACAATAGGAGGACCTTTTCATGCATCCAAAGAAGAATATACTTTTTTTGAGGCAGCCATGTGATGTGATGCTCTTGAATCGACGATCCAATCATCGGGAGACGAGTTGATGGAAATCAAGGCATGGCTAGAATTGCCTTTCCTGGAATTCAAATCTTCTATCTTCTTCTTCTTAGCACCCTAGGGGATGCAATATCCAAGGTTATTTTGCTGAAGTATTTGAGACATCATATCTAATTTTTTTTGCATGCATGCGGATTCCAAATAGAATCCTTTGTGATAGTATGTGCATTTCTCCCCTCTTCTCGTTTGGATCTGGAGGCATCAGTGAAGGGTTTTGTGTACCCTTCCTTCTTTGGATGTGCATGAGATTTTCATTTATCTTTATCTTTAGATTTATTATATTTTTGGCTGCCATCTTGCACAGTGAGTAAATGAACCTTTGGGCCTTTGATTGTTCCCATGTTGATGAGCTTGGTATGCTCTTGTGTCAGGGATTCGATAAAGTCCTCAAGAGAAGGCATATTCCAGGTGGCTCCAGAGGAAAATATGAAAGCATGGAATATAGATATGAATATAGAGAATTCAGGAGCAAGCTTGGAGAGAATGGTGAGACCCATTTGTTTCTCCTCCTTCGATTTGTCAACCCCGTAAGATTTGAGTTGCGACAGTAAATCCTTGAATTTTGTAAAGAAATAGTGGATATTCTCGAAGATTTTTGGATCCAATGTGAGCAGATCCACCTCCAGCATGTGTCCCCTCATATCTTCCTATTTGAAAAATATCCCTTCCAAGGTGGTCTGGGATTCATTGGGAGTCTTACATCAAGATATGTGAAAAAGGAGATCGATAGAAATAAGACTACAAATTGTTCCGAGTGTCTCATCCATGCGATTTAAGTACTTGGATTTTTCTATGGCTGATGTCAGCTCTTTATCTGTATTCATGGTTAACCTGTACAACCCTCTATATCGTATATGTATGGATATTTTTTCCTTCCATGCAAAATAGTTGTAAGGTGTACGAATGAATTCTTTTTGGAATTCCATCTTTCCGCTATCTTCAATCTTTTGTACCTGCAATTTTTTTTGGTGTAGATTTTTCTTAGCAGTCTGTTGGATCTGATAGCATGTAAATGTGTTGAAAATACAAATAATAGATCTATAAAAACAATAATACACACATTTGCAGAGATAATTGGAGAAAGAAGAATAAGGAGAGAAAGAATGAAAGAATTTTCATTAACTGTTTTGAATAATGAATAGTTTACACATGATATACTCTGTATAGCTCAATGAGTTCGCACCAGAGGTGAAACAATGTGCCATAGTGGTGGTCTAGATTGATATGGACACACACCAACAATTACATGACTGAAATACCACCTAGTCTAGTTTCTCAGGAAGTTACGGCAATGAACTGCCACCTAGTTGAGTTAACTAGTCAACTAGTCTTCAGTTAACTGACTGAACAGAGAGTAGTGAGGAGTTAACTCAGGGAATCAAGGATAATGCGTCAGTTTGGTGATGATACCAAGGGAATATCTAATTATCATAGTGATGATACCAATGTTTCATGGTGATAAAACCAATGCAACATAATGCAACATCTAAACTCAACTCAACTAGTCAAACTGAAGTGTCAATTGAAAGAGAATTTCTCCAGGTGGAATATTCTCCCCTAAAATATAGGAGACTGGATAATGAGTAATTATGACTAATAAACAAGGAAAAACCTTAGGAAAAAGAAATCCTAGGTGTGTGAAGTAACTCCAACAATACCTACCAGGACTCATTTCGTTTGAAACATTGTCATTATATTCAATTTATATAACATTACAATGATCGAGGATATATAAAAATATATATGTGTTAATGGTCATGTTACATAGGGTTTTCAAGGTTTTATCAATCATTGTATATACGGATGAGTCCCAATATATAAAGTGGGGTTTAAAATAATTATAGTATATAGAAATCTCAATTTATAAAGTGAGGTTTTAAACAATTATGGTATATAGAAATTTATTGCAATGAGTCTCTAGCTATAAGGTATATAGAATTATACTAAAGGTATAAATAATTAATGCTTAGGAGTTATAATAGAACTTTAGGTGATTACTATACGACACCTTGTACTTCTAGAGACAAGTAAACTAGATCAAGATGAAAAACAATTTTTTTATTTATTGGAAATTTGAGTACATTACATCCATACAGAGAACCATAACAATAGTAGCAGTGTCGTGCACAACACTTTAGACATGTTCAACAGAACAGAACAAGACCATAGACTCCTCAGCCAACAACTTCTACTTCTAGGACTAGGAGCACCAAACCAAAGAATGTATGTTGTACATGTGGAGAGACACATTACCAAAGAGACTATCCTATTGAGAAGGAAAGAGCTTCCAGATCATCGAGACCTACAATAGTTGGAGATTTGGGAAAGGCCCATATGATAAATGCAACAATGAATAATTGTCAGGTTGAGCATCAGTCTACAATGTTTGAGACGTCGGGTATTATGATCGCTCAACAATTTATTATTTTCATAGATCCAGGAGATACTAAAAGTTTTATATCCAGTGTTTTTCTTAAAATAATTATGGTAAAGGTAGTCGAGCCAGACGAGTTTAGATATGTAGAATTGGTATTTGGGGCCAAACAAAAAGTTGGAGGAAAGTTTATGGGTTGTAGAATTAATTTGGGTGAATTTGTAGCAAATGTAGAACTTAATGTCACGATCTTAGTATCTTATAACATTGTAATTGGAATGGATTGGTTAGAATCTCACGATATGATACTTAACTACAAGGCAAAATGGTTAAGTTTGATGGACAATTTGGGACAAAGTAGAGTAATTGTGGGAAGAAACTAGGGAGTGTCATTAAGATTTATTTATTCTTTACAATTACAGAAAAGTATGTGCAAGGGATGTAACTTATATTCCATCTTAGTGCTTAACGAAAAAGGGGAAACTAAAGGATTAGAAAAGCCTCCTGTAGTATTAGAGCTTGTAATTTTATTTCCTGAGGAACTATGAGGTTTACCGTCGAAAAGAGAATTGGAGTTTACCATATATTGGAGTCAATGTCTGAGTTATAGGAGTTGAAAATGCAATTGAAATAACTGTTGGATTTGGTAATTATACATAAAAGTGTATCATTGTGGGGTGTGCTAGTGATTTTTCTAAGAAAAGATGATGGATCGTGGAGGCTTTGTATTGATTATAGTAAATTAAACAAAGCCATGTCTAAGAACTAGTATCTGTTTCCGAGAATTGATGATTTATTTGATCAAATGAAGGGAGTGACGGTGTTTTCAAAGATTGACCTAAGATCAAGATATCATAATTTGTGAATAAAGGAGGAATATATCCCTAAGACCGCATTTAAAACAAAATTCAGACACTATGATTTTATTGTTTTACCGTTTGGATTGACTAATTCCCCGGGTGTATTTATGAGTTTGATGAATGGGTTATTCCATGAATACTTGGACAAGTTTGTACATGTATTTATGGACGACATACTAATTTATTCTCGGACGAAATAAGAGCATGAAGAACACTTGAGATTATTTTTACATTGTTTAAGAGAAAACAAGTTGTACGAGAAGCTATCAAAATGTTTGTTTTCTTAGATGAAGATTCATTATTTGGGACATATTATATTTGGAGAAGGTATCACTATGGATCCAATGAAGGTTGAGGCTATTATGGAATGTCCAACAACAACTAACATACAAGAAGTACATACTTTTATGGGACTAGCAGGTTATTATCGTTGCTTCATCGAAGGTTATTCAAGGATAGAAAATACAATTACAAAACTACAGAAGAAAAACAAGAAATTTGTATGGTCAAAGAAATGCGCAGAAATAGTTTAGATACTTAAGGAGTTATTAATGATAGAACCAATACTAAAAGGTCCTGATATGGACAAGGAGTTCTTGGTATGCATGGATGCGTCCAAGGAGGATTTAGGTGGAGTATTAATGCAAGACGGTCGAGCGATCACTTACATTTCAAGGAAACTAAGAAGGCATGAAGATAACTATGCAAGACATGATTTAGATTTATTATCAATTGTATATGCCTTACGAGTTTGGAGACATTATCTTGTTGGACAAAAATTCGAACTGAAAACTGATCACAGTGGACTACAACATATTTTTACCCATAATGACTTGAATGCGCGACAAAGGCGTTGGTCAGAATTGTTAAGTGAGTACTATTTTGAGATCACTTACATTAAAGGAATGGTTAATAGAGTAGCAGATGCGTTGAGTCAGAGACCATGCATATTTTCAGTAATAACTCTTAAGACGAATCTTCGATAAAAGATTCTAGCATTACATATTGACGATGACTAGTACAAGGAAGTTAAGGACCATATCAGGAAAGATACCATGATGGTACCAAAGTATGAAGGTTATTCATTTGAAAAGGACAGATTGTTGAGGTATAAAAGAAGAATTTATGTACCACCAAATGAGAAATTAAGAAATTTGATTTTGAATGAGGCTCATTGAGTAGTGTACATGGTTCATCTTGGAGTCATGAAGATGAAGGCATACCTTAAGCATTTATTCTTCTAGAAAGGCATGAAGGATGACATAATTAATTATGTGGAGAGATGTCTTAAATGTCAACAATTGAAGGCTGAACATAGACATCGAGTGAGATTTTTACAGCCAAACGCGATTCCTGAATTGAAATGGGAAGTTATTTCGATGGATTTTATTATTGGATTGGCACTGATGGAAAGGAGAATTGATTCTATCTTTCTGGTCGTAGACACTCTGACGAAGAGTGCACAATTTATTCCATTTTGTATGACATATTAGGTGCCTGACATAGCTAGATTTGTTTTTAGCGATATTGTGAGATTGCATGGTATAACAAGAAAGATCATCAAGGATTGATGTTCACTAGATTATTTTGGACTAGTTTCCAAGAGGTTTTGGGAATGCAACTAAATTTTAGCATAACATATCACTGCAAAACAGATGGATAAACTAAAAGAACGAATCATATTTTAGAATATACTACGTGAATGTATGTGATGGATCAACATAAATACTGGGAAGAATTCTTACCATTGGTAGAATTCACGTACAACAACAGTTATCATAGTTTGATAGAGATGACACCTTTTTAGTTTCTTTATGGACTACCATATAGGATACCTCTAAGTTGGGATCGACTAGAGGACAGATTCCTGGTGGCACTAGAACTAATCAATGAAATGGAAGTGTAGATGAGAACTATAAGACAAAGAATTAAAGAAACACAAGATCGACATAAGATTTATGCTCATGTGCATTGCATTAACCACAGTTATGAGTTTGACGAGAAAGTTTTCTTGCAGGTGAAGCTACATAAGAGTTCAATCAAGTTTGCAAAGGGTGATAAACTTTCTCCTAGGTTTGTGGGACCTTTCAAAGTTGTGGAAAATAAAGGAAATGTGGCATATCGACTAGCCTCACCTAATTCTTTGAGGTGTATGCACGATGTATTTCATGTATCCGTTTTGTGAAATTATATTTTAGATCCATCAGATGTTATTGATTTCAGTTCTTTGCAGGTGTTGAACGAGGGTGCCCTCTTGGCAGAGCTAATCCGCATACTGAACAATCCCATTTGACAAGTATGACGTCCAATAGTTGATTAGGACAAGGTCTAGTAGAACAATTATAGTCCACACTCGGCTACATGGGAGGACACATATCATATTCATCAACAATTCCTTATTTTTTTATATATATTGGATATATATATATTAGTGTCAGACACATTTATTGTTTTCATTATTAGATTGGACAAATCTTCAAGATCAAGTTTAAAACAAGAGGGGGTGTATGCAACATCCACTTCCACTGATCACATTTTTATACTAACTTATTCTTTGAGGAAACTTGCAAGCAATTGATCTCGTTATGGTACAATAAATTCAGATGAGTAGTAAATTCAGATGGATTAGAGTTTATGCCTTACTAATGTAGTCTATTCTTGTCTGTATATATTTTGATCAAGCATAAAGGCGCGATTTGGCGCAGACCACGAGTGAAGTTTCCCAATATCTCTAACATTGAATCAAATTGAGTTACAATTTACTGACAGTGTTATTATGTTTTGATAGTTAAATATTAGGGATTTTAAAATTGTACTTAAATCAATATCTAACCCTCGTCATGTAAAATGTTTAATCTTATTAACATCTTTATCCCAATGATTATGAAAAATAATAAATATTTTCTTCGTAGAGGGATGGATATCATGTTTTAAAACTCAAGGACCTCGATTAAGTGATCTGGAGGAGCTTGACAAAGAACATTCCGGTGTTATTGCATTGGATTCGGTGGAATCCTGTTTCTGGGAACTCGATCTTGATAGGTGTCGATAAATTGTCGGTCTGGAGGAGACCTCTATCCTCTCAGACACCCTTAGAACACAGCTGTCAGTTAACCATATTTTGGTTCTAGCACAGGCAAGAGATTCTGTGGGTGCATCTCCATTCCCAGATCAATGGTGCTGGAGCGATTCTTTGGGTCTTTCAATTCAGAGTGCTTCAGAATGGGATAAATTCACATGTGATTTAAGGGACACAGGCCTATCTCTCACTTATGGTGCAGACCGCCTGGTGTGCGTCGGGGGGACGTTTCTGGCGTATTATCAGTCAGAAATCTATATCAGGCTCTAATAAAACCTCTAAATTTCAAATGTGAAAAATAATGGATTCTCAACCTGTGGAAGTGGCCAATCCAGCTTAAAATATAATTGTTTCTATGGTTGGCAACCTTCAATAAAATACTTACCTGGGATGTGCTCCAAATAAAAGGCTGGGTAGGCCCGGGGTATGCAAGCTCTCCAACAACAACGCTGAAAATTCCAATCATCTTTTAATCCATTGCCCCTTTACTAAGGAAGTTTGGAGTCGTCTGGCTGAAATCTACAATTTAAAAATCCATTGGGATGGATCATCAGTCGTAGATTGTTTAAATGTTTGGAATTTTGAAAAATCTACTCTGGTAATTATGGCTGCCATTGCTTGCTGGCATATTTGGATTGAGAGGAATAAGGTATTATTCGAGGATTAAACTCCCTCTTATATTGCAGTGGTGCATAGGATTGTCGTTACTTTCTCTTGGTAGCCTGCTATTTTAAATCCCATTCCAAATAGAGTGTGTGATTTTATTCACATCAAGGGCTTCATGTTGGCATGCTTTGATGGAGCGACCCTTTTATCTGGAGGTTGTTGTGCATCGGGTGGTTTTTCTAAAACTCATGCTTCGAGGGTCACCATATGGTATATCAACTCTGGAGCAGGTACAAACACAAAGGCAGAGCTAATGGGTTTGTGGGCAACTTTCACTTTGGCTTTGCTTTGGGAAATTGATAAAATTCAAATCTTGGGGGATTTGAAAGTCATTATTGATTGGATGAATCATAAGGGTCAACTTCAAGTGGTGAATTTATATGGTTGGAAATTAAAAACAATGGAACTGACACATATTTTTAAAGAAATTAGTTTCCAAAAGAGGCAGACTTACTGTCAAAGTGGGTGTTAAAGGAGCCCAAAGGTAGACTCACAGTCTATCATTGGCAAAATGGGAATCTCATTATGAAATTATCACCTAATGAAGGTTAGACATAATTGATCTTGTACATCAAATACATATGGAACGATTGTTCTTGTTAATAATATAGTATTTTGTAATTCTTTCGATGCTTGAAGTTTTTTTTAAAATTCACCACAGTCCATTCTGGTTCCCTTCATTTCTTGGGTTTTAATTGGTGCAGTAGACCCTCTTCTATCCTTCGATAGTACTGACAAAAAATCCATCATTCTTTGCATCAGAATGTAGTCTCTATGATCGTTATCTATAATATGCACTTTTCTTTCTCTGAAATTATATTTGTTTGTCCTCTCTTGACATAGCCACTAATAGTGATAAATGTTTTGATTGTGAGGATTCATATCAAATTTATGCTCGACTTTCCCGTCAATAGATATGTTGCCTTCACTTGTCTCTAAAAATATATACATAGAGATAATTTATTTTTACATGTTCAAGGTGTATCTCTTAGGTACAATAATAGATCATTTTGCAATGACTTCCATCATAAACGATTATTCAAACTGCAAGTTGATTGAGTTTAGCTCACGGTAGAAGACATCTCTCACCTTTCTTCCTTTCTCTCTATTGCAGAGGGTGTTGTTGGGTCTTCAACCTTTTCTTCAATGTGTCGGCCTTACATGGATCAATAGACACAATTATTTTGGCCAAAGGCTTCCTTGAATCACTAAATTCTTTCCATGCTTGATCAATAACTAGAGGACACTTCATAAGACAAACATAACGATCTACATTTTTTGTGTCGAGCATTGAATCCGATGGGATCCCCTCCATATTCTCAAATCCCTTGCACCTCGTCCCTTTTCGTATTTTGGCCTCAAATGCAAAAGAGAAAAATTAAATCCAACCACTAAGTTTCAAAAACCCTCACACACATAAACCCTTGTCAATGAGTTGAACTTGAGCCTTGAGAGGATGTGCAAAGTTAGAGAACAAATAAATAGATGTATCGGGATTCATATAACAGAGTGAATGTGTGGTATAATTATTGGTAGGTTTTAGTGGGCACTAGCATGACTCGAGTCTCCACTCTTTCTTTAAGGCCCAACTTGGCCATAATTAAGATACTGAAGCTGCTTTACCATACAGATTTAGGTTCCATACGTTCATCTTAGCCTATTGAAATTTTGCTTTATGAAACAATATTTGCTCCTAGTAAACGATATCATGCATTGGTTACTTAATATTAAATAATTATGGAATAGTCCCTCACCAGCTGATAATTAGTCCGAGAAATATATCTTTACACCAGCTACTGGATCTTCATATTAGGAAGCATTATTTGTATTCTCCAACAGACCCAACAATTCGTAGTCTGTTCCCATTGTTGGTAATCGTTTCATCCTCATTAGTTCCATAGATTATTTAAACCTTATCCATTAGTTCCATAGATTTAACTTTTGTGTCAATGACTTTACGACTGGCCATACCCCCACTAGTTTCAAAGGAGCTATTGGGAGTAGACACCACCGTACTTTCATAATCGTAGTAAATAAAAATCCCTTCCTCGATTGAACTTCTCCTTGGAACCAGCTTGGTAGGCATGAAATTACACGTCCGCCACACTAGCTATTATTATTTAAACCTTATCCAACTGTTATCTGATCTATTGGAAATAATATAGTATGTTAATCTCTACTCTAGAGGTGTAAACAAATTTTCTGTAAGTGAAATAAATTGTATCTACACTGATACCTATTCTAAGTAATAGAAAAATATTTTATGTGCTTTCTGATTTTAAGTAGAGGACGGTTTCCTTTGTAGGATGACATCATTTCAGTATTCATTGGTGTAGATATGTTTTAGATGAACCGGTCATATCCCTCTTAATCGTCACATCGGTGATTGATAAGGTTACTGTAAATTTTTACCAAAACCTTCGACTGTGTTACCTAGGATATTTTCGGTCCAACTTAATTGAATGACTAATGATGTTTTAAATAGTTGCATGCTTTTGTAAGTTAACCGTGACTATCATCTTATATATTATATATTCTTTTTATTGCTTACTCATTAATGATTAGTTAAATGAAGGCATTACATATGGTATCAGAGCAAGATTCCACTATGTGACATGATATCCATTAGGACTTCCAACACATTATATTTAATAAAATATGTATAACTAATATAAATTGAATTTGTTTTATGGAAGGTATCATGGTTAGAGGATGAAGAATGATTAGACATTGGGGTGCGAGAGGAAGAGGTATGCCTCATCCAAGTACACCTACACCCGAGGGCTCTACTCCACAAACAGAGGATCATACTACCGAGCAGGAGAATGTTGCAGTGGGCTATGTCATGGGTATGATGAGGTATTTTTAAAGGATGTTAGAAGTGTTGATAAATCTCCTTGATCATGATGAGGGTAGAGGATATGCACCCAATGAGGGTTCGTAACACCCTCTTGTAGCTAGTGGTAGTGTTCATAGAGAACTCAAGAAGGTAAAATTTCCCAAATTTTGGGGTTATATGGACTGATTAGCCACCAAAACTTGGTTGGAGAATATGACAATGTGTTTTGCATTGTGCGATTATACCTCCAACATGAAAGAACCAATGGCAGTCTTCCAGTTGGAACGGAGTGTACTTCTTTAGTGGAAGACGCTCTTACCACAACTGAATATTGAAATTGAAAACATGTCTTGGGAATTATTCGAGGAGAGATTTTGAGAGAGACACCTATCTGATGAGTTCATTGAGTGTCAACTCAATGAATTGAACACTTTATGACAGGGAAATCATACAGTACCTGAGTATGAGGCTAGATTTATGGAGTTTCTCATATATGCTCCATTCCTAAACAATGAAAAGTTACAGGTGAATAAATTTGTTTTTGTCTCAACTACAATATTCGTGCTAAGATGAGGATTATGATGCTTCATACTTTTCACGATGTAGTACAAAAATATTTTATCACTAAGGAGGAATTTGACAGTGTAGGTCAGGGTAGGAATCCTTCTAGGAAGACATGACAGACTCCACATAGAGCTTCATAGTAGTAGACACCCATTAGACACAGTTCTTGGCACTGTGATACACCTAGAGGAACTGTATTTTATACACCATGCAGACATGCTACCATTCATAGGACTTCTTATAGAGAAATAATGGAACAATAGTCACATCGTAGCAACAACAATATAGATATGTTCCATAAAACATATCAGGACCCCAAAACCCTAGACCAATGGATTCTTCATCTAGAACTAGGAGTACGAACCCTAAAAATGAACGTTGGACTTATGGAGAGCCCCATTATTAAAGAGATTGTCCTATAGATAAGGAAAGAAAAAATGGATCAGCATGACGAATGATAGTAGGATATCCAGGCAAGGCCCATATGATTCATGCATTGGTGAATAACTACTAGGATGAGCATCAATCCACAATGCTCGAGACTTTAGGTGTGATATAAGATAAATAGTTTATTATTTTGATAGATCCAGGAGCTAAAGAGATCTTTATTTCTAGTGTTGCACTCAAAATAATTAAGGTGAAGGAATTCGAACAAGACGAGTTTAGATACGTATAATTAACATCAAGAGCCAAGAAAAAAGTTGAAGGAAAGATTAATGATTGTAATATTAATTTGGTTGAATTCATTGCTAGCATATCCCTTTTTTTCACAACCTTGGAATCTTATGAGATTGTAATAGGGATGGATTGGTTAGAATCGCACAATGTGATACTTAACTGTAAGACAAAAAGTTTAATATTAATTGATTATTTAGGAAAAAATAGAGTAATTATGGGAAGAAATCAAGGAGTATCGCTAAGATTGATCACTTCCCTACAATTGAAGAAAAATATGTGCAATGGATGTAAGTTGTATGCCATTTTGGCTCTTAATAAAAAGGGTGACACATAAAAATTGGAAGACTTTCTGGTAGTATTAGAGTTTGTTGATATTTTTCTTGAGGAACTAGCAGGTGTACCACCAAAAAGAGAATTGGAATTTACAATAGATCTAAAACATGGAATAGAACCAATTACAAGAACGTCATATCAAAATTCGACACATGAATTGCAATAGTTAAATATGCAATTGAAAGAGTTATTATATTTTGGACTTATACGTCCAAGTGTATCACCGTGGTGTGCACCAATAATTTTTGTAAGAAAGAAGGATGAGTTGTGGAGGATTTGCATTGACTATTTCCAATTAAACAAAGGCACAAACAAGAATCAATACATGTTATCGATAATTGATGATTTGTTTGATCAAATGAGGGGGAAAATGGTATTTTCAAAAATTGATTTGAGATCAGGTTATCACCAATTGTGAATCAAAGAGGAAGACATTCCTAAAACAACATTTAAAACAAGATTTGGACATTGCGAATTTTCTGTATTACCATTTCGATTGACAAATTCCCCTGGTGTATTCATGAGTTTAATGAATGGGGTATTCTACGAATAATTGAAAAATTTTGTATAGGTATTTATTGAGGATATATTAATATACTCTCAGACAAGGGAGAAACATGAAGAACATATGACATTAGTTTTGCAGTTCTTAATAGAAAAAATTGTATGCAAAATTGTCAAAATGTTCATTTTATCAGACAAAGATTCATTATTTGGGACACATTATTTAAGGAGAAGGTATTGTTGTGGATACAACAAAGATACAGGCTATTATGGAATTTCCAACCCCGACAAACATGCAAGAAGTACATATCTTTATGGGATTAGTAGGTTAATATAGAAGTTTTGTCCAAGGATTTTCAAAAATAGCAAATCCAATTACGAAATTTCAAAAGAAGAATAAGAAATTCATATGTTTAGAGAAATGTGTTGAAGCATTTCAGAATATTAAAGAATTATTCAAAACAACACCAATATTGAAGGTCCCTCACATGGGCAAGGAATTCGTAGTTTGCACTAACACATCCAAGGAAGGATTTGGTGGAGTACTAATGCAAGAAGGTTGATTTATCGCATATATTTCAAGGAAAATAAGAATTCACGAAGAAAATTACGCGACACATGATTTGGAATTATTAGTGCTTGTTTATGCCTTACGATTTTTGAGACACTGCTTCATTAGAAAAAAAATCGAATTGAAAAATGATCATAGTGGATTGCAACAAATCTTTACAAAGAGTGACTTGAACGCATGAAAAAAAAGTCGGTTATAAATTTAAAGTGAGTATGATAGTGAAATCACGTACATTAAAGGAACAATTAACAGAGTAGCATGTGTGTTAAGTCGGAGATCACACATTTACTTAGTAATACCACTAAAGACGAACCTTCAGGAAAATATTAGTATTATAGATTGACGATGGCTGGTACAAGGAAGTAGAAGAAAACATGAGACAAGATACCATGATGATACCTAGATATGAGAGTTATTCTTTAGATAGTGACACACTATTAAGATATAATGGCAGAATTTATGTACCACCAAATGAAGAAATGAGAAATTTAATATTGAATGAAGCTCATCGACCAATGTATATGGCCCATTATGGAGTCACAAAAATGAAGGAAGATATTGAACCATTATTCTTTTGGAAGGGAATGAAAACTGATATATTTAAATATGTGGTGAGATGTATTGAATTCCGACAAGTGAAGGATGAACATAGACATCCAATGAGATTATTACAACCACATGCAATTCCTGAATCGAAATGGCAAGACATATCGATGGATTTTATTGTTGGATTTCCATTGATGGTAAGGAGAGACGATTATGTCTTTGTGGTTGTCGACACTTTGAAGAAGAGTGGACATTTTATTCCATTTCGTACGACATATCAAGCACCTAAAATAGATAGAATTTTTGTTAATGAACTAGCAAGATTGAATGGTGTACCAAGAAATATAATATATGATTGAGTATCGATATTCAATGGATGTTTTTGGACTACTTTCCAAGGGGAATTGGGAAGGCAATTAAATTTTTGTACAACATTTCACCATGAAACAAATGGAAAAATGGAAAAAATGAATCAAATTCTAGAAGATATGCTTGGAATGTATTTGATGTATCAACAAAAAAAATGGGAAGAATTTTTACCATTGGCAGAATTTGTGTATAATAACAGTTACCAAAGTTCTATAAATATGGAACCTTTTGAGTTTCTATATAGATGAATGTGTAGGACACCTTTGAGCTGGGATCGATTAGAAGATAGGGTCCTGGTGGGACCATAAGTGATTCAAGAAATGGAATATAATATGTGAGTTATAAAGAAAATGATTAAGGATGTGCAATACCGACAAAAGAGTTATGCATATGCGCATCATATAGAACATGATTATAAGGTTGGTGAAAAAGTGTTCTTGTTTGTGAATTCACATAAGAGTTCGATTAAGTTTGGAAAGGGTGAAAAACTCTCTCCAAGGTTTGTGTGACCTTTAGAAGTTATAGAAAGAAAGGACTCATGGATTACCGACTAGGCTTACTGTATTCTTTGGGGCATATGTACGATGTGTTTCATGTTTCAGTTTTACGTCATTATATTTAAAATCCATCACATGTTATTGATTTCAGTTCATTGCAGTTATTGAATGAGGGTTCTCTCATAGCGGAGCCAATCCGCATACTAGACCATCACACTCAACAACTACAACATTGATTTTTCGATCCAGTCAAGGTCCAGTGGGATAGTTATAGTACATAATCTACCACTTGGGAGGATGCACCAAATATGCTTCAACATTTTCCATATTTATTTTGAAAGATAGTCAGATAGATTAGTAGCAGCTACATTTATTGTTTTCATTGTAATATTCTATAAACTTCAGGACGAAGTTTAAAACAAGAGGGTGTGTATGTAACATCCATATTTCATTGAACACATAGTCATATCAGTAATTTATTCTTTGAGGACACTTGCATGCAAGTGATCCGCCTAAACATGGTACTATATGAATAACTCATTTGGTTTATGAGTTAAAGTTTATGCTATAATTGAGTCTTGAATTTTTTATATGTTATTAATATTGATGTATAGCATTGGCAGATATTATGATGAGTTTTTCTAAATGTGAAGGAAATATGACACAATGAATATGTTTATGGAATCGATGGAATACCTTGGACTATGGATTGAGTGAAGGACTGAACTATTGATTTTGATTATTAGTACTTGATTTTATTATGCATGTATTATGATGATGATTTTGGTTATGGATTTCATGTATAAGAGTTATTAATATTATTTTTTTAGTGGATGTAGACATGGTAATGCTTTCTAATCATAATCACATATTGAGTAAAGGGGTAATACAAAAATATGATATAGATTAGGGAGAGGTGTGGGAGTGTCCCTGTCACATCCTTATAGGACTCCCACCATGACATGAACTGAAGTTAATGACTACCTTGTTCCTGTGAGGTTCACGATGTTATGAGGGAAGACTAAGATCGTCACTCACAAAGATTTTTGAGAGGAACACAATAAGGCATATTCCTTATTCCTCAGTAATCTGTTAGTCTCACACAAGGTTGACAAGTGGAGTATTGACTCCAAACGTCACACAAATTCCAAACTAAGACAAAATTGAACAATAGAAAGAATGGTGAGTGATGCCCTTGGAGCACTTCAATGCATTTGAAGAGAATTTCGCATGATAAAAATTAATAAATTAATAAGAACTTAGAATACCATAGAGAATAAAATGAATACCTAAAATTGATTAGAAAAGTGAATATAAATTTTATATCAATTTATGAACATGAACATAATAAATTCTAATTCTAAATCTTTATGCCTAAATAAATTATAATATTGGGTTTAAGGGAAATTTAGACTAAATAAAAACTAGTAAAAAGAAAATAAAATTGTAGACATGTGCATAATGTGTGCATGAAATTAATATAATAAAAATTTAAATTAGAACAAATTATTTCATGAGGAAATGTGGTGTCAACATAGAGTTAGAATCCTAAGTCAAACTAGACTCTAAATCCTAACCAAGAGAAGAGTCCTAATAAAAATCCAATGGTAATTTAGTTGGGAGACACAATAAAGGAGAAATTGGGGAATTGAGAGACAACTAGGATAAAATCTAGGAACTAATTGTGGAGGTGAGGAAGATTTAAAAAAAACACGTTTCATTAAAAATAAATAAACATCCGCAAATTGAAGGAAGAGTTACATGTGTTTGGGGTGAACAATCTCTAAACTAATTATTACAAATTATCTAATTATGCATGAAATGACAAGTGTCAAGGAATAATTTTTTGTAAAAAGAAGGGAGAAGAAGGAGTAAGGGGCCGTAATTTTGGATGACTAAAATGTTGTCAAACATTATTGTCACTAGTTTTATTGTGTGAGTTGCACTGCAAGATTTGCAAAGGAGTTGGAAGCCTCTCCTTGCGAGGGAAATCTTGATTTAGATACAATTTAAATTTATTAGTCTGACCCCTTTGTGTCTCCGGGGGATGAGGGGGGAGAAGAGTTCCCCTAGCATTGGATAGAAGGTACCAGTGAAGTTGTCTTGATTAAAAAATGAAGAAGGACATTGCGCAAGTCTCTAGATTGAAGATCAACAACATATATCATTCTTCTTCTAGTTACAATATTTAAATATTTTGGTTGCTTATTGTTTAACAATAAATATCATTGTGAAATTATTAGTTAAAGAAGGTTAGAGATAATTGATCATGCACATCAAATACGTATGGAATGATTGTTCTTCTTACTAATATAGTATTTTGTAATTATGTCGATGGTTGAAGTTTTTTTAAAAATTCACCATGATCCATTATTGTTCTCTTCATTTAGTGGGTCTTAATTGGTGCAACCGACACTCTTCTATCATTCAATAGTATTGAATAAAAAATCATCATTCCTTGCATGGGAATGTAGCCTCCATGATCATTATTTATAACTGGGGCTTTCCTTTCTCTGAAATCAGATTTGTTTGTCCTTTCTCGAGATATCCGTTGGTAGTCATTAATATTTTGACTGTGAGGCTTCCTATCAATTTTTTGTTTGACCTTCCCATCAATAGATATGTTTCCTTCACTTGTCTCTAAAACTATATACATAGGGATAATATATTTTGATATGCTCAAGGTGTAGCTCTTAGGTACAGTAGTAAGAGATTCTTTTGCAGTGACTTCCATCATAAAATTTGATTTCATACTACAGGTTGATTGAGTTTGGCTCACGGTAGAAGACATCTGTCACCTTTCCTCCTTTCTCTGTGTTGTAGAAGGAGTTGTTGGATCTTCAACCTTTTCTTTGATGCATTGAATATTATTCCTTACATGGATCAACCTACACAATTACTTTGGCCAAAGGCTTCCCTAAATCATTAAATTATTTCCATTCTTGACCAATAACCATAGGGAACTTCATAAGCCAAATAGAACGATATGATTTTAGTGTGTCAAGCATTAAATCTGAATCCTCTGGGATCCTTGCCATCTTCTCAAATCCATTGCACCTTGTCCCTTATCGTATTCTAGCCTCAAATGCATAAGAGAAAAATCAACACCAACCACCAAGATTCAAAAACCCTCACGCACATAAACCCTTTCCAATGAGTTGAAGTTGAGCCTTGAGAACATATGAAAAGTTAGAGAAAAAATAAATAGATGTATCAGGATTTAGATATTAGTGTGAATGTATAGTAAAATTATCGACAAATTTTCTTGGACTCTAACATGACTGGAGTCCCCACTCTTTGATTAAGGCTTATTAGAAGTGAATGACGAGCTTGGAACTTTGCATCTAAATAAGTTTCTCACTAATATTTTCAATTAATAATTGGAATAATCTAAATCTATTATATATATACATTATAATTAATAAAGAAAAAAATAATTAATTGTATTATTAAATTAATTAATTATATTATTGAAATAATAAAGTCAAAATAATTGATGATAATTAATTGAACCTTACATCTATTTAAGTAAAGTTGGACGACTGACAATCTTATTAGAGTTAAAGGTACGACTTGTCTAAAAAAAAATATTGTTATTGTGCAACTTGCGCAACCTCAAGCAAAGTAGAACAAATAAATGATTAAACATTTACACCCTATTGCATCACTAGATGAACCTTTGGGAATTAGTGTAAGATCCTTAAGAATTTCTTGATGAGTTTTGTTTTAATTTTAGCGTAAGTGATGTAATACTTTAATTAACTTACTAATTATGTTGAAAATAGTTCCATGCTTTTGTAAGTTAACCCTGGCTATCATCTTGTATATAATATATTCTTTGTATTTCTTACTCATTAATGATTAGTTAAATGAAGGCATTATAGTTAAATATGTTTTCTTGCATGGGGATTGGCAAGAACAAATTTACATGGAAAAACCTATTGGCTATGTTTAGAATGAGTCTCGCCTTGTTTTTCTCCTTAAGAAATCTCTTTGTGGTCTTAATCAAGCTCCCCAATCTTGGTATGCCAAAATGGACAACTTTCTTATAGACACCATATTTTCTAGATGCCATTATGATCATAATGTCTAAAACAAGAATGTAAGAAGCCATTTCATAATCCATGTCCTTTATGTTGATGACCTTATCCTTAATAGTAGTGACACAAAAATTTTAAAGCATGTGAAAACAATCCTTAAGGAGAAATTTGAAATGACACACTTATAATTTTTTCATTATTTCCTTGGCCTCCAAGTTTTGCAAACTAATGAATGAATTTTTCTTTCCTAGTCTAATTATGTATTTGATCTTCTTCATCTCTTCCACATGGAATATTGTAAACCAACCCCTTCTCCCTTCCACTCTGGAGTCAAGATTGCTCCCGCCTATAACTCTCCCGAAGTTGATGCCACTTTGTATCATCAATTAGTCGGTAGCCTCTTATACTTGACTCATACCCATCCTGATCTTTCCTTTTTTTTGGTTTTGTTTCCCAATATATGAAAACACCCCATGAAATCCATTGGAAAACAACTAAAAGGATACTTTGGTATTTTTGGGGCACAGTTGAATTTGAGATGAATTACACTTTAGGGGGACTCCTTTATTGGTTGGTTTAACTGACTCAGATTGGTTCGATGACCCTGATGATCAGAATTCTAGTGTAGGTTATTTTTCCAGCCTTGGTTCACGACCTATCACTTGGACCTATAAGAAACAAAATTCTATTGCACTTTCTTCAACAAAATCAGAGTACTGAGCAGTAGTAAATGCAAGTCAGGAAGCCTTGTGGCTTCAATAAAATCTTTCATAGTTTGAATTTCAGCAGTAGTATCTGACCAACCTTTGGTGCAACAATCAAATTTCTATCAAGCTCGCCAAAGACCTAAATCAACATCAACACAACAAACACATCAAGCTACACATTTACTTCATTAGAAATCTCATTCATGATCAAGTTATTGAAGTTCTCTTATTCCTTAAAGAAGATCAAGTTGCAGACATTGTCACAATGTCTCTTATAGAAGTGAAGTTTTCCAAACTTTGATCTATGCTAGGCATTTATGAAGTTTTCATTTAGGGGGGATAAGATTTAATTGCTCCTTCCTTATCCTATTCTATAACTATTGTAAATCCTTCAGTCCTATACCAAGTTGTTCTCGAGGGGAGGTGTTAGGATATTTAGACACTTAGGAGTTAGTTAAGATCTACTTGGTCTAATTTGTCGTTAGGTAAAAGCGTGTTTCGTAGTGTGTTTATTTGATATGCATCAACATGCATTTGTAGTTAGGAAATCCGACAGTCACGATATGTTCTTGACATAGAGTGATATGACGGTTCATATTCTCCTCAATCTTAACGACTACATTGATCCGTGACTTAACACCTAATTGGTCCATGATATATATTTAAAGAGAATGCAAGGTCATTTACCGATGATTGATTGTGAGAAACTCTTTTGTAAATCTCTCTGTAATCTTTTTATTTTGCATTAATAAATTACTCCAAGTGGCCACGTTGGTTTGAGTTGTGGATGTTTCCTCGTAGAAGTTTTACCACGTCAAAATATCAATGTGTTGATATTAGATCTAGTTGTGTGAGTGGTTATTAAAGGTGTTCTTCCTATATTAAAACAAGTGTATTTCCAAACAACATTTAAACAAAAAAAAATTCAATATAAAAAATTAGCAAATTTCATATCATCAATAAATAAACTAACATTTCATACTATTAATATTAATATTATTAAATTTTAAAAAAAAATCATATCTTAAATACTATTAAAAAAACAATATATGAAAAACCATATCAACTTTATAAATATTTATGTGATATAAAGGTAACAACTTATATGAAAATAATTTAAAAAAATAAACATATACAAAACTCTTAAATAAATACTATGAAACAATCAATATATCCAAAATCATAAATACACTAAGATTCCAAATAATATAGGCCAAACTATACCAACTCTGTAAATATTTATGAACCAATTAATATATCCAAAATTATAAATACATTAAGATTTCACTTCTAAACTTTCAAACCAAACAATATATGTCAAACTATACCAATTCTATAAATATCTATGTGATGTATGATACTACCTTTTATGAAATTAATGGAAAAAAAATATGTATATATTTAAATACTAAAGTTTATAGAGAGGTTTGAACTTGTGATTTTATGAGGAATATGAGGAATTTGTAATTATTAGGTTTACTCAACTTTTAAATTTATTTTAAAAGTCATTCCTTAATAACGATAGAAAAATATTTCTTAATCCTTAATATTTTTATTTTAACGGGTAACTCAAGATACCATTATATTCATATCTTGATGTATATATCTGATTTTAAAAGTTAATGGTTTGAAATTATTGATATAAAATTAAATTCAATTTAAAACATATTTTAATATTATGTAGAATAAAACACAATATCATTATCAATATTAAGAGTTTTAATAAAAATATTAATATAATAAAAAATTAAACACAAAATAAATATTATTAATTAAATATAAATATTAATCTAAATTTTATATTAATATAAATATATCAAAAAATATTATTTAATTCAATATATACTAAAATAATTTCGTGATAAATGTTGATCTTTTTTGCATTTTGAATCTACTCCACGCTAAAATGACATAAAATATTATTTAATTCAATATATACTAAAATAATTTTGTGATAAATGTTGATCTTTTTTCATTTTGAATCTACTCCACACTAAAATGACATAAAGAAGAAATTAAAATGTAAAGCTTTCATATAATTTTTCTTTTAAAATTTAATTTTTAATTCTCATTAAATAGAGTGCACATTTAATACTTAATAAAATGTATTAAATAGTGATAAAGAAGAAATAAGAATGCAAACCGTTCATAGAAAATTGTTTTTTTAAATATTATTTGATTCTTGTCATATATCACAAGAACATGTTCATTACGCATGAATATAACTTCAAATTAAACTGAGTACACATTTAAATTATAATTCTTATTAAATTGAGTGCACATTTAATAAAATGTTGATAAAGAAAAAATAAGAATACAAAGCTTTATTATAAAATTGTTTTTTTAAATGTTATAAT